>CAUYUJ010007557.1:368389-458389 GCA_963575745.1 Prorocentrum cordatum | reverse complement strand
GGTGGTGTGCTGGTGATGGGGACTGTCGAGTACTCCGTGCTGCATTGGGGACTGAGGCCGTGCAGTACTGGGGTGTTGCGTTGCAGACGGACGTACAGAAGCACCGTGTGCTGTGATGCAGAGGCGGGCAGGGGGGGCGGAGGGCGGGGGCGGCGGGCGGGGTCCAGCGGGCGGCGGCGGCGGCGGGCGTCGGGCGGGCTCAGGCTTGCAACTGCAACTCCTGAGGACGTCGTCTTGCGACGGGCCCACTGCACGGGTTCAACACTCTAACCTCCCCTGCAAGGGTGTTCTTAGGACAACCCTCTTGCAGAAAGCTAAACCTCCCTAGCCTCCCCAACACTCGGGTTTTCACTGGACAGCCGTCGCACCCCCCTTCGGAAGGGGGGGGTGCAGGATGGTTCCAAGTGATTCCCCAAGTAGGCTTGCCTAATAGGTTCTTACTTGGTTACAAGTTGGTGGCCCCTACCCCTACTGTTCCTTTGCCCGTTGCTCAGAGGTTCCTCGGGTTCCTCGGGTTCCTCGCCCCCCGTGCTTCCTATTCTCTGAGTAAGCTTGCCTAAGGGGTTCTTACTTCCCCAACACTGAATTTGTCTAAGGGGGCTTTACTTGGTTAAGATTTGGTGTTTCCTATTGTTACTTTGCCCGTTGCTCGGAAGCATCTCGGGTTCGCAATGACAAGCGATGCCAAGCACTGCGCCCATGCAATAGGAAGCTTTCCCCCAATTGCGGTCGCGCCGGGTTCACTTTGTTAGGGCGGGGTGGTGGTCCAAGAAAAGCCACCGTCAAGGGGGTTGAGCCGGGGCAAGGGATGGTTTCTCAAGAAGTTCGCCCGCAGGGGGTTTACGGCGGCCCTTTACCTTACCCATGAAAAAATTATCTACACCCATCTGCAAAGCGTTTTTTCTTAGGACTCACCTCATTGAACAACCTCAATCGCTCCTGCGGGGGTGCTTTCCACAGAAAGCGTCCATGAAAGAGGGCTGAGGGGTCGAACACCCTTGTATGACCTTTTTCACAAGGAAACCCCTCTGCAGGGGGGCGGTGGAGATGAACTTCACTGCAGAGGGGGGGATCTTAAGAACACCCCCCCTGCTGGGGAGGGTTAGGGGGTTCAACCCCCTGCAGGGGGGAGATAAGAACCTCCCTGCAAAGTAGGCGTAGGGGGCTTCAACCCAACACCTCCCTGCAAAGGGGCTTGGCGGGTTGAGCCGTCTCTGCAAGGCTTGTTCCAAAAGAAACCAAACTGCAGGCTAGGGGGGGAACCACCCTCTGAATGAAGTGTTTTCCTAAGGAAAACCACCTGCAGGAGGGCTCAGGAGTTTAAGCCCCTCTGTCGATCCCTTGTGCGGAAAGAGTTCGGAGAGCTGTACGGGTTAGGCAGCCAGAGTGGCGAGGGCAGAACTCAAAGCAAAGCTCAAGACTGCGCAGCTCGAGAAGGAATCTGCAATATTACATTTAGTAGACCGTCGCATCCTCATTAGCCAGCTTCGCAATTCCAGAACGTTGGGCCTGATAACAAGACGTATTGATGCGTGGCTTGGCACTGCAAATACGATGTTGCAGCGACCCCTCGTTCATTTGCCCCGAAGCAAGGAAACGAAGGCGGAGACCGAGGATACGCTCCATATTCCTGAGTACCAGCCGAACAGAGCAATGTGGAGATAACAGTGGGCTTTACAACTACAAGAGACCTGATGGGCCCCTACGGCGACTAAGGGATCAACGAACGTTTCCTTGTCGGTTCAGCGCCCCACAACCTCGAACAAGCGGGCTCGAGAACCTCCAACTGGAACACATGCTACTGACACACACGCGTTCCGCTTCCTCTTTCAGTCCCATGAATGCACTAAACTCTACGCACCCTCTCTCACGGGTGCTCCGCGAGTATGGATCAAAATACGAAGCGCTGGGCGTTCTGCCCTAGGGACGGAGTGGAGAGATCCAGGTGCTCGCATCGTGAGAAGATCACGACGTCGGATGTCAGCGGCGGTAGGCGGGCCAGAACGGACCAGCGCGAGTGCCAATAACAATCTCGTACTTTCAAACTGCTGGGTGGAGAAACTGAATAGAGAAGCGAGCAAATAGCAATGATAGCAACCATGAAGCAATACAACAATGTGTAAAGGACAACTCATGGTGCTCATGGTGAATATAAGTTTCTGTACGAGGAAACCTGCTGCTACGAGCCTGAGCGAGCGGTACACTGACGCATCAGACTGATCTGTAAGCCTGTCACGAGCATGTATGGTATTGGGTATACTTGTGTGAAGCACGAACTAATTGCACGACTGCAGCAAATCCAGAGACTATCTTTTATCCAGCCTGAACGCTTTCGTGTCTGCGCTGACCTTGCATGCCGCAACACTTATTACGTCCGGCTGCGAAGACTCCGCCCTTCACATAGGACGAAGCACATTCATGTGATTATTCATGCAATGGCCGATGCCGTGCCCCCCTAATGCAGGAATACAGAAGGGGCAAGAACAGACGCATGCCCCTGGATACCATCAACCTGTGCCACCAGATCGCTCAAAGTACGCGTCCACATAACACCCTTGCGGAAGAAGACCCTAAGCAGCTTTACGCTGTTCTGATGGGTGGCCACGATGGGGGGGATCGGGATAGGGATAGGGACAGGGATACAGGGCTAACGATATGCGGATAAGGGTCTAGGGGTAGGGACGGGGATAGGGATACAGGATTGGAACACAAAGCGAAATAGGGACAGACTTAGGGATGTGGATGGAGAAAGAAGGATGGAGATGGGGATGCAGATAGGGATACACAACAAGACACAGGGGGGGGACAGCGGGCGACAACGGCAGACAACGGGACATACAACGGGAGGCACTGGAACACACCGGGAGACCACGGGAGACGACGCCGCCCGACCGACTCCGGATCCGGCGGTCCGCCGACGAAATCCTTCATGCGTATGTGTACTTCTGGGGGCGATCTCGGAAACGCTGAACCCAAAAACATTTTCATCGCTTGGGGGGCACATCTTTCACTCCCGCCCGCCTTCCGCCGCCCCTCCGCCGGCTTCCGCCGGCCTTCGCCGGCAGGGGCGGCCTAGTTTTACTTCCGCCGAGCTTCCACCGCCCTTTCGCCGCGGAAGAAATCACAACTCCTTCGCTCCTCGGAGGCAAGGCCTTTTTTGAAACGCCCCATGTAGAACCTTCACACACACAAGCTGCTTGGGGGATGGTCGCGAACATAAGGCAACGGTGCTCCCTGATATGCAGTCCAACGGTACCCAATAAGCTCCTTTGAACATGCTCATGAGCGGAGATGGAACTGAGAGGAACAGCTGGCGCCAGGCGGATTCCAAATGCACTCTGTACAAACAATGGCCAGCCACATACGCACGCGGACCACATATTCGACGAGCATTCAATTTGCGGGTTGCAGCTTGGGTGGATAAATGCAGAGGGGTGACTGAGAAGGAGGAATCGGAGGTAGAGAAGAACATGGTGGAGGACATGAAGTGAAGCCAATGGTCGCCCGTCAGCGGCTATAAATTAGGCGGTTGCGCAGATAAAGCCTGCCTCGCTCAGTAGTCCACATCACCGCTCGGTCTGCATGGCCTGATGGAGTGGTGACAAGATTAATCCCATGTTCGCGCTGTCTTATCGGTTCAGCCGGCTCCATTCCCCAGCGCATCGCGATCGGACCTCACAGCCTGAGCTGGTTTTCAAAATGACCACTCGTGGAAGGGCTGAGGAGGATGCCCTGAAGACGCACGGCCACGGAGCCAAGAGACATACAGAGACGTCCCTGGAGATTGCATGGCGCGCCCGTGCGGAAACCGTTCCTGCCGACCGCGTGCGTTTGACAACGGCAAGGATCTGATCCCAGCCGTGGGGCGTTCTACAGTGGAGACCCATGCCAAGAAACACCCTGCTTGCCTCCTGGGTGCCCTGGGTTTCTTGGGTTTCGATGGTTCTGCTGTGGGAAGCGTGACGTTCCCACGCCAACAATCCATGGACGTCCTGGGGTCTCAGGGTTGGGTTTCTTGTGGAAGGTTTCTTGTGGTCGGGCCTCCGCTGTACTGGCAACTTGCTCAGTACATGCCCGCCGGCCCGTGCCCGAGAGCGACAAGGCGTGTGAGGGCCACCCGGCTCCCCGCATTCTTCTCCGCAGCTGCGGGGGTGCGACGCCTCGCCTCGCCGCTCCGTGGGAGGCTCCCCGCCGTCCTTGGAGGTACCGTCATCTGGGCACCTGGGTCGTTCATGTGGTGTGCGCTCCTCCTCCTCCTCCTGCTCCTCCTCCTCCTCCTCCTCCTCCTCCTCCTCCTCCTCCTCCTCCCCCTTCTCTTCCTCCTCCTGCTCCTCCTCCCTCCCTCCCCCCTCATCCTTCTCCCCTTCCTCCTCCTCCTCCTCCTCCTCCTCCTCCTCCTCCTCCTTCTCCTCCTCCTCCTCCCTGGAGATACAAGATCCTGTTTGAGAAGGGCGGGGGGGCACTCTGAGTTCGTCGAGGCCCCCTGCTACACATGCCCAAGATGGCCTCGAATACTGTCCTGGGAGGCCATGCAGATACGCAAGGCATCTTTAATAACTCAGGAGGCCCCAAGAGGCCCAAGATAGAACCAGCTGGTCCATGCGGATTGTTTCCCCAACCAGTGCTTACACTTGGGGGGTTTTACTTGGCATCGTTCAAATAATTGGCAGGTAGATCGGGTTTTCGCCAGGTTGCGGCCATTGCCCCCTCGTGGGCGCCTCGTGAGCGCCGTGTCGGCGCCACGCGCGTCGGGGGTATGGCGAGATTGCGCCACGTTGCCGCCTGTGCCGCCTCGTGGGTGCCCCGTGGGCGGGGGGGCCTGCCGTAGCTTACACGATCTAGCTTGCACCTCGTAGCTTACGCCCTGTCCGCCACCGTGCCTTGTGGCACGAGTTGGGATATCCTGAGGTCCCTTCGAAATCTCCATGTTGAATTCTGCAACTCTTCTTTAATAAGCTGGAGAAACAAATTTCCAAATCTTCTGGGTGCTCTTTTGAGCTCTCGGGGCCAGCCGCATGGATTTTCCAGAGTCCCAGAGTGCCCCTAAGACCAGCAAGGAAGGCCCCCAAAGGGCCCAAGATAGCCCAAAGACGGCCGAAGGTCCCCAAGAGGCCCCAAGAGGGCTCCAAGAGGCCCCCCAAGAGGGCCCAGGGATGCCCAAATCAGCGATGTTCCTCTGGCATTTGAGGGATGCTAGCGGTCTCGCAGTTTCGGGCATTCGACGCTCCAAGACGGCCCAAGAGGCCCCCAGGGGCCCAAGAGGCTTCCAAGAGCGCCCCAAGACGGCCCAGGATGGGCCATCTTGGGGCGAAGGGCTCGCTGTCCCGTCTTCGGCGCCGACATCGGAAAAAGCGGCGGCGGCCCTCTCCGCTCATGACAAGGAGGAAACAAGACAAACGGGAGACATCAGGTCGAGGGAGAGCCAACGAGACAGACGGCCGTCGGCAAGAACGATGAGTGAGGTAGAGAGGGAGGGAGGGGTGAGGAGGGCCGTCAGAATTCCGGAGCGGGCATCCTGCGCCGAAGCCAAACGACCCCCTAAAGCACACAGAACAAAACATTGACGACGACGACGATTTACGACTACGACGACCGACGACGACCGCCCGCAAGGCGAGCGCCTGGAGAGAGGAGGGGAGCCCGACAGCCGCCGTCGCTCGGCGGCGGCAGGACGCGCAGACGGCGCCAGGACGCGGCGATCCTGCGCGCCCTCTGCGCTGCTCGGGCCAGAGGCGGACCGCCTCTTCCTGCCTCGGGCCCTCTGCGCCGCGGCTCCACCGGCGGCATATTGCCGCCAGCAGCTGCAGACCGTGGGCAAGACGCCGTCGTGCCCTTGCCGCTGCCGTGCGCCTGCCCGCCCTGGTGGCGGGGGCTCCCCGTGCGACGTCCACTGCTCTCCGCTCCCTCTCTCGTGCGGCGCGGCGGCGGCGGCGGCCGAGGAGGCCCCGGCACCGGGCACCGCGAGAAGGCCACGGCGGGCGGCTGCCCCGAGCCCGATCCCGAGGGGGGCCGGCCCCGGGCTGCGCGCCGCTCTCCCGCGGCGCCGCGGCGGGTGGCGGAGGAGGGGCGCGCGGACCAGCAGCGGGGGCCGTTCCGGGGACGTGCAGCGACATGCCTGCAGCAGGAGCTGCACGTCGTCGGGCAGCCCGGGGCTCCCCTGCTCAGGACCGCCTTGGGCGACGAGCAGGTCCAGGTGGAGACACGTCGTGGGACCTGCCCCGGCCCCCGCACTCGCCCGTGCTCTCGTCCTTGCCGGTGCCCTCGCCCAGTGGGCCCTCAAGATGCAGATCTGCGCGTGGCACGGGTGCCCCCAGGTGGGCGAGACCCAACACCCTCGAGGGAAGCTGCGCCAGGATGCCCAGCGGCATGGGGCAGCAGCAGCAGCAGCAGCAGCAGCAGCAGCAACAGCAGCAGCCCTACCCCCCCCCAACCCGTGCGTGGCGCGGGGCGTGGCCGCGGCGCGCGGGCCGACCGCCGCAGAGGCCCGGAGCGCGGAGGGCGCGCAGCAGCGCGCGCCGCGCGCTCTGGCACGGGCGGTCCAAGCGCGGCGCTCGGCCACCACTGCGCCGCGGCCGCGCGGCCGCGTCACGCCATGGGGCACCACGGCAGCATGGTGGAAGAGGGGGCCGCGCCGGGCGGCGGGGGCGGCGGGGGAGGGGGGAGGGAGACAGGCCGAGCGGCCCCCTGGTGCGGGCTCGCCAGGGGGCCGCTGGCCACCAGAAGCGAGCCGGCGCCGCTGGGATGGGAGGAAGACGACATCGACGGCGGCAACGATGAGCAGGAGCTGCGGGCCCGCCGTAGCGGAGACTCGCGGGATAACATGTGAGGAGGGGCCAGGAGGGGAAGAGGAGGGTGGGTGGGGGGATTGAACAGAGGGGATTGGGGCGGAGGAAGAAAAAGGAGGGCGGAGGGGGTATGAGAGAGGAGGGATGCGGGAGGAGGGGACGAGAGACGAGCAGTGGGGGGGGGGGGGGGCGAAGACGAAGAGAAGGGCGAAGGGAGAGAAACAGGAAGGGATGGATGACCAGGGACGAACAACACGGGCAAGGCCCAGGGCCTAGGACTGCGTACAGACGGCCCCCAGAAGTTGCCCCAGCTGGCATCAACAGGCACCCAGGGTGGTCCAGGGCGGTCTCACCACTCCAGGACAGCCTCTGGAGGCCCCCTTAGGGCGGTCCCTGCCCTGGGGTTGGGATGTTGAGACCTCCACCTAGACTGCTCTGGGGGTCTGTCGAGGCGAGCCAAGACCACCGCGGAGTGCTGTCTGTGCGCAGCCCCGAACTCTTGCCAGACTAGGAGGCCTCCAGATAGGGACCCCTGCATGCGGGGCCCAAGGATTGCAGCGCCTCGCATTTGCACTGGCGATACACCAACAACGTTCGTTGAGATGGAGCAGATTTAGCTCCAGATCGCGCGCTATCTCCGACGCATCGGCGATTCGATTCGTTTTCTGGACCCCATATGGACTCTGGCCCTATGTGGGAGGCCTGGCAAAGCACCGCGGCACGTGCGGTGCGCTTTCAGGCCACCCAAGGCCTGGGGGTCTGCTGAGGCCAGCCAGACAACCTTCGACGGCTGTGCGCGCACAACCTGAAACCTTGTCAAACCTGGCGGCGCGCAACAGGCAGGGCCAGGCAATCAAAGCGTGTCTCAGAAGGGGCCACCTCCTTCGAAAATAGAGGCCCCGTCACACGTTCTGCGGGGCGTGCAGGAAGAGGACGAGGAGGAGTTACGGAATTACGGGTGTGGCGACTATGTCAGTCACTAAGAGAGCAGCTTGAACTGGAAGCTGCTGCTTGGTCTCCTTGGCTTCGTTACGAGGACGAGGACGAGCTCGTTCTCGTCCTCGTCCTCGTCCTCCTCCTCCTCCTCGGCCTTCTCGACCGCCACAAACATGGGCCTCCCAGAAAGGCCGCCCCCTGACCCTGGCCTGATTGCACGCCGCCGCCAGGCAGCGCGAACTCCGAGCGGTGGGCCCTCCCCCCCCGAGGGGGGTCCGGGCCTCGCCGACATCCGGTAGGCCCAGTCCGTGGCGGCCCCCGAGGCGCCGCTGCGTCCCGCGGCGCCCGCCGCGCCGGGCGGGCCCCCGGCCGCTGCGGGGGGCGGTCTCGCTGGCGTCGGCCTGCCGCTCCTGCGGCCGCCGGGACGGGAGACCAACGGTGGTGGCGCGCAGAGGAGGGTAGGGGGGAGGGGGGAGGGGGGTAGGGGGGACCAACGGGAGACCGGGGTAGGGGGGAGACCAAGGGGTAGGGAGACCAACGGGGTAGGGGGTAGGGGGAGGGGGGAAGCCTCCTCAGAACCCCCCCTGCTTCTCAGAAGGCGCGGGCCTCGTCTGCAGATGTAGAGCCGGCGCCTTCTGAGAAAAGGGCCTCCTTCTTTGAAGCCCCCCCTCCCCCACCCCCCCCCTTCTGCGAAGCCTTCCTCCCTCCCCCAATCCCTCCCCCCTCCTTCTGAGAAGCCTTCCCCCCCTCCCCCTACCTCCCCTTCTGCGCGTGGCCGACAGCGAGCCAGAGCGACGATTGGAGGCACGGTCGGCCGCAGAGACCCGGGGCCACACTGGCGGGCCAGGGTCTGCGCCAGAGGCCGTGCCAGCTTCGCGCGCACGCGGGTGGCGGCAACGTCGGGCCACGCTGCCGAAAACAATGCGCAAAGAACGCTGAGCCAAGGTGGAAATGGGAGGCGTCTTGTCGACCAGCGAGAGGCGTCTTGCCGACCAGCGGGAGGCGTCTTGCCGACCAGCGGGAGCCGTCTTGCAGACCGGCGCGACTGCTCCGATCCCAGATGTCCAACGTCGCCAAACGCAAGCACGACTGTCGCTTTTGTGTTGATGGCTCTGGGCCTCCGAGGCCGCGAACAAAAAACACGCAAGAGCCCAACATTTCCTGGACCAGGAGAGAGAGTGTGTGTGAGAGAGAGAGAGAGAGAGACAGAAGGAGAGAAAGAGAGAGAGAGAGAGACAGAGACACTGACACAAAGAGAAACAGAGAGAGCGAGGGAGATAACAAGAGAGAGAAAGAGAGAGACAGAGGGAGCGAATGACAGAGATAGACAACGACAGAGCAAGAGAGAGAAACTTACAGATAACAACCACATATCTAATTATATACATATATATATATATATATAGCAGTGGATTGTCAGAAAAAAACAGAACAACAAAACGAACCAACAAACAAACAGGCGAGAAAGAGG
The DNA here is from genome assembly GCA_963575745.1 of Prorocentrum cordatum. Classification (NCBI taxonomy): domain Eukaryota; class Dinophyceae; order Prorocentrales; family Prorocentraceae; genus Prorocentrum; species Prorocentrum cordatum. The sequence goes on along the minus strand of CAUYUJ010007557.1, from coordinate 449,197 downwards.
GGATGTTTCTGTCGCGAGCGCCTCGGTCGATGGAAATATCGAATCATTCGCGGGGGCTCGCGCCTCACCGCACCAATTTGGGGAATGCTGGAGTTGATGAGTTCCGGGGCGCGGGCGCGCTGGAGGCCCCGGGATCGGGACACAAAATCCAAAATCATTGACGACTTCTGGTTTGTGACTGATTTTCCGCACTCGCTTTTTGGGGTTCTGGGGCGTCCTACGCGGGCCCCGAAGGCCCGCCTGAGAGGTCCTCCGAAACCTACACGAAAAAACTGCAGTCAGTGGGGCGTTGCTGATATATGACGCGCGGAAGCTTACGCGTACACTTCGTGTATATAACGGGGGAAGCTTCCAGCTTTGACCGCGGCTGCATCCGAAGCCTTTGCCAGGGCGATGCGCGAGCGCAACGATGGCAGCCCTGGCCGCCGCGACACACCCCCTTCACCCGCCCATCAAGCAATTGCTGCGACAGCTGGGTTCCCGCATGAGAATCTCATTCTCGAAGATAATCGTCATCTTCGTCTGTGTGATTGTGGCCCTCCCTCTTGTCTACTCCTCCCCTTGCTTCACTTCCTTCTCCTATATACTTCACCCCCCCCGTCCCTTCCCTCCCCGGGGGGGGGATCCATTCTCCCGGGCGCCATCGCCGCCTCGAACGGCAGAAGCGCGTTCGTCGATAATCGCGAAGCCTCTGGGGCGACCGCGCGGCCGACAGGCCTCTGGCGCACGGCGGCGAAACGCAGACATAACCCCGCTGGGCTCGAGAAGGGCGCCGCCACGCTCGGGTGGGAAGCAGCGCTGACCCAGCTCTGCCGCGAGCTGCCCCACCTGTGTCCTAGACGTCTGCATGTTTTCGTCAAACGGCCGCAACGCTTCCCGCCGGGGCGCTGGCGGCCCGCGTTTCCGGAACTCGCGCGATGGCCGCCGCGGGACCATCACGGTCCGCATTCGCGTGACGCGGGAGGGCATGACGTAGAGATGCAGCCACCACTGGTCGTCCGACATGCCCGTGCGGCCGGCGCGCTCTTCCCTGGGGCGGTCGATGGTGACGTCCTGGCGCAGCGTTTGGCCCTGCGACAGCGTGGGGGCGAAAGGGGGCGGGTGAGCCAAGGTGACCCCGAGCGGCGCATGGCGCGCGGTCCGGAACTCTGCCATGTCAACTCCTGTCCGCTGGTCCTGGGCATGAGCAAGCTCGGCGCCCGCGCCTCGGCCTGGCCGTCTCCGCCAGCGCGTCCGCCGCCCTGCAGCAACAACTCGGCGACCTCCTGCCAGATCCGAGAACCCTGGGAACAGCGCACCTGCAGCCAGATGCTCTGCAGTAGGGACCGCGGGGGAAGAGCTGCCAGGGGCGCGCATCCCTGGCATCGTTGCCCGCCCTCGGGACGGAGGGCCCTCCAGGAGGGCCAACCGTTCGAGACACCCTCGCACCTCATTCGCAGATGAAACCCACGCTCGAAATCTAGGAGGGGGATGGACTAGTTTAAGGTCGTCGATTAATCTTAAACTCAATAATCATGCGTACTCGTACTGTTGTAATTGTTATGATTAATCATACTATTTTGTTCGTACTATTCTCATCAGTCATGTTCTTATTCGTCTTACTATGTGTATTACAATTAGTATTGGTAGTGCTACTCATTTTGCTACCAGCGTTATCATTAATATTAATGTTGTTGGTGTCAATGCGGTTATTCGTACTATCAACATTACTATTGTTGTCGCTATTCAAACTTTCAAATAGTTATTCGTAGCAACGGCAACGTGATCAATAGTATCATTATTATTGATATTGGCCTGCGCCCCTGCAGACCCTAATTGAATCAAACTTTATTTTGCAACTTCGCACGCGAATTTGTCTAAAAATCTTGTCTCGGCGCATGATTCCCGGGAACCGGTCGCCAATGGAACCCACCCTCCCCCATGGCCTCAGCCTGGAAGTGGCGTCTCTTGATCCCTGTGCGCCGCTCACCACGGGGACCCACCCTCCCCCGTGGCCTCAAACTGGAAATGGCGTCTCTTGATCCCTGGGCGCCACTCGCCACGGAAACCCACCCTCCCCCGTGGCCTCAGCCTGGAAATGGCGTCTCTTGCTTCCAGGGCCACTACGCCGATGGCACCCTGGAATAGCAACGTGAAGTGGCGCCTTATGAGGGGTGGCCCTCGAGACTTCTTCTAATATACTTGCAAACGAACCCACCGCTCGAGACATCCCCACGATTTGCCCCCCCCCCTCGTGGCGGTCAAATGCAATGCCTGGCATGCCGAATACTGGACTAGGAACGCGAAGCGGGCGCCTTGCAGGAGGCGTCGCCCGCTCGAGAATTTAACCCGCAGGCTCCCGCCCGAAAAAAACGCACGATTTGCCCCGTCGGGGTGCTCAAGTGCAATGCCTGACGCAGGATGCCGATGAAGGCTTCGGGCTGAAAAGAATGAGGCGGGTGCCCTATGGGCCTGTAGGAAAGGGGCCGGCTCGAGACTCCTCGCAATTCACCCACAAAGCGGGACTCCCGCTTCAGAAATCCTTACGATTTGCCGCCTTGAGGTGCTCAAGTGCAGCGCCTGGTGCAATGTGCCGAAGACCGCCCCCGACGAGCAACGTGAAATGGGCGCCTAAAAGGAAGGAGGGGTCTCACGCTCGAGCCCCGATTGGGTTTGCTTGTGCCTTAAAGGTCTCTATTGGTGCGTCTCCTCCAACTACGAATTTCCCACTGGCCATCTTGCCAATTGCCGTGCGGAGCTCCGCGGTGGTGAGCGGTGATTCGTGAACCAACACAAGCGGATGATTTGGGACGTCGTTGTCAGGGGCAACCGCCACAGGCCGGACCCTCCGCTGCACCAACTCCACAAAGTCCGCACAGGTTTCTGTCCGGTCTTCGGTGCCAGCTCTCCTGCCGTCGACGGCGTTCAGGCACGCCTGTAACATCCCCTGTCCCTGGCGAAGTTTTTGGATCGATCCCGAACTCCCAACGGCGGCAATTTCGCATCCGCGCTGCGCGATCTCCGCGGGCAGACCGTTTGAGTTCCTTCGCTAGGACTCTCGGTCGTTTACCTCCGCCTTGTCGCCCAGGGGACCTTTGGTCGATCACATGGGAATGTATCCGTTGATCCACCGCCGGCGTCGGCCTTTGGCTTGCGAGGGGAATCCGTTCTTCGATGACTCGGCAGATGCTGCGGTGTAGTGGCCCCCAGGCGTCTGCCGTTTCCCTGGTCGAAGGGCCTTCGAGTTCGTAGGTGTGTGCCCAGACGTTGCGCAGGAAAGCTGTTTGCACATGCTTGCGCCGCAGATCTTTCTAGTCGCGTCTTGGTCGGAGTAGAGGTCGGTGGCCCCTGCAATGCTGAGTTCGGATCTGAACTAAGACTGGAAAGCGATTCCCCGAACAGTGCTTGCACTTAGGGGCTTTTACCTCTATTATAAGCAATTTGGCCAGTGCGTCGCTCTGGCGGCTGTTGTGGCCGTCGCCGCCCCGTCGCCGCCTCGTGGTCGCCACTGTGGCGGCTATGCTGCCTTCGTCGCCGCCCCGTCGCCGCCCGTCGTCTGGGCCTTGTTGTGAATTGCGGTGCCTTGTTTGCATTGTTTTGCATTGCTGCGCATTGCACCACACACATATAGAAATTTATTGCACCACGAAGTTTGCACCACATGTTTTGCACAGGTTTAGCTGCACCGCAAAAACTGTGCAATGTATATTCATGTGTATGTGTATATATATAGATATATACAGATGGATCGCACAACATAACTTGCACAATCCATATTGCGCAACATATATTGAACCACGCAAATATCACAACATAGTTCGCACAACATCTGTTGCTCCTCATATATTGTAAAGCGCGGTTGGACCACGTAGATTGACCACCTATACGGTTTGGGCATTTTTTATCTCTGTAGGCCCTGCGCGCGCGCAGGGGGTTCATGCATGCATTCAGGAAGAGGGGGCGGCAGGCCGAGGCTACCCGCGCGCCCACACGGCCGCCAGCTGCGCCTCCAGGTCCATTAGGAGGGCTGACGTCGCGCCTCGGAGCTCGTCCGATGCCGACCGCCATTGGCCCGAGGCCTTCTCGGGCGCGGTCGGGCTCGGCTCCGAGAATGCCGCTCCCGCAGGTCATCCGCCGAGAGGTCCGCGCAGGCGTCCTGCTCAGCCACGGCCTCTGCAGCAACCACACTGCTGTTCGTGCCCTCGGACGCCTGCGGCAGCGCCTCGCCACCAGCAGCCTCGGACAGCCCGATGGGCTCCGAGGTGCCTGCAGCGCCGCCGCTCAGGGCGGCCCCCTGGGCGAACCCGCCGCGGGCCCGCGCGCCGCTGCCGCGCGCCGGCGCCGTGGCCCCAGCAGCGGCATACAGCGCGTCGAGCTCCGCGGTGCCAGCAGCGTTCACCTCCGCGTCGTGCGGCTTCACGAACTCGCCGCGACCCTGGGACTGCGACTTCGGCGGGCTGAATCCACCTGTCCCAGGGCCGGGCTCCGCCGCGGCGGCGTACCTGGAGTCGGCCTCGCCGCCGAGCTCCGCCGCCAGATCAGCCATCAGCTGGTTCAGGTCGTCCTGGACGCCGAAGGCCTCATTCGCCGACGCGAAGATCTCCTCCACGAAGGCGTCGTGGAGCTCGGCTAGGTCGCGGGCGCGGGCGGCCGCAGCGCCCTGGGGGCCACCGAGCTGCGGCCCGCCGCTCCCGCCGTCGGCGGCCTCCAGCTCCGTGTCGATGCCGTCGGTCTGCGCGTGCTGGCAACCCTCGCCGAAAAGCGCCTCCTGCATGGGGGCGGCGTAGGCGATGAGGTCCGCCAGCAGCTGGTTGGCGTCGCGCGGCGCGTGGGGCACGCCGCCGCCGGGCGCGCCAGCGCCGATGGGGCCGAGGGGGGCGAAGGGAGGCGCATCCGCCCTCAGCGCGCCATCGGCCGCCGCGCGCCGCTCCAGCCGGGGCCCCCGCTGCGCAGAACGTAGCTCCGCCGCGCTGGCCGCCGCGATGTCCATGCCCTGCGCCTCGGCATGGAGGGCGACGTTGCGGCGCAGGCGCTCGAGCCAGGATGGGGTCCACCCTCCCAGCGTGGCCTGCAGCGCGGGGAGCATCGCCTGCAGCCTGTGGGCCACCTCGTCATCCCCGATGACCGCGCCCAAGGCCTGCTCCGCGGCCTCCAGACGGGCCCGAGTCCTCCCCAACTCGCCCGTCAGCCGCCGCACGGCGTTGTCGGCGGACCACGTAGCCCACTGCCGTCCCGCAGCACGCTGGGCCGCCGAACGCATTGGCGCGCACTCCGCGCCATCCCGCGCCATCCTGGGCCCCGCGCGCCCGAAAGCGGGCGGACCTGGCCTTGAGCCAAAATGGCTACGGACTACGGTTTGGGCATTGGATAAGGAACGCTTAGATCAGGAATCCAGGGTCTGGAAGCCAGTGGAGCTCTAATCGTGGATCGGTCGTGGATATCACCGCCGCCCTCATTGGATAAGGAATCCTCTAGGGTCTGGCGCCTCCTGGGAATATTCTATAACAAACGCCTCCACCGTATTGCACAACATTGATTGCATAACGTGGATTGCGCAATGTAGATTGCGCCACGTATAATGCACAACATATATTGCCACACGTAGATTGCACACAACAGGCTGCTAGAAACACAGTGTTGCGGGCCAAGTTGGCTGACGTACGGAAGTACAAAAGCGAATACATCGCCACGCGACGTGCGCGCGCTGTCCAGGCGGTCGGCAGGGACAAGCACGACATCGATCATCGCGAACGAATCACGGGGATGGGGTCAGCCGGCGCAGCAAGAATCTTGCAAAGTGCGACCTGGTTGCGTGGGTCTTGCCCCCCAAAACATGCATTGGCGATCGCATGCCCGCAACTGTAGCAGAACTCCAAGACCGTGCCCCTTTTGGGATAAGAAACCACGCGCTGGGCCTCGAGGTCAAAGGTGCGCTCACCAATGAAATCATCCTCTCCTTGCCTGCGCTGGCTCAGTCTGGGGATCAAGTCCCTCAGCAAATGCTCGTCCTAGATCGCCCGGGTCCTCCCCGAGGGTAGCATTAAAAACCGAGCCGCTCTTGAAGCGGGCGGAAGTGATGCGGACGATGCACCGCGACAAAACCCAATCGGACCAATCGCCGCTTCCATCCTCAAGCTGGCGATCCCGCCCCCGTCAGGGCGAAAACCGATCGCGGTCCTCAGGGATCCTGGGGAGACTGCGCCGCCCACTCCCGCACACTCTTTGCAGTCGGTGCTGGAACCAGGAAGGATCATCTCATGTCCAGAGCATGGAACAGAAAGCTATCATAGATGCTCCGCTGCTTCTCTTGGATTTGTGTCACATTCGTCGATATCGATGCTGGTGTACGTGATGCCCGCGACGTTCCAAATACATGCGTTGATCAATGAACTCCTCGGTGGGCGACAACGAGAATGAAGTATCCATGGGCTGCCCTGCAGACGATTTGTCCGAATCGCGCTTGGTTTCCTTCCACATGTCCGATCTCGAAGAATACTCGTTGGGCCTCTCGACCTGGGAGTGTGCGCTAGACGTCAGGGTGGCGAGCTCCAAGGACTATTGGACGCCCTCCCACTTCTCCCACTCGCCGATGCACAATCCAGTCGAAACGTGTAATCGCGGACCTCCGCCGTGAAGATGTCCTCGCCTGCCACCGTCAGCACGTGGCTCGGGGTGTCGACATCGATCTCCCTCTTGCCATAGCCCCACTGAAGCAGCATACGCTTGAACGCGACGGGTGCTGACTACGCCGCGCGGGGACACATAAGTAGGTCAAGATTCGCCCACGGCTGCCCTGAAGCTTCCAACGTGACTGACGAACGAAAGATCTGAGCGACTCCCGGTACGCAGCAGGAGGACACTTGCCAACAACCGCTTTCTGAAGTTTCCCCCCTGGAAGACTGGGCCTGAAGGTGCGGGGGTGCTTGTGTCCTCTCACCGCTTGCGTATCCAGCCTTGGCCTTGTCGAAGGTGTCGGCGTTTGGCAGGTGTGGCGGGTGAGGTCAAATGTCGGTGCGAAGTACGGTCTTACACCCCACAAGAGCACATCTTAGGCCTCACCAGAAACGGCGGCGAGAAAACGATCGTAATGTGGACGGAAGACCACGAACTTGTATGCGAGAAAGCGCTTGGCAAGCTGGCACCGCCGCCTAGTGGCAGCAGCGTGAACGTCGCTCAACACCCCGGGTCTGACGTCCCACGCTGCGCGGATCCACCCATTCAGCAGCAGGGCTGACCGCTCAGGCTCGGGGAGCTCTGGGGCGAGCTCTGGCAGACGCAGGCCGCGACTGTGTCTGACTGCTTCGGTGGCAGGGCACTGCCAGAGGATGTGTCTCGTGGTGGCCCTGGTGCGGCACGCGGCGCAGTCCTGGACCACAGCGTCGTCGTTTGGGACGTTGCCGATGACCACGGTGAGGTTTGCGCCCTGCACCTGTTGCGCTGCGGTGCTGGTGTTGGCCTGGATATGTTCCAGGTTCCCCCTTGAGCTTGGCAAGCTCGTTCTGGAAAGATTATTACCTCTTCTCCACTCCTGTCATGCGTGCTCCCATGTCGCCAAGCTCATTACGTACTGTCTAAAACAGACAAGTCCCCCAACAGCCGATCGACGGACATCTTCACCAGCTTCAGCTCTGCATGCAACAACTTCTGGATGTTCCCCGTGGTCACCTTGCCTGGGTCCTCCTCTTCCGCCAGCCCATCGTCAATGAGTACATCGTCAGGCCGACCGGTCTTGGGCAGCGGCTAAAACACAGAAGAGGACATGGTGCGTACGCGATTGAGCCCAGAGCAACGCGAGAGAGACGGGGTAAAGAACAGAGGGATCGGAGGAAGGTGCACAGTACCGCGTGTGCCTCGAGGCTCTGCCTTGAGACCCTTTCCTTGAGCCAGAATGTCTCTCTCTTGAGGCCCAAGAGGGCCCCAGGACGGCCCAAGATGGCTAAAAGGCGGGCCAAGAGACCCCCAAGACGGCTTAAGATGGCCTTGAGAGGGGTCCAAGAGGGGGAACTCGAACTGACACTTCGAGACCCCCGCCCCAAAAGACCCCGAGACCACCAGGTCCCTTCGAGGCCCCCGAGAAACCCCAGAAGGTCCCCAAGAGGCCCAAATCAAGCCCCAAGAAACCCCCAAGAGGACCCCGGAAAGCTTCAAAGACACCCCAGAACCTCGAGAGGCCTCCCACGAGATGTCTGCCGGTGTCCGCAGGCATCCAAGAGGCCTCTAGCCCCAAGATGGCCTCCAAGACGGCGACAATGGTCCCCAAGAAGACTACGATGGCCCCAAGAGAGCCCAAGATGGCCCTCAAGATCGCCCAATAGGCCTCCAAGAAGGCCCAAGAGGCCTCCAAGATAACCTCCACGAAGTCCCGAACATGCCAACATCCATAATTGTTCGTAGGTGTTTGACAGATCCTGGCGTTTGCTCATTTTCACCTTTCCGACTGTCAAAGACGGCCCCAGAGGTCACCAAGATGGCCCAAAGAGCGCTGAAGGGGCCTCCGAGATGGCCCCTGACGGCACGAGAGGCCCTTAAGACGGCCCCAAGAGAGCTCCAATCTTGCCCAGGAAACCTCCAAGATGCCCAAGATGGCCTCCAAGACGGCCCCGAAGCGCCCCAAGAGGGCCCAAGTCGACCCAAAGAGGCCCTCAAGATGGCGTCCGACAGCGTCGGTCGGGCCAGGAACGCCCTCAGACGACCAAAGAGCCGCCCACGGAGTATTCAAAGGCCCCCAAGAGGACCAAGGAAGCTCCCAAGAGGCTTCCCAGAGACCCCCAGGAAGCTCCCAGGAGGCCCCAAGAGGCTTCCAAGAGGCCTCTTCCTCCTCCTCCTCCTCCTCCTCCTCATCATCCACCTCCTCCGCTTCCTCCTCCTCTTCATGTTTCCTCCTTCTCCTCCGCTTCACATTTCTCCCCCACGTGGGGGAGCACTTAGTCCGATAGCTGAGCCTTGAACGGGAAGGCGTCTTGTAACATCAGATTCTTGCAGCCCAGCATCCGTTCCCCCCCCCTGCTCCCCCCTCAATCCCTACCCTCTCCTCTCCCTCCCCCCTCTTCCTCCCTTGTCCGTCTTCTCCCCTCTCATGCCTCCACTCCCCCCTCCGTCCTCGCCCCCTCATCCACGTCCCACTCTCGTTCCCCCGCCTCCTCCAAAGAATACCCTCGAAACTCCACGCTGGAAGTCTCCCACCCTGGAACCCCTCACAACCTTCCCATGACCCTCTGCTCCCCCATCTCGCCCTCGTCCCTCCTCCTCCTCCTCCTTCCTCCTCCTCCTCCTCCTGACGTTGTCCTTGTTATCCTCCTCCTCCTCCTCCTCCTCCTCCTCCTCCTCCTCCTCCTCCGCATCCTCTTTCTCCTCCTCCTCCTCCTCCTCCTCGTTCGTTTCCTCCTTCATCCTCTCCCTTCTGCTTCCTCCGCCTCATCCCCCCCTCCCTCCCCTCCACCGGCCCCCCGCCTCGAGAAGCACGCCCCCGTCAGTGCCGCGAACGCGCCGACGAGCACGGGCACCCCGAGCCAGAAGCCCGACGGCGGGCGGCCCCTCGAAGCCTGCCGCCGCGCGCACGCCAAGGGGAGGAGCGGGGGCGCGCCTCCCACCTCGTTCCTCAGTTCTCCTCCTCCTCCTCCTCCTCCTCCTCCTCCTCACTCCTCCCTCCTTCTCTCCTTCCCTGCTCCTCCTCCTCCTCCTCCTCCTCCTCTTCCTCCTCCCACTTCTCCTCCAAGATCTTATCCCTACCGCGTTTTCCGCATCCTTCCCCCCCCCCCCTCCTTCCCTCATGCCCCCCCTTCTTCCCTTCTCCTTCGCTCACTCCCTGACTCCCTCCTTCGCTTCATCCCTCGCTCTTCCCTGCTGCATCCCTCACTGGTCGCTCCTCCACTCTTTTTCCTTAAAAAAAAACTTCTCCCTGTCTCACCCCGAGGCTGGTTGAAAGGGCGGGACAGGCGTTTCGCCTGCGACTTCCTTACCATTGATGATCCAATGTGCAACGGTTTCGCGGATGGAGGGCGAACGGACTTCAAAATGTGGTCTCGCCTTGGAGCCGCGCACATCCGTTTTAAGTATTTGCAAGAGCTTCACGGCTTGAGGGCGGTCGTCTGCAAAATGTGGTTATCGCATTAGCGCCGTGTGCACTCGCTGTAAACAGTTGCAAGAGCCTCGCAGATTAGGGTGGATCGGCTTCAAAATGTGATAATTTCCCTGGCGCACCGCACATGCGTTTAACCATGTACAGCAGTTCCATGAGTTGAGGGCGGTTCTTTTTTAAACTGTGGCTCTCGACTTATCGCCGCGCACATTTATTTGTTAAAGTGATCTGTGCAACATGTTCACGGATTCCAATGGTTAGCGTACAAGAATTTCTGTTGTGGAACGACTTAGGGTTGTCAGGGCGCAAGACTTATTTTGATCCGCGGCGCTTGAATCCCAGAAATGGCGTCCTGGCGCCATTTCAGATCGTCAAGACGCAACAGTCAGGTTGATTCGTGGCGTCGAATTTCCGGAGTAAGCCCGGATGCAGGCCCTGAAAGCCTGCAAGACCCCCCCAAACCTGGACACAAGCCCGAATCCTGCAGTGCAGCAAGCCCAAACTGCACGGGCGCGGAAACATGTAAGCTTGCAAGCAAGGGTGTCGTTTCCTCGGTTTTCCGTGTCCTGGTTTATCTGTGTCCTGGTCACCGGGGGCCTGAGGCAGACACTCGCTGGGAACTCCGGAGCGGGATGGCGCGTGGGCGCATCGGGCTCGCCAGCCGCGGGCTCACGACGAGAACCCCACTTTTGATGCTACGCCCCGGTCGCGGGGAACGCGCGACCCAGGGTTAGCTGCTCCTGCCGCGGGTCGAGGTTCTGCCAATTGTTACTGGGAGTCTCCTAATAATCGCGATGACCAGTGCGGCGCCGGCGTTGGTGGCGACGGGCCTGGCTGTCCCAGGTCGACAAATCAAATGGACCAGAGCGCGCGGCGGGGCAAAGTGCGCGCGGCCCACTTACGTCGACGTCGTCGCCGTCGCTGGCAGCCCTTGACCAGGTGATCGTCGGAGTCGCGTCGTCATCGGCGCGAGAATCGACGTCATCGACCTGGCTGGGCTTCCTGCTGGCGGCCTCGCCGCCAGTGCCGGGCGCGGCAGAGAAGCCCGAAAGTCTCATCGCTGGAGGCTCGAGGCCACGCCAGCCGCTGTCGCCGGCGGCGGCGGCCAGGGATGCGTGCGCTCCCGCACCGAAGCACCGCCAGAGCGGATCGCCGCCCCCCGAGGATGCCTGGCGATCGCCCCAACATGTGTCCAAGTCGGCGTAGTCGTCGGCACGTGTGTGCAAATTGTTGGGCATTCGTGGGGGAGTCCATGATGTGGCACTGCAGGACCATCACCAACTGGCCGTCGGCGGCGCCGCGCGTGTGTGCCAGCAGGTAGCGGAGACCCCCGTCGCCGATCATCAACACACCTGCCTGCTACGCACAAGCGTTTAGTCGTTAGTCATATGTTCATAGAAAGCGTCGTCAGTTAAGCTACGGTTGAAGTCCTCCACTCCTCATCTATAGGCTGCCCACCTTTCAGCCAAGGGCGCGTGGGGAAAGTCCTGAGCCCGACCACCACTCCGTCGACACACTCACGCGCCGTACGCCATACCTGGCAGCCGTCAACATAGGCGAACCCAGCCAGACGACCTCGCCGTCAGGGCCAGGCTTGGCGCTGGTGGCGGGTTGCACCAGCAGCCTGGCCACTGGCTGAGCCACTCCACCGCCCCAGCGACACCGTCGCCAGTGGCGGCGAGAGCGGCAACAACCCGATGATCTGGGCATCTGGAGCACCGGACCACAGGCCACGCAAGCCCGTCGCCTTTGCCGGCACAGGCTGCTGTGGCCCGGCGGCCTCGCCGCGGTGCCACCGCCACCACCCCCTGGCCGACCTTAGACTCTGCGGGTCTGCGACCTAGAGCGGGCGGCCGAAGGCCAGCTCGCCGGTTTCGCCGCCAGTGCCTTTATTATCGACGTTGGTGTCGTTGATGTTGTGGTATTGCTGTGGGTATCGGGGGCCGTGGTAATACTGAACTTGTATCATTTAGCTGACTGTGGTACGGACGCTCAAAAAAGCGTTGCTGTCCTTGAACTCCTCCCAATCCGTCCCGGAACTGTAACATGCTTCCACCTGCATCGGGCAAACGAAGATCACGGGTAAATCACCGTAATCACAAGCTTGGTGCGCGCTAAAAGGCCAAACGGCAACGGACACCATTCGAGTCGGAATGGGGCGAGGGAGAGGGAGTGGAGGAGGGGGATGGGGTTTGGGGAGAGAAAGAGAGAAAGAAAGGGAGAGAGAGAGAGAGGAGGGAAGGAAGCACAGCGCCATGAGACAGAGGAGGGCAGGAGGAGGAGGAGGAACCCCTTGAAGGCAATCTTCCTTTGCTCAGCACTTGTAGCAACCTTAGGCGCTGAACATTGCAAAATGCATGACCCCTGTTTTCTGCACTCTTACATACCAGACGTGTCACGTCTGGTACACTTTCTTTCAATGGCTCGCTCCTCGTCGGGACACAGGAGCGGGTTCGGCGGTTCTCATACAATTTTCTGCGGTTCTCAAAGGTTCCCGGAAGTGTCCCCAGGGGGGGAGGAGGAGGTGCAGGAGGAGGACGACGACGACTACGAGCAGAACGACGGCTGGCCCCTCCTCCTCCTCCTCCTCCTCCTCCTCCTCCTCCTCCTCCTCTCCCTCCACCTTGAGGGAGATCAGAGGTAACAACTCCGGCCTCAAACGGCTGTTCGGGACGATTCCCAGGCTTCCCACAAGACTCCTCGAAGAGTAGCAGGCGATGAAAAAGCCCCCTGGGCCCAGAGGACGTGGACCTCCAGGAAGCTAAAGAGAAAGTCGACAGCTTCTTCCCTCTACGCGTCATCCCTCCCTCCCTCCCTCCTTCCCCCTTTCGCTCCCTCCTGCTCCTCCTTCTCCTCTTCCTCCTCCTCCTCTTCCTCCTCCATCCAAGACCTCCGACGACTCGCTTAATCAGAAATGACGGCCACTGGACCAATCGAGCCCCACTTCCCGGGACCAGCTGTTCACCTTGATTCGTGTTTGCGATCGGGGCCGCGGACGCAGACGATGGCGACAAACCAGACGCCCGCATTTGTTCAAGTCTCCACGCGTCTGCGGTCTCCAAAAGGCTCTGGAGTCCGTCCTGAGAGGACTCCAGAGGCCCCACTCAAGGCTACAATGTCTTTACCATCAATCTGTATGTGTACATGTATACATCTATATAGATATACATACCGTAGCCCCCCGCAGATGCGGATCAGAGTGATGGGGGCGGTGGGGACGTCGGCAGTTTGCGAGACTCTGGAGAAGCCAGCCGCAGGCGCCAAAGTTTCACAAATTGTGCAACGAGCCCGCCGCAGGCGCCAATTTTTCTCGTTACACCAATGTGGGTAGGTCGCGGGTGGGTCGCAAATTGGTCACGGGTGGGTCGCGGGTGTAGAATGCAGAAAATCCACCCCATAAGAATCACCCCGACAAGCGAAGCCTTCTAGCAAACGCACACAAGGAATGAATCGAACAGGGCAACGCTGTTTAGTCAACGCCCAGGGCCGCTTAGCAAGCGTCAATTGTCGGGTCCGGGTGGTTTTTCCTCCGTTACGGGTGGGTCGTGGGGTGGGTCGCGGGATGGAACGCGGGGTGGATCGCGGGTGGGTCGCGGGTGGGGGTCGCGGGTGGGTCGCGGGGTGGGTCGCGGGTGGGTCGCGGGGTGCGTCGCGGGTGGGTCGCGGGTGGGTCGCGGGCGGGTCGCGGGGTGGGTCGCGGGTGGGTCGTGGGGTGCGTCGCGGGTTGGGTCGCGGGTGGGTCGCGGGGTGGGTCGCGGGGTGGGTCGCGGCGTGGGTCGCCAGTGGGTCGCGGGTGGGACGACGACATCAAACAACAATTACAACAACAACAACAAGCATAATTCTCGCCACGAATTCCTTATTCAGCCACGCACCCAAGGACAATTCATGACCGTTCGGCCCCCTCACTCTGATCTACAGAAATGTGTATATACAGATCTCTGCACGCACCATGAACCCCCTGTTCTATTTGGAAGATGGCAGGGAGGAAAGGGGTGGTTCAGGTGCATGCGCCGGCCGCGGGGGCGAGGTTTCGGAGTTGGTTGGTTCGTGCGTTGGAGACGAAGGGTGTTAAGTACTGGGTGCTTTGGTTTAGACGGAGGGCGTTGCACAGAAGGTTGTGCTTCAAGTTCTACTTGGGGAGGGAGCCTGTTGGAAGGCTGGTTCGTACAGGGTGTTGTGTTGTAGACGGAGGGTGTAGAATAGAAGGTTGCTATCAAGTTCACCTGGGGAACGGAGCCTATTGAGTATTGGGTGATGTGTTGGAGACGGAGGCTGTTGAGTATTGGACCATCTTGGCGGTCTTGGAGGCATCTTGGGACTGTCTTGGAGTCCATATTGTGGCTATTTGCTCTCTTCGGGCCATCTTGGCCATCTTGGACCCACTTGGGAGACCATCTTGGGCCATAGTGGCCGCCCGGGAGGCGTCTTGGGGCAATCTTGGGACCATCTTAGCCGTCTTGAAAGGAGCTTTCGTGGACCTTGAGGTCCTTTATGGTCTCTCCGTATCTGTTGAAGCCCTCTTGGTGCCGTCTGGGGGCCCTGTTGGGCCATCAAGGGGCCATCTTGGAGGCCTCCTCGGCGATCTTGGGGCGATCTTGGAGGCCTCTTGGGCCGTCTTGGGCCGTCGGAAGGCCCAACAGAAACACATCCCAAAATCTGTCAAAAACCCTAGGATAACCAATGATTTTGGCCTCTCCAGGCTCTCCTGGAGAATGTCTTGGGGGCCTCCTGAACCATCTTGGAGGCATCTTGGGGCCATATTGGCCGTCTTGGAGGAAAGGTTGACCGTCTTGGAGGCGTCTTAGAGGAGGCCATTGGGCCATTGAGGGTCATCTTGGCCGTCTTGGGGATCATCTCGAGCCATCTTGGAGCCGTCTTGGGGCCGTCTTGGGGGACTCTTCGGCCATCATGGGGCTATCTTGGAGGCCTCCTGGGCGATCTTGAGGCGATCTTGGCGGCCTCTTGGGCCGTCTAGGGCTGTCGGAAGGCCCACCAGAAACACATCCCAAAATCTGTCAAACACCGAAGGATGACAAATGATTTTGGCCTCTTCGGGCTCTCCTGGAGGACGTGTTGGAGGCCTCTTAGGCCATCTTGGAAGCATCTTGGGTCCATCTTGGCCGTCTTGGAGGGCATCTTGGGCCGTCTTGAGGCATCTTGGAACCATCTTACCCGTCTTGGAGGCCATCTTGGCCGTCTTGGGCGCATCTTGGAGGCCATCTTGGGCAACCTTGGCCGTCTTGGAGGCGACAGGGGGAACCACCCGTGCATTTTGGGAACCTTCCAGAACCCCGGCGGGACGGGCCGAAGCCCCAGGGAGTTTTCTAAAAGAACCCAAATCGACAGGGTCTAGCACGCGGGGCACCCCTGTGGCAAGCCAACAGGGGGCGGCGGATCGAAGACGCCTGCGGCGAATCGCCGCCGCCCCCTGCTTTTTTGGAAGCGCCTATGTGGCCGAACGTTGAGGCCAAACCTGCCAAGCTATCGGACCATGTGTTCCCCGAATCGGTTTGGAAAGCCTTCGGGGAACACGTGGGCATCTTGAAGGTCATCTTGGCCGTCTGGAGGCCAGTTTGACCCTTTCGGGCCTTCTTGGGAGACCTCTTGGGCCGTCTTGGGGGCCTCTTGGGGCCATGTCTTGGGCCTCTTGGGCGATCTTTGGGGGCACTTGGGCCGTCTCGGGCCGTCGGGAAAACAAATGCCACAATCCTTCAAAAACCCATTGGAAATCAATGATTTTGGCATTTTCGGCCCTTCCTGGAGGCCCTCTTGGAGGCCTCTTGGGCCGTCTTGGGCCATCTCAGGGCCATGTTCGGCCGTCTTGGTGGGCTCCTGGTCCGTCTGACGCCGTCGGAAACCGTTTGGGGGGCCTCTATGGGCCGACTTGGGGCCCTCTTGGAATGCTCCAGGGCCGTCTTGGAGGCCATCTTGGGCGTCTTAAAGGCCTCCTGTGCCGTCTTGGGGGCCTCTTGGGGCCGTCTTGGGGCCCTCTTAGGCCGTTCTGGGGCCATCTTGGAGTCCTCTTAGGCGATCTTTCGGCAATCTTTGGGGGCTCTTGGGCCGTCTCGGGCCGTCGGAAGGCCGAAAAGAAGCAAATGCCAAAATCCGTTAAAAACCTTAGGACAATCAATGTTTTGGACTCTTCTGGCCTTCCTGGAGGCCCTCTTGGGGGCCTCTTGGGCCGTCTTGGACCAGCTTCGAGCCAACTTCGGCCATCTTGGTGGGTTCCTGGCACGTCTGACGCCGTCGGGAGCCGTCTTGGGGGGCCCTTCTGGGCCGACTTGGGGCCCTCTTGGGGCGCTTCGGGGCCGTCTTGGAGGCCATCTTGGGCGTCTTGGAGGCCATCTTGGGCGTGTTGGAAGCCTCTTGGGCCGTCTTGGGGCCCTCTTGGGGCCGTCGTGGAGGCCACATGGGCCGTCATGGGGCCCTATTGGGGGCCTCTTGGGCGATCTTTGGGGCCTCTTGGGCCGTCTTGAGCCGTCCGAATGCCGAGAAGAAGCCAATTCCAACGTCCTTATGAATCTACGGAAAATCAATGATGTTTGCCTCTTCGGGCCCTCCTGGAGGACCCCTTGGCGACCTCTTGGGCCGTCTTGGAAGCCTCTGGGGGGGCTCTTGGGCCGTCTTGGGCCGTCTTGGACTCTCTTGGGCCGTCTTGGAGGCCGTCTTGGACCACCTTGGGCGGACTTGGAGGCCATCTTGGACCATCTTGGAGGCCATCTTGGGCCAACGTGACCATCTTGGAGGCCATCTTGAGCCGTCTTGGAGGATTTTTGTTCTGGATTGAGAGCCTTTCCGGGTGGCCCGCGGAACGGGCCGAAGCCTCAGGGGGGGTTCTATTGGAAAACAAGCCAAAACCAAAAGCCATATCATTCGGCACGCCAGGCACCCCTGTGGCAAGCCAACAGGGGGCGGCGGACCATCCAGTGGCCTTCGGCTCATCCCGCCACCGTGGCTGGGTTGTGGGTTAGAGGCCACTTGGAAGTTCGTTTGGAATTCGTGGGAGGCGGACGCCGTTTGGGGTGCTCCTGGGGCCTTTTTTGGGGCCTCGTTGGGGCCTCGTGGGGCCTCCAGGGGGCCTGTAGGGACCTCTTGGGCTCTCTTGGAGGCCTCTTGGGGCCTCCTGGGGTCCTCTTAGGGCGGAAGGCTCGAATTGTCAGTTCGTGTTCCCCCTCTTGGGCCCCTCTAGGGGCCGTCTTGGGGCCCTCTTGGGCGATCTTGGGCGCCTCTTGGGCCGTCTTGGGACGCTCTTGGGCCGTCTTGGGACTCGCTTGCGCCGTCGTGGCGCCCTCTTTGGGTGCCTCTTGGGCCGTCTTTGGCTAATTTCTGGGGCCTCGTGGGCTGTCTTGGACCGTCAAACGAAAAACCTTCAAAAACCATCGAAAACAGCCTACTTGTTTCGCCTGTTGAGGTCCTCGTTGGAGTGAGTCCTTTTGAAAGCATCTTGGCCGTCTTGAGGCCCTCTTGGGCTGTCTTCAAGCCATGTTGGGCAAATTTTAAAACGCTCGTGTGCGGTCTTGGGCTCTCTTGGAGCGCTCCTGGGCCATCTTGGCGCCCTCTCGGACGCATCTCGGACCCTGTCGTCGCCCCCCTTCCCTCCTCTGACGCGTTCTGGCGCCCGCCCGCCAGGTCTAAAACGACCAGGAGAGAAATCAGTGCACTCCGGGCCCCCAGGACCCCCTCCCCATATATATATATATACATATATATACACACATATATATATATATACATACATACATACATACATACATACATACATACATAATATATATATACTATGCACATGTATACATAGATATATACACACACGCTACCGTGCCGTGAGGCATGAGTTGGACAGTCCTCAGGTCACTTCGAGTCCTCAGTATTGAGATCTATCAATGCGATGCTTCTTAAGAAGGGCCCACAGCCGAAGAGTTCCGGGTGCTCCCGGGCGCCTGTGGGCGCCCTCGCGGGGTCGTGGGGGGTCCCCGCGCGACCTTCCGAGGGGCCACGAGCGCGTTGTTCGGGACGTGCACATTCAACATGGCTTCAGATGTTCCCGGGGGCCGTCCTGGAGCCTCTTGGGCGCCTCCTGGGCCGTCCTGGAAGTCCCTGAAGGGCGGCCCCGGGCCAAAATCGTCAAGATCCATTGGTGCTCGTAGGGTTTTCGCATGACCGCCTTTTCAGTCTTCAAAGCGTCCAAGACGGCCCAATAGGCGCCCAAGATCGCCCCCAAACGGCCCAGGAGCCCCGAAGAGGGGCCCAAGAGGCACCCGAGACGGCCCCAAGAGGGGCCCAAGATGGGGAACACGAACTGACATTTTGAGCCCTCCGCCCTAAGATGGCCCCAAGATCCCGCCAGAAAACCACAAGGTGCGCTCAAGAGACCCCGAGAGGCCCCCAAGAGGCCCAAATCAGGCCCCCAGGCAGGAGGCCCCCAAGACGCGCCAAGACACCCCTAAAACCACATCCAAAAGGTATCCCAGAGGCCGCCCAAGATCCTCACACGCATCCAGGAGGCCTCTGACCCACAACCCAGGCACGGTGGCGGGATGGCCCGAAGAGCCACTCGAAGGCCACCATATATATATATATATATATATATATGTATATATGTATGTATGTATGTATGTATGTATGTATGTATGTATGTATGTATGTATGTATGTATGTATGTATGTATATTTATATACGTTCATATATATGTATGTATGTATGTATGTATGTATGTATATATATATATATATGAACGTATACAACGAGACAGAGAGAGAGAGAGAGAGACAAAAAGAGAGAGCGAGAGAGAGAGAGAGACAGAGCACCCACACGCTTATACATGTACATCTCTTTACACATGTACGAACCGATGTGTATATATGTATGCGTGTACACATACATACATACATAGATACACGACTGGTGCTGACATGCGAAAAAAAGCCTTGTACCCTCAACACCCTTTCTGCCTCGCCCTCCTCATCCTCCTCACCCTGCCTCGCCCCTCATCCTCACTCTCTCCCCTCCGCCCCCCTCCCCCCGCCCCTCCCCCTCCTCCCTCCTCCTCACCTCCACGCGCTCCCTCCGTCCTCCGCCCCCCTCCCTGCTCGACGTGTCCAGCGCACGAAGCGCCCGCGCGCCTGCCAGGCCTGGGCGCTCGGGCTCTCGTCGGCGCCGGCGCCGCTGGCCCGGGTGCCGGCGCCAGCGGCCGCCAGGGCGCCTCGGCGGAGAGGGGCGGCCGCGGGCCTCTTCGTTGTAGGCCCCGCGCCGAGGGCGTGGAGGATCGATAGTGAGCGTTCTCGTATTCGGCGTTGCGGCACTGGGCGGAAGGGGGGGAGGGAAAGGGGGGGGGAGGGCCACGCGCCGAGAGCGTGGAGGATCGATAGTGAGCGTTCTCGTATTCGGCGTTTGGGCACTGGGCGGAAGGGGGGGAGGGAAAGGGGGGGTTGCCTGGCTCCGGACCTCTGCTTAGTGCGACCGTTTGCACCAGTGCGCCCCATGGGGGAGCCTCCACCTGCTCGAAACAGGCGCCCAAAACAGCCAAGATCTACTCCACGGGGGGGCGGGGGGGGTGGGGGATGCGAGGGCCCGCGCCGATCGGCACAACGATGAATAAGAAAACGATCACATGGAGGAGGGTGGGGGATGGGAGGTTTGTGGGCATTGTTCGCCCTCTTCGGCAAACTGGAGGCCTCTGGAGATCTTCGGAGGCCTGCGAAGGCATCCGCAGATCCCTGGAGACCCCAGGGACCTCCAGGATACGTAAGAGGGGGGAGAACTTGGAAACTTGTGCTCACGTGGCGGAGTTCGAGAACCCTGAACCCAAAAACGTTTTCATCTCTTGGGGGCGAACATGTTATTTCCGCCGCCTTCCTTCCACCGCGGAAGAGATGACAACTCCTTCGATCCTTGAGGGCAAAGCCCTTTCTGGAGCGCCCCATGTGACTGGGCCTCCTGAGAGCCCTCGTGGCCGTGGCCGGGCACAGCTCGGAGAGCTGGTGAGGACAGCCCTGGGACAGACTTTGAGCGGAAATGGGAGGACAGGTGCCTCCAGACCGGCGAAAAAAGAACGATGGCGAGGTTTCCAGGCGTAGTGGCCTCCCAGATGGGGTGGGAGCAGATGGTGTCAGGGGGTCGCGCCGCATCGCCGATGCATCGACGACGCATCGGCGACGCATCGGCGACGTAGGCGCCAGTGCGCACTGGCGCCGTCGGCGTGGAGAAAATCGGGCTCCACTTCGAGCCGCATCGCCGATGCATCGGCGATGCGGCGCGATCCTCTGACCCCATCTTCTCGGACCTCATCTGGGAGGCATAGCAATCTGTGGGGTCTCTGGAGATCCGTGCTGGGCCCAGGGACAATCAGCCACTGCCCCAGAACTGAGGCCCAGCACCGGGGATGGGGTCCTGAAAGGTCTGGGACCCACGCCGCGAAAATACTAGGACGGCGGATGCACTGGACCGCATCACATGCAACTGAAATCAATGATGGTGAGCGTTTTCTTATTCGGCGTTTCGACATTGGGCGGAAGGGGGCGGGAGGGGGAGGGGGGGTGTCCGCTCCGGACCTCTGCTTAGTGCGACTGTTTGCAGCAGTGCGTCCTATGACGGAGGCTCCATCTGCTCGAAACAGGCGCCCCAAACAGCCAAGATCTACTCCATAGGGGGGAGGGGGGGTGCGGGGGCCCGCGCCGATCGGCAAACAATGAATAA
Source organism: Prorocentrum cordatum (assembly GCA_963575745.1). Taxonomy (NCBI): domain Eukaryota; class Dinophyceae; order Prorocentrales; family Prorocentraceae; genus Prorocentrum; species Prorocentrum cordatum. Next base: position 428,442 of record CAUYUJ010007557.1, on the reverse strand, counting down.
GAAAACGATCACTTGGCTTGTTGTTTTGTTTAAACCGTTATTCGCGTTCTCGCTTTTTCGGGCTTCCGACCGCCCAAGACGGTCCACAAGGTCCCCAGGTGCACTTCAAAACACCCCGAGAGGGCCCCAAGAAGGCCCCAAAACAGCCCAAAGAAGGCCCCAAGACGGCCCAAGAAGCCCTCCAAGAAAGCCAAGGTGCTCCCAGGAGGTCCCCGAGGAGAGCCCGAACAATGATGAAGAGCCATTCCGCGAAAGATAGCTCCCGAGACCATCAGCAGACCCCCCAAAGACCCCAAGAACGCCCTCTGAGGCCCCAGCGCGTTGTCAAGAGGCCCTGAGAGACCTCATAATTTGAGCGTCGTTTATCCGACCCCCATCCCCAGCGGCGTGGCCTGGGCCCCACTGGCCGATTTACCCCCCTAGATGGGGATATTAGCCGTTCCCTTCGGGATTCGAGGGGCGTGTCCCCAACTGGGGTGGTAATTTGGTGGGGGTCTCGAATGGGATGAGGATGGGGATGGGGGTCGGTTAAACGATAATGATGAATACTTCTACCAAGCCTCCCGAGAGAACCCCCGCCCAGCGAGCCTCTACGAGTGCAGGCCCTTCCTGGGACCTTCTTCTGGATTCTGGATCCCCTTCACGGTCGGCGGAAGCGGCCGTAAGGCCTCTCCGATAAGTAGGGTGACGTCCAATGTACTGGTCCGTGCTAAACGCCCTTGCGGTGAACAGTGCTCCTTATAGTCCTTCTACTCCTTTTCGTGCCTCCCTTTCTGTTCCTCCTCCTCCTCCTCTTCCACCTCCTCCTCCTCCTTACCTCCACCACCTCCTCCTCCTCCTCCTCCACTTCCTCTTCCTCTTCCACCTCCTTCTTTTTTCGTGCCTCTCCTTCTCCCCGCCTTCCATTCCGCCCGTCGCCCTTGTAAATAACTCCTCCTCCTCCTCCTCCTCCTCCTCCTCCTCCTCCTCCTCCTCCTCCTCCTCCTCCTCCTCCTCCCCCGCCTCATCCTCCTCCTTTTCCTCGTCTTCTTCCTCCTCCTCCTCCTCTTCCTCCTCTTCCCCGCACCACTAGACGCGCGGGTCGGGCGAACCAAGCATTTCTGCAGAGATTTTCTGGGTTCCAAGAAAAACGGCCCTGCAGTTTGGCAGCGACATCCGTGACACGGACTGAAGGCGGCCAATGTTCACAATGCCGCGCACGCGGGCAGTAGCCGGCCCGTTGTAAAATGCAGAATTCGCCCCAGCGCCGCGCACACCAGCCTTTGCACAACGCCCATCGGCTGCGCGGATGACGGGCGAATTCTTTTCAAACTTATGGTTTCAATTTCAGCCCTCCCCAGGAGAGCAGAAACGGGAGGACAAGGGAACAAACGCAACACCGAACACACCAGGCGACGGTCGTTCCTGTGAGGTCGGCGCTGACCACTAAAACACCGTCTCGTACTGGCAGAACGTCCAGCCGGCCAGACTCGCGGCCCGCTGGAAGGGATGATGTTAATAATGAAAATGAGGATGACGATGCTGATTGTGATGTTTGTTCGCTTGTTTGTTTACCTATATGAATGAGCAAATGCCCCAGCGGCCCCAACAGTCGGAGCGATCTGCCAGGTTGCCATCACTCCAGTAGCACCGAACGCCCAACGTGTGATGCAGCCGCTCTGGCTCGTAACTTTTCCATAACTTGTGATCTAACGCAAGAGCCTCCCAGTCCTTCTGATACCGCTGAAAGAAAAGATGCCGTCAGTGCTTCGTAATGCCATGGTGGAAACCAGCCATGACCTCGCTTGTCCGAAAGTCTCTGCAAATTCACACAGCCCTCCAGATGACAATTCCATTTGAACGCTTGACATAACATCAGCTCTTGGGAAATGTCCATGAGCCGGCCGGCGTGTCCAAAATATCGGTGCACACGCCGGGCAGCGACCGCGTCCAAACCAGAGCCGTTCTCAATCTTGATGTTCCCCTGAAGGCGCGTCTGTCGACGACAATAATGTTCGTCTGCTTCGCCACCATGCCGGGAAGACGGAGGTACCGCAGCATAGCTCCATTCCGAGCTGCTCGCAGTTTTTGAGCGGCCTGTAGGTCCACACTCCCGCTGACCACGTGGACGTGCACCAACACACCTGGTTGATGAGTCCACACTGCTGCTTGCGAGTAGATGCTCTGAAAGACAAAACACTCGCCGACTGAGCGACGGCGCTCCGTGCGAAAAATGATTGGACTCGTATGTTCCCTGAGGTGCGCCCATTGGCGTTGATGTTACTGCCAACGTATCGCATGACAGCGCCATGACCCTCGTATGTCGTTCCTGGTCGCGAATGCTCAGAATCGCATTGGTTCTGGCTTACCAAACGTACCGTGCTTGCTGGGAGATCGAGTCCGTGGTCGCGCAAAGCGGTATCAAGTAAGTCGAAGGTCTGGCGCGCTTCGCGAATGCAATGAGCGGTAATGAACATGTGATCCGAGAGCACGATGAACGGCACAACCTTGAAATGGCAAGTCCGGCAATATTTAGCACCATGCGTTGCACGCGGGTGGTTGTGCGTAAAACTACCCCCTGTTGCAAACGCTGGCATGTATCCCAAACGCGTGACAACCAATATTACACTACAATTGTTCGGAATTTGGGCCCAAACTTGCTACCCTGAGGCAGCGATATCTTGATTGGGGATGTCCAATCTTGGCGTCCATGCAGCCGCACTCACTGAGATGCTTGCCGAAGATGATGATCATGTTGATGATGCTGCCGATGATGCTGATGCTGCTGATGAGGATGATGTTACTGCTGTTGATGATAAAGGTGACGATTATGGCGATGCTGATGCTGTTGATGATGATGATAATGATGATGGTAATGATGCTGTTGGTAAGGATGATGGTGATGCTGATGATGGTGATGATGAAGATGACGACGATGGTGGTGATGATGATGATGATGATGCAGATGATGATGACGGTGAAAATGATGATGCTGCTGATGATCATGGTGGTGATGATGATGATGATGGTGATGATGATGATGATGATGATGATGATGATGATGATGATGATGGGGATGGTGGTGATAATGATAATGAAGACGATGCTTGTGATGATGACCCACTGCATCCAAGACGGTCTGGAGCCCTAGCTCGAAAGCCACTCGAGCCCGAACGCTTCCCTCCACGCCTCGCCCGCAGCGTCATTGCCGTGAACAACCGGCAACTGCGAGGAACTGCGACTCTCAAGATTACCGCCGCTGCCACGCCAGCGGCGGCCAATCTAGGGGAACGATCAATTACAAAAACATATCAACTCGCAGGTCTGCGCGGATTTCTCGGATCGGCGCTGGAGCCCCCTGACGACGCCTCCGGCGCCGCCCCTGGCGCGCTCCGCGCGCCAGGGAGGGGGGGGTCCAAGAAATCCGCGCGGACCTCCAAGTTCTTATGTTTATGCCATTTGTCGCACCCCTAAAATAGCCGACGCGTGACAGAGGCGTCTCGCTCGAGCTGAGCAGAAGGCTGCCACGGCTGAAGGTAGCCAGAAGGACAGAACTCCCAACTCGGGAGAGCATTGCACCTCCCGCTGACGGGAGGCTGATCCTGAGACGGCGGGCGCCTACACCCGTGGTTCCACTCCGACGACACGTAACAGGGCGCGCCACCTGCCGCAGAGATTGCCTTCAAATGGCGAGGCACCTCGCCAGCGACTGGACTGTCTGCGCACAAAGCAAGGTGCATTGAGAGCGGCACTGGTGCGCAACGCTGCCCAGCGCAGCTCTGTCCTTTTCCTCCCCCGCACTCGGGAGGTGGGCCCGAGATGGAGCGACACCATCTCGCACAGCCACTGCACGACTGACCTTGGTCCACGTGACATGCCTGCCGCAAATCCTTCTTCCGCACGGCTCGAGCTTACATTACGCCCTCCATCTCATCTCAAGTTGCACCCCCCACTCGAACATCGTACAACTGCCAAGCCCTCGCCGTCGGACCCGTCCTCCACCGTGAGCTCCACATTGCCGATCTGCATAGCTGTGCCAATCCATCTGAAAGCCTTCGCTACCAGCCTATCCTGACGAAGCACCTCATCTTGCGGATGCATGCTGGCTCCCTCGCGTCCCCTCCGATCTGCCGCGTTGTCCCTTTTTCCTCTGCCAGTCTGCACGTCTGCGACTGTGGCGCGCGCCTCGACATGTATGATCAGGATGCGTTCCTCGTCGATGTCGTTCACAACCAACCACAGCCGCACCCACAGCTCGCGGTACGGCCTTCTCCACGGCGTGCACCGTATCCTGCCCGCTGCGTGGCAGTCCACCAGCATCTGGCAGTCTGTGTAGATCCTGACTCGTGGTAGGCAGCTGATGAGGGTATCGATGCTGATGTTGATGCTGATGGTGATCGTACCAGTGGTGATTATGGTGATGCTGCTGATGGTAGTGGTGATGATGGATGTGATACTGGTGTCAATGCTGATGCTGATATTGATGTTGATGCTGACGCTGATGCTGCTGGTGATGATGCTGCTGATGCTGCTGATGCTGATGGTGGTGGCGATGATGGTGGTGGTGATAATGATGGTGCTTCTAATCATGCTGAACATGCTGGTCATGATGGCGATGACGACAATGAAGATGGCGATGTCGATGTCGATGACGATGTCGATGATGACGATGATGCTGATGCTGCTGGTGATGCTGGTTATGGTGGCAATGGTGATGGAGATCGTGATGGTGATGCTGCTGATGCTGAGAATGGTGTTGATGATGGAGATGATGATGCTGAGGCTGACGATGGTGATGATAATGATGCTGATGATGCTCATGATACTGATGATGCTGATCCTGATGGTGACGCTGATCATGGTGATGCTGATGCTGATGATGATGTTGATGACGATGAGGAAGAGGATGGTGAGGATAAACGTGATGGTGGTGACGGTGGTGGTGAGGAGGAGGACAATTACTATGATGATGCTGATGCTGATGCTGATGTTGATGCTGATGCTGATGCGGCTGATGATGAGGAGGGGGAGGCGGAGGAGGAGGAGGAGGAGGAGGAGGAAGACTGAGGGACAAGGAGGAGGGGCCGGGGGATGATGAGGAAGAGGGGAGCAGGGGGCGGAATGCCAGGACAGTAAGGGGCAGGAAGGAGGCTGTTAGGGTTATTCTGGGAGGATGTTCTGAGGGGGCCTGGGAGCTGGCACGTTTCAAGCAGCCGCAGGAAACCACACAACATGTATAGTGCTTCTTGGACTTTACTGGGTCGAAGAGCCTGGCCAGGGGCCCAGAATTACATGACACAAATACGGCGAGGATCCTCAAACTTAGGAACACGGAGGAAACCGCAGAGATCCCCTCGCAACGACGTCTGGTGGGTGCCGCCCAGGGATCACCATTTCCGTCTTCGCGGTAGCGTGGTCGAACAGCTTAGCTGGACCGAGGAAGAGGAGAAGGAGGATGAGGAGCAGCAGCAGCAACAACATGTCCCTGAGGGCTTCGGGACTTTGGTCCCAGTGGGTACGGACCCTCCAACATGGTCAGATCAGCCTGCCCTTTTTGGGGCGGCGACGGCGATCGCCAATCTACCACCACCACGACGGCTACCCCGAAGAAGACCATCACGACAGGGGGGCGACCTAGGCGCGCCGCTTTGCGCGGGCACGTCGCTGTTGATCACGTCGCTCGCCTTCCTGACCTGGGGATCCTCAGTGACGGCGTCTGTGGCCGTCACCTGCGGTGGAGCCCCTCCAGCAACACGAGATGCATCCTCGCCCTCGTCAATTCGAAATCGCGCGGCTTTGACCATCACGGAGGCTCCTCAGGTGAGAAAAAGGTACCGTGACCCCTAACCATATCGAAACAAGATGATGAGATGAGATCCCCTCAGGGGGGAAGCCGTGCCCAATCCTGGATCAAATCCATAATTTCAGGCTCGTTTGGGCCCCCCTCGCGTTTTCAAGACGAAACGGCATAGCCCTGTCCACCTCCGCTCATCCGTGCCCCCCCTCTTCTCCACTTTCCTTCTTCCTCATTATCCGACTCCTCCTCCTCATCCTCCACCTCCTAGGTACCTCGTTTTTATGTGTGTGTGTGTGTGTCTCTCTCTCTCTCTCTCTCTATATATATATGCATCCTCCCTCCTCCTCCTCATCCCCATCCTTCTCCTCCTTCTCCTCCTCCTCCGCTGCCTCCTCCTCTTCCCCCTCCTCCCAATTAGCGAAAACCACAGGGGAACACACACACAACAAGCAGAAACAACCATCTTGAGGCCTCCCCCCGCAACCCAGAAATGCCCCCCCGGAAGTGGAAAGTGTGTGTGTTCGTGTGCTGTTTGGTGTGCCTGTTCCTGGGGTGGTGCTTGATTCTGCTCCGTGAGAGATCATGCTTGGCGGGAGGGGGAGGTGGTGGATGATGGTGATGAGGAGGAGGGGGAGGAGGAGCAGGAGCAGGAGGAGGAGCAGGCGGAGGAGGAGGAGGAAGAGGAGGGGGAGGGGAAGGGGGAGGAGGAGCGGCAACAGCAGCAAGAGGAGGAAAAGGAGACGGAGGAGGAGGACGGGGAGGAGGACCGGGGAGGACCAGGAGCACTGCTCATATCACTCTTCCTCTTCCTCCTCCTCCTCCTCCTCAACCTCCTTCTACCACTCCTCCTGTCCCTCCTTACTTAACATACTCGACCACCCTCCCCCTGTTCCCCTAATGTGAGGGGGAGAAGGGGGACGACGAGGAGGGCGAAGAGGAGTATTGATATAAAGAGACAGAGAAGGAGAAGGAGCAGGAGGAGTGATAGGATTGGCAGCGGGTGATGGTTAGCAAGCTGAGGAAGAGGATGCTGAGGAGCCACTCATCCTCATCGTCCTCCTGCTCCTATCACCCCTCCTCCTGCGCTTCATTCTTGTACACATCATCCTCATCCTCTTCGTATCTCTCCCAGGGGGGAGGAGAGGAGAAGGGACAGTGCCAGACGGAGGCAAATGAGGGATATGATGAGGACCAGCAGCAGGAGGAGCAGGAGGAAGAGGAGGCCGACTCACTCTTCCACCTCCTCCTCACCCTTTTCATGTCTCACTATCCTCCTCCCCTTCACCCTGTGCATCACTCTTGCATGCATGTTGATCCTCCCCTTCCGCTGGGATGGGGAGGAGGAGCGTGTGTGGAGATTGGATAATGACTTTGGAGGGGGCATGGTATAATGATGAAGAGGATGAGGAGGAGGAGAAGGTCGAGGACGAACAGGAGGAGGAGGTTGAGCAGTCACTCCTCCTCCTCCGCCTCCTCCTCCTCCTCCTCATTCCCTCCTCCTCCTCACCCTCATTCCTCTGCTCCCACCAACTCTCCGCATCCTCATCACTCCCCTTCTCGCTCGTCCTCCCTCTGCCAGTCATGCTCATCGTATGGTATCGCATGGGAAGGGGCGGAGGAGAGGGATGCTGCTGCTGCTGATGCTGTGGATGCTGATGCTGATGCTGATGCCGATGCTGATGCTGCAGATGGTGGTGCTGCTGCTGATGATGCTGATGCTGATGATGATGCTGGTGATGATGATGATGATGATGGGGATGCTGGTGATGCTGATGATGCTGAGGAGGTTGATGATGATGGTGATGTTGATGATACGACTGATGATGACACTGATGATGATGATGCTGATGATGATGATGATGAGGAGGATGGGGTTGACGATGTTGATGTTGCTGGTGATGCTGATGCTGTTGATGATGCGGATGATGAGGATAAGGATGCTGATGATGATGATGACGATGACGATGCTGATGACGTGGTGATAATCAGCATCATCATGCTGATGGTGATGGCGATGCCGATGAAACTAATGCTGAGGATGATGAAGAGAAGGACAAGGAGAAGTAATAGAGGGCTGATGGCATGGAGGATGATAATGATGAGCATGAACAAGGGGCGGATGCATTTCGAGGTCACTCCTCCTCCTCCTCCTCCTCCTCCTCCGCCTCCTCGTCCTCCTCCTCTTCCTCCTCCTCCTCCTCGTCCTCCTCCTCCTCCTCCTCCTCCTCCTCCTCCTCTTATGTACGCGACAGCGTCACAATCCGCGTACCCGCGGCCTCCTCCTCCCATAGGAAGGATCAGGGGAGGACGGGCAGGAGTGATAGAAGGAAGGTGAGGAGGAGGAGGAGGAGGAGAACAAGTATGATTGATGGGAGCACAGGATGGGGATACGTGACTCCTCGACCTACTCATCATCATCGTCGTCCTCCTGCTCCGCGTGCTCCTCCTCATATCACTGTCTCAGTGTCCCTCCTCCTCCTCCCATATGAGCGAGAGGGGGGAAGAAGTAATAGGGTGATGGCGAGGAGGAAACTGATGATGAGGAGGCTGAGGAGTTATGGGAGCAGGAGGAAGAGGAGCAGCATGAGGTGAATGAGGCGGAGGAGGAGGAGCAGGTGGGGTTACCCTTCATAGTTATTATCCTGCTGCTCCTCCGCCTTGTCCTCCTCTTACCACTCTCCCTCATCTTCCTCCTCAACTTTCTCCTCCTCCTCCGCCTGATCCTCATCCTCATCCGTATCCTCCCCCGCCTCCTCTTCACATGGGAGATGTAGAAGGAGAGGGAAGACATAATGATGAGGAGGAAGAAGTGTTACACAAGTGCGTATACACATACCGATAGGACAACCCTACGGGGGATAAGGATGTTGGGGGGGAGGGGGAGGCGGTCGATTTGCGATGGCTCTGGGTTCTTGTGGTTTCTTTAAGTTTATCTCGCACATCTGCCCATCCATCTGTCGACCAATCTGTCTAATTATCTATTTCGTATGTATCACAGAGTCTAGCTTCCCATTACCCACCAACACTGCCTTGGTTTATCTACTCTACCGTGGCAACCTTGAGGGCAACCATCGGGACAACCATCGGGACAACCATCGGGACAACTATCGGGGCAACCATCGGGACAACCATCAGGACAACCATCGGGACAACCATCGGGACAACCATTGTCACAACTGCCGGGGACAACCATCGGGACAACCATAAAGACAACCCTTGGGACAACCGTGGGGACAGCCATCGGGACAACCATCGGGACAACCATCGGGGCAATCATCGGGACAACCATCGGGACAACCATCGGGGCAACCATTGGGACAAACATCGGAACAACCATCGGGACAACCATCGGGACAACCCTCGGGACAACCATCGGGGCAACCATAAGGACAACCATCAGGACAACCATCGGGACAACCCTCGGGGCAACCATTTGGGGCAACCATAAGGGCAACCATCAGGACAACCACCGGGACAACCATCGGGACAACCATGGGGACAACCATCGGGGCAACCATCGGGACAACCATCGGGACAACCATCGGGACAACCCTCGGGACAACCATCGGGGCAACCATAAGGACAACCATCGGGACAACCATCAGGACAACCATCGGGACAACCATCGGGACTACCATGGGGACAACCATCGGGGCAACCATCGGGACAACCATCGGGACAACCATCAGGACAACCATAAGGACAACCATCGGGACAACCATCGGGGCAACCATCGGGACAACCATGGGGACAACCATCGGGGCAACCATCGGGGCAACCATAAGGACAACCATCGGGACAACCATCGGGACAACCATCGGGACAACCATCAAGACAACCATCAGGACAACCATCAGGAAAACCATCCGGACAAACATCGGGACAACCATCGGGACAACCATGGGGACAACCATCGGGGCAACCATCGGGGCAACCATAAGGACAACAATCGGGACAACCATCGGGACAACCATCGGGACAACCATTGGGGCAACCATTGGGACAACCATCGGGACAACCATCGGGACAAACATCGGGACAACCATCGGGACTCCCATGGGGACAACCATCGGGGCAACCATCGGGGCAACCATAAGGACAACCATCGGGACAACCATCGGGACAACCATCGGGGCAACCATTGGGGCGACCATTGGGACAACCATCGGGACAACCATCGGGACAACCCTCGGGACAACCATCGGGGCAACCATAAGGACAACCATCGGGACAACCCGCGGGACAACCATCGGGGGCCAGGCCTGGCGTGGAGTGGGGCGGGGTTTGCGGGCGACCATTTGGGCTGGCGTGTACATCTGCAGGAACTCGCGCAGCCTCGCCTCGCCCGCACGCACGTCACGAACCGAAACCGAAACCGATTTCCCGGTTGGGGCCACTTCCGTTCAAACCCCCCAAATTCCGACATATATATATATACATACATATATGTGTAGATGAAAATGTATAAATCAGAGCGAGGGGGAGCACGTTCATTCACTGTCCCTGGGCGCGTGACTGAAGTGAGGTTCGGCAGTGCAGACTGTTGTTGTTGCTGCTGCTGTTGGTGTTGATGCTGCTGCTGCTGCTGGTGTTGTTGTTGTTGGTGTTGCTGCTGTTGTTAATGTTGCTGTTGTTGTTTGTTATTGTGTTGTCAGTTGTTTGTTGTCGTCGCCCCCCCCGCAACTGCGGGGTTCTACGCATGTGCAGGCAAGAGAGAGAGAGAGAGAACTACATATAGCTAGAGAGAGAGATAGAGAGAGAGAGAGAGAACAAACAAAAAGTAGAGAAACCGAGGGAGAGAGAGAGAGAGAGAGAGAAAAAGAGAAAGGGAAAAACATAATGCTGGTCACGAACATGCGGGTTCGGCCTCAAACCTCTTGTCGTACGCGCCGTGGTGCCTCCTGCATTGACATCGTTTTCCGAACAAAAAACGGAGACAAGCCCCAATCATATTTCTTAGGGCTATAGGGCTATAGGGGCTATAGGGCTATAGGGTTATAGGGCTATAAGGCTATGGGGCTATAGGGCTATAGGGCTTTCGGGCTACAGGGTATATGGCTATAAGGCTATAGGGATATAGGGCTATAGGGCTACGTGGCTAGTGGGCTATAGGGCTGTAGGTTTTTAGGGCTATAAGGCTATTGGGCTAGTAGGGCTATAGGGCTGTAGTGCTGTAGGGCTATAGGGCTGTAGGGCTATAGGGCTATAGGGCTATAGAGCTATGAAGATATAGGGCTATAGGGCTACAGGGCTACCGGGCACCCGAGCACCCAGCGCGGCCAACGAAATCGGCGACGTAGGTCACCTACCCATATGAGTCCGCTAGGACCCCAACGGAGGCAAGCTCTGATTAAGGAAAAACTCAATGGGGTCAAACGAGCTTCTAACCTGGGGAAAACAAAAGGCACCGATACCGCTACTCCCCGGACCTCTCCCGGGGGTGCGTTCTGACCCGAATTTCGAAGCGAATCCAGCGGTGGCGACGAGGGCCTCCCAGGAGGCCCAAGGGGAAAACGGGCGAAGGATAGAGGTATGGGTACCCTATCCTCCTCTAACCAATCCCATCGTAGTGGCGGCGCGCACACGGGGTCGGAACACACAGGGGGGGGGGGGGGGGGCGGCGCTCTAAGGAGGCATCCCCCGCCTCGTAAAAAGAGCCCTCCTGCCTTCCAGCAAGCATTCCCGCCAGCTTCTGAGAGGCGATGCGCGCCCTTATAGTAATCACTACACCTGAGCATGTTCTTAGGGTGGAAGACTCAGGGTGAAATCCATATGGGCTCCCGGATAATAATCACTACACTTAGGTCGGGCTCCCATATAATAATCACTAAGGTTGGGCTCCCTTCTGAGAGGAGATGGGCTGCCTTGTAAGAAACACTACACTTAGGTCGGGCGTGTCCTCCTACAGGGGGTTTTGGACGAAACAATAAAAATATTCAAAACACATTCCCAAAATTGTCGAACATAGTCAACAATCGTCCCCTGACTATTTTTTACTATGTTTGAGTATTTCTCCTGTAGAGGGACATACCCGACTTACTCCTGAGAGGAGATGGGCTCCCTTTATAAAAACTACTACACCGACTTTGCAGACGTACTGCAGCGAATTTGTTGCGTGGATTTCTTCCAATGCAGAACTCCGAGACGGCGAGTCAAAAAAACGAAATGGATTTCACGTGGATTGTTTGTGGTCTTCATTCCTGGCGAAAACAATCCGCGCGAAATGCACTTCGAAATCCGGAGCGAAATTATCCAGGACAGTCCGGGCCCATCCCAGTGTTTTCCGAACGCAATTCGCTCTGCGATGTTGGCGCCATGAGAATAAATGAGCCCCTGCCTTCTTAGAAGGCGGGCCCTTGCACCACCCCCGACCCAATTCCGCTCAAGACTGGCCCCGAGAGACCACTCCTGGGATCCACACCGGCCAGTTTTTCGAGCTGCGTCCAGCAGTGGCGACAGTAGAGGCCTCTTAGATGGGGTCAGAGTAGATGGGGTCGGAGGATCGCGCCGCATCGCCGATACATCGGCGATGCATCGGCGATGCATCGGTGATGCACCAGGGATGTATCGTCGACGTCGGCGATGCATCGGCGGCGTCGACGTGAAGCAAATCGGGCCCAACATCGAGCCGCATCGGCGATGCATTGCATCGGCGATGCGGCGCAATCCTCCGCCCCCATCTACCCCGACCCCATCAAGGAGGCCTAGAGACAGGGAGCCCCCGAGAGGTCCCCCGAAAAAGCAGGGCGAGGACGCCACCAGGAGGAGGAGGTGGAGGAGGAGCCAACAGATCCTGCGGAGGAAGGGAGGAGGAGGAGGCGGAGGAGGAGGAGGAAGAGGAGGAGGAGGAGAGGGAGAAGGAGGAGGAGGAGGAGGGGGAGAAGGAGGACGAGGACAAGGACGAGGACGAGGACGAGGAGGAGGAGGAGGAGCAGCCAACAGATCCTGCGGAGGAAGCGGCTCGCTCGATGGCGCCCGCCAGGACCACGTCGGAGGTGCTCCGGGGCGGCCCGGTGGGCGGACACGGGGCCCCGCAGGCCGCCGCGAAGGAGAGCTCGTAAGCCTCCCCACTGGCGTGCGCATCCGACAGGGCCCGGTCCACGACGCTCAGCGTGACTGCCTCTCGGGTGAAGTTGCTCCCACCGTACTTGAGGGCGACATCCCAGAAATCACTCCGAGCGCCCAGAAAAAAATCGAAACGGCGCCGAGCGAGTATCGCCTCCCAGGGCCCGACACGTGGAAACCCACAAGTTTCGGTAATTTTTCTGGTGCTCGAAATTCTTTCTGGTGGTCAAGGCTTAAGTAGGTTGGGACCTCATAGCTCTCGGGTGCGGACAAGGCCTGGCATCCCCAGACCGCTGGTAATGCGAAGAACTCACGCCGGACATTCTTCGCCAGTCTCGTCCTCTGTGGGTCGTTTCCAGTCCCTGGGGCCGTCAAAAACGACTCAAGATGAAGAAACAGTCACGGAGAAGGCACCATGGCGGCTATCAAACCAGATACCAGCATACCCGTAGCGTGTTGAAAAATAGCGGCAACCACACCAACCATGCCGAATCCTACTGGACGTGGGCACCGTACCGTACCAGCCATGGCTACCATGCCGCACCAGTTGCCGTGGGACGCCAGGAATCGCAACCGAACTCCTCACCTCTCGGCGCCTTCCGGCGACTCGAAAAAGTCGAGTCGTCGGATGCCTGGGTCTGGACTTCATACAAAAAGCACGGCATTCATTCATTCTCTCTCTCTCTCCCTCTCGTTTTGGGCCCCCACGTCCTAACTGGTGGACCGGTCTAACCCGAAACGCGGCGCGTGAAGATATGGCCGAGGTCACTCCTGCGATACTCTTCACGCCGTGGTGCTTTCCACGCGACGTCGGAAGTCACGGGAAGTGGTCCACGCCCAAGCCCGAGCTGTGCCCAGCTCCCGGCCCATCTGGAGCCTCCAGGCCCCCCCCGTGGGCACTCCTCCGGGGGCAGCGGAGGGCCACCAGGGCCTCCTCGCTGGAAGCCCTGGGGCAAACCGGTGCCATGACCGCTGCTGCCAGCGCGCGCGCCTCGTACCCGAACGCGTCCCTGACGGTGGCCTCCACGACCTGCTCGATGCCATCGATGCTGCCGCGGCCGCCGCCCAGCTGGATCGTCAGGCGGCCCCTCTGCACGTGCCGCTCGCTCTCGGCCTCGCCTGCCGCACCCGGCGCCCCGCCGTGGCTCCGCTTCTTGTCGAGGAACCGCGCGCCGGCACCGCGCTCGGCCGCCTGGCCCCTCTCGGAGCGGAGAGGGGGCAGAGGAAGAGCAAGAGCGAGAGGGAGAGCAAGAGTTACAGGACGAGGTGCCCCGAAAAAGAAAGAGAAAGAGGGGAAAGAGAGAGAGAGAATGGGGGGGAGAGCTGGAGGAAGAGGCAGGGAGACGGGAGAATGCTCCTCCTCACATCTGTGGTGAGGGTGGCGTCGAGCTCCCGGCTCCCCGTGAGGCTAAAGTGGAAGCTTCGGCAGGAGCGAGCGAGAGGACAAGGGCGCTGGCAGCAGGCGACAACGAGAGGCCAGCGAGGCAATGCAAGGCTCGGAGCGAGAAAGAAGGTTGAGAGGTCGAGTGGCCGAGCCCTCCGGGGGGATACTCCTGCTCTACCCCCCACGCCCTGCTTGCACCCGGGGGCGGGGGCTCTTCACTGGATCCTGGACTGTGGCGAGCTGGCCCCGTCTACCGGGATCTTCGAAAGTGCGCGGCGTTGCGATCCCCTCTCCGATTCCCTGGGTTGACCGTGTGTTGCGCGGCGGTGCGCGGCGTTACGGCAACCGATCCCCCCCCCATAGATTCCCTTGAATCGACCCCGTGTGGCGCGAATTGTGGCGGTGCGGTGCCCGGCATTACGGTCCCGTCTTCGTGTCCCGCGCGATAGGGCCCCACACGATAGGGCCCTACGCGATAGGGATCTGCACGATAGGGCCCCACGCGAGACAGGGACCCACGCGAGAGGGGGACCCCTGGATAGGATCCCACACGCTATAATCCCACACGGCAGGGTCCCACCCAACGAGTGGGTCACGAGATATAATCCCGCACGATGTGTGTCCAGCAGGGCAGGCTCCCACACGACAGGACCACGCATGGTAGTCTTGCGGATGACGGCTCTCCAAGCGCAACAGGGCCCCGCACGATCGACCCACGTGATACGGCCTCCCCGATGCGGTCCCCCACGACAGGACCCCACTGCAGGGCCCCCCACGAAGCGGTCCCGCGTGATAGGGCCCTGCACACACACACACACACACACACACACACACACACACACACACACACACACACACACACACACACACACACACACACACACACACACACACACAACACAGCACGCTGCGGGGTCCAGCACGATGGCGTCCCGCATGCGATAGGGTCACGTACGGGAATGGCCCCACAAGATGGGCTCGCGCAAGATAGGATCCCACACGATAGGATCCCACACGGCAAATTATCACACGATAGCCCCCACCCCCCGCGATATGGTTTCACACGGCAAGGCCCCCACCACGATAGGGTCCCACACGGTGGTATCCCACACGGTAGGGGTCCACGGAACAGGGGCCCGCACGAAAGGGGCCCCCCCAACGATAGGGTCCAACACGATAGGGCCCTCAACGAAATGGTCCGCCACGACAAGACCCCACACGATAGTCTCCCGCACGATACGGTTCCACACGAAAACTCTCGCACACGATAGGGCCTAACACGATAAAGCCTCGCACGAGAAAGGTCACACAAGGTAGGGTCACAGACGCTATAGCCTCCCCGATGATAGGGTCCCGCACAATACGATCCCGGACGATAGGCTCTCACACGAGAACCCCCACGATAGGGACAGGGTCCAACGCGATAAGGTCCCACAAGATAGAGTTCCACGCGAACACGGCCCGGACAATATGGCCCCCACGGCAATATCCCGCACGATACGTTACCCCACAATGCGATCTCAAACGATAGGGTCCCGTAGATCGCAGCCCACATACGGCACCCCTGAGATTTTGCACGCACTGGACCACTGCTGGGTGGTGGTGGTCGGGCAACTCCAGATAAACAGATTTGGGAAGGCGTCGAGAAGTTCACACGGGAGTGTAGTCCGTCCAGACTTTCGCGCTACGCAGGGGATTTGTCAGCAATGTTGCAAATTGGTCAGAACATCACAGCGTGCAATCGCCTGGGAGAAATACAAAAGGGGACACACGATTCTGGAAGCCAACATGATGAACGAACTGTTTGGGTTCGCACAGAACTGCCACTCCCCGACATGCCATGCCCTTCAGGTCGCGAGCCTCAGTGCCGTTGTGCTTGCTCTTTGCCTCAGTGTCTGCAGCAGGTATGTCGGTGCCCTCGGTGGCATTGCCTCTCGTCGTTGACTCGAAGTCTTCAGCATGCATGACATTGCCATCTTCGCATGTGTACCTGCCGAAGACCATCTTGCGCACCTTGGCAATCTCATCTGGGCTCATCTCGCTGGCCATCGGGGTGTAGTCGCTGGTCACGCGCTTGGACCCATCGCCCACCGCCAGGTAGCTGTCCCCGTGGCAGCGGGCCCTTCCGCGGAGCCGCAAGCATACGCGCGCTTGCGCCAGCTGCACTCCCCCCTCTCCCCTTTCGAGGGAGGGAGGGAAGACTCCTCCTCCTCCTCCTCCCTCCTCCTCCTCCTCCTCCTCCACCACCTCCTCCTCCTCCTCCAAGGAGGAGGAGGAGGAGGCCAGGAGGGGGATGGCAGGAAGAGGGAGAAAGCAAGACAGCAGGGCCAGGAGCGAGTCCCGCCCAAGACCTCTGCCACCGCAGGACCAAGACATCCAGCGGGCTGACGCCTCGCACGAAACGGTTCCACGGCTCCTCGCCGTGGTCTGCAGACTCGCCTGGGTACAAAACCAGGACGCTCCCCTTGGGAGTCTCGTTGAAAAACCTATCCTCCTGTTCGGGTACTGTAAAGACGACCCAGTAAGGGAAAGCAATAATACGCCGCTGCACCAACGTGGCATTCCACCCGAAACCATCGGCGAAATTGGCAATCTGCCCGAGGCCCTTGTCCTTCACTATCTGGTGAGACGCCTGCAGGAAGCCAGAGAAATCAGCACCTTTGCCGATGCTTCCGTTGTAGTCGCCCATGGAGGACCAGTGAATGCCGGAGCAGCCCACGGACTGGAGGATATCTTATTTGACAGATGACAGGTATGTTGTCAACAACCTGCCAGTGTGGTTGGTCCATCGTACGAGTTATCAAGTGAGGGCCCCGGGAACGAGCAATCGAGTCATCCGTTGTGGGTCATCCGTCGGGGGGCCGATTGCGCGGCACTGGCTGGTGCTCACAGCTAGACAACACGCTGCAATTTGCCATCCTAATCTAATGGACGGCGCCTCGCGCAACCGCAGGAGGGCCGGGCAGCATAACTCAAGACCATATTTTTGTGTCGGGCCCGAAGTCGGGCGTGATGGCGGCACCACTTGTGCGTAAATACGACCTCCTTGCCTTGTTGACAACGGGATAGCACTCTCCCACGTCGCCATACGGCACTCCCCGGGACCTCTGTTACGAGCTTTGCGCAACCCAGCCTGGATCCGTCACACAAGTGCACGGAAGACATCGCAGCTACAGCTGAGGGAGACAGAAGCAAGCGAACCCTGAAGTATTGATTGTATTGCTGAGAGGCACGGGGTCTCGATGAGGGTGCCAAGACGTCGTGCTGGGGAGGAAACCTAGAGACCACGCTGCGCGGACCGTGGCCTCCTGTAGAGGAGCGCCCCGGGCTCACGACGAGCTGTTGGACCCCCCTGGGCAGGTGCCGAGACGGAAACGAAGAAATGTTAGATCTCGCCGTCCTTGGCCCAGTCAGCCCACGCCGGCGCAAACTTCCCGGCCCACTTGCCATCTGGGACGACAACGTCCATCAGCGCCTCGGCTCGGCCGCCGCTGAGACAGCCGCGGGTGCCCACAGAAAGGGCTGAGACCTGAAAGGTCCTCAAACGAAAGTCCGAGGCCCCACAAACGCTCAAGGCAGAGCCTAGATGTGGGCCCCCCCACCAGCCTCCAAATCGATCAAAATCCGCACACCTGGTGGCGGGCACTCTATCTTTCCCAGACCTCCAGCCGCTCAGCCGCCAGGCCCCTCCAGAACCCCTGCTACTGGCCAGGACATCACCTAACACAGCGGTCGGAACAGGGCTGTGCGAGAACGTGCCCCCCCACCTCGATGACGCCATCCACGGCGGATCCCTTCCTCGACGGCGTGAGCCACAGGTTCTGACACCGCGCGAACCGTTCCATCTCGAACGGCCTCCGCCCTCGGAAGCCTCCCTGGACGAGCGCACCCCACTACTCGCAAAGCAACTACACGCAAACGGCCGGGATCGGCCGCGGGGGATGTACGATACACTCCATAGAGGAAGACATGTGTTTCTGGGACGTTTGCGAGTAGGCACCTTGCGAGTAGTGGAACGCGCTCGGTGAACCCAGGGCTCGAGACCGCATCTCTTCTGTGGGCCCCGGGGCTCGAAGCACGGGCACCCACGGCGGTCTCCCGCCTTGTGAACGCCCTACCACCGAAGCGCTGCACGCCTGCCGTGTCCTTTCCGTTCTTCTGCTCCCCCACTCCCTCCCTCCCCCCCGCGACCCCCCTCCCTGCTGGTCTGTGCCGGGCGTGCCTGGCTCCCCCTGGCAAGCTCGGGTTCAGCACTGGGCACCCCTCCTCGCACTGAGGGGTTGGCGTGCGGGGTAAGAGTCACGCGGCCCCTGGCCCACGGGGTGTGAGCCATTCCCCCATCACGGCACGAGGACCGCCTCAATGCCCGATCCGACCGACCCCCCTGCCCCCCCCCTCGCTCGGGCGCGCCCCGCAGCGACGAAGCTTCTAGGGGCCGGCGCTTTCTCGCCCACGTTGAAGCGGCCCGCGACGACCACGCCGTCCTCCGCGTCGGGGGCGCGGATGGCTTCCGAGCAGTTCTGGGTCCCCGAATTTCGCGCTTGCCGCCTCGCGAAGGGCGACGCACGGTCATCTTCGCCCTCTCGTGCTTCCCCGCCGCCCCCCCCCCCCACACATCTGGAGGAAGGCAACTCTCTGACCCAGACCGCGAGAAGCGAAGCCCAGTCGTCTGCACAGTCCTGCGATTGACTCGCCGAGTGCTCCCGAACCGGTCCGGGCCAGCACGAGCGAGGGGACCAGTTGCACTCGAGGGTCTGGCGCTCGCCACAGCTACACGAGGAGGGAGAGGGAGTCGGTGAGCTGGCCGGCTGGCGGCGGACGGAGCTGCGGGGTGGACGCGGGACGGCTGCGAGGGCTGAAAGGTGGCCGTGACGGGGTGAGGAGGGGTGCCTATGTGCTGGTGTCGGGGGGAACGAAAGGGGTGATAGCAAAGGGTAGAGTAGAGAATCAGCTCACGTAGCTGACTTTCCCAGCGCCTCCCTGCGCCGAGAGGCGCCATTTTATCGAGGAATGGGCCCGGCAACGGGGCCGAAACCTGCTGCATGCAGCAGATTTCGTACCCCCCTCTCCCTATCCCCCCCTCTCGTTCGGCCCGATGGTGCGCTGCGTAGTAAAAGTGCATTTGTCGGGGGAGGGGGGGAGGGCACTGGTTGCCTGGTTGGCTCGGTCGCGAGGGTGAGGACAGAGGGAGAAGGAGGAGGAATGGAGGGGGAAAGACGAGGGAAGGAGAAAGAGGATTGAGGCACGGAAGGGAGGTGGAGGGAGGAATGGATGAAGGCAGGAAGGAACAAGAGGAAGAGGAGAGGCAGGCGAAGAAAGAAAGGGAAGAGGAGTCGGAGGCGACAGAAGGATAGGGATGACGAGGAAGGAAGCAGCACGAACGAGAAGTGGTAGGACAATTAAGGGGAATAGCGAGGAGGAAGGAAGAGGACAAATAAGTAACACAAGAGGAGAAAGCAAGGGAGAGAGGAGGGAGAGAAAGGGCGGGAGCAAGGAGGAGGAGGGGGAAAAGAAGCGGGGGAGGAATGAGCACAGAGGGAAGAAGGAACATTCTGAGGACCAGTAGGAGGAAAGTAGGAGGAAGACATTGAAGGAAGGAGGAAAAACGTCGAGGGACAAAAAAGAGGGAACGAGGACTGACCAAAGGGGGAAGGGGGAAGGGGGACGGGGGGGAATGAAGAGGCAGGAGCAGGCAGGAGGAAGAGTCCGACCCTTGCAAGTACTGCCAAACAGGGTCGAGACACGGCGAGGCTTGGATTGCCATCACAGTAAGCATGGCCCTACCGCAGTATGTCGCCATGGGAAGGCCGGAGTGACAAGAAGCCTATATGTCCCGCTGTGCTCACATCCAATGGCTTCCATCCGACCACACAGCATGTTAAACAACCTTGCTTTTGCGACGGGCGCCCCCTGACGCCGGTCGAGCCTGCTCAAGAATATGTCGCGGCGCCGAGACGATAATTCGAATGTGGAAACATGCTGCTGTACAGAAGCGCTTCTCAACTCAAGAAAATTAGCTGACAACGATTGGCACGCGGAAGTGCGACCCTAAGTGTCCTCCAACAGTGAAATTTGTTATCGCAACAAGCCCTTGTTCACAGCGGTCCTCCAACCGTGTAGGCGCTGGACTTTTTGAGTTACATGAACATGAGTTGCGAGGACGGCTCGCTCCAGAGCGACATTCTGAATGTGAGGCATCCTTCGCTTATATGCTTGGTGGGGGAGTCGAAGGTTAAGATGTTTAAAGCGGAACGATACATTGTGTATCGAGCGAGCACGAACTCGACAGCAAACCAACACAGGTTGACAGCTACGGATTGCAAAGCATATGTGGATGACTTGCAAATCAAAGCTCGGGCAATGGGTGCGAATCCGAGGAACCAACACGCGTACGTTTTGAACTGCTTCGGCATGGTGGCGCATGCGTTCATGTCAGAGTGCATTGTCGAAAACCATCCGCGCTCCATTATTGGAGCTGTTGAGAACGTTGAATGATATGCGATCAAGGCGACACGTTCAACCCGCCTAGGCGAGACGTCTGGTGATGAGGCAAGGAAGACGAGCAGCACAAGGCAACCCTAAACATTCGCCTGAAGGCAGGTGGAGCCTTGCCACGAACATGTAACTATGTGCTCTTGGCCTGTGAAAAGAGGGATGGAGAAGGAGGAGAAAAATAGAAAGACGCAGAAGCAAGGGAGAATGAGTAGAGGCCTCCTTGATGGGGTCAGAGTAGATGCGGTCGGAGGATCGAGCAGCATCGCCGATACATCGGCGATGCATCGGCGATGCACCGGCGATGCACTGGCGATGCATCGTCGACGTGGGCGATGCATCGGCGACGTCGACGTGTAGCACCTCGGGCTTCACATCGAGCCGCATCGCCGATGCATCGACGATGCATCGACGATGCATCGGCGATGCGGCGCGATCCTCCGACCCCATCCACTCCGACCTCATCTAGGAAGCCTACCACGAAGGGGGAGGCCGACCCCTCCAAGATCCTGCAGCGTCCAATCGCCAGGGTCCGTCGCCATGGCGTTGACGACGAGCCACGACCGGCCTCCCAAGTCCGCCGGCCTCCCTGGGCCCCCCGGGGGCGGCACAGGGCAGGCACGGAGCCTGACGGCCACTGGGCCCCAGACTGCCATGCTTGACAAATGGGTGGTGGTGGTGGGTTGAGGAGCGGATGGTGGTGATTGGTGGGTGGTTGGCGGTGCGGGTTGGTGGTAATCATCAGGGTGGTGGGTCAAGGCTGTTGTGGTGGTGATCACGATGGTGACAAAGATGGTGATGATGACGATGATGATGCTGATGCTGAAAATGATGATGATGATGATGATGATGATGATGATGATGATGATGATGATGATGATGGCGACGGCGATGGTGGTGGTGATTGTGAGAACTGTGGTAGACCTGGTGATCGGGGGAAGTCCCCCAGCGACAGCATGTCGGGCAGGTCATAGCAATAGAAATGCACTGAGCCCCAAGAGGTTCCCCCAGGCACCCGTGACGCTCCAAGAGGCCTCCAGGACCGCCAAGAGGCCTCCACTGGGGGACCCTTCCTCTGCGTGCTGCCCACTTCCGTGATCGAGGCAACTCCTCTGGGCATCGTTTCTGGATGGGCTGGTGGGGTTACGCGAAACGTCGTGTCACCCGGAGATGCTCACGCAGTATCTTCAAGTGGCCCAGAGACTCTCGGGGCCTTTTCGGAGCTTTCTTGGGGGGCTCCAAAAGGAGACGGCGTTGAAGGCTCAGGCACTTTGAGATCCGACGGAGAGACGGAGAGAGGATTTGCTGAAACTCTCTCGCACGACGACCGCCCAGCAATCGCACGGGCCAGAGAGGAAGCTGGGGGGGCATGGCAGATGGATGGCGGTTGCAGTGCTCTCGAGGTGTGCATTGATGAAACTGGTGTTCTACAATCCGCTGGCGGCGAATACCACTGACAGGCTGGAAGAAATCAACAATGCACTACGAGAATGGGATGTGATTGTGCTGACAGGGACACATCAGTGGGCTGGTCTAGAGCCGACGAAA
The DNA here is from genome assembly GCA_963575745.1 of Prorocentrum cordatum. NCBI lineage: Eukaryota > Dinophyceae > Prorocentrales > Prorocentraceae > Prorocentrum > Prorocentrum cordatum. The sequence continues at coordinate 406,177 of CAUYUJ010007557.1, read as the reverse complement.
AAGACGAATCATCATAGATATCATACGGCACTGCAGTTCGGGGCAAAGAAGGGAACATGAATGAACAAGTCATGTGGTACGACGTTTCTGGTATCCGACGAGATGATGAAAGACAAGGCCCTCCACACGCAGTACACACCGCCTGTCCAACTGCAAGGAAGAACGGCAAGGGTTAGGCTGCGTACGAAAGCATACGACGTCGCAATCTTCGCGATGTAATTACCGCCAACAATCGGATGCTCTCAAATTCATGTGAAGTGGGTGGAAGAGAAGTGTGACGGCACGGGTGGCAGATGTACTACCACAGTGGGAGGGGACATCAACAACCAATTGGAAATGCACAAGTCAAACAGCGGGGATCCGGTGGTAAGCAAGCACAGCTCGGGCAATCATGCATCAGCATTGGGGCCAGTTGGAAAGGAGGTGGAGAACAATAATGGGACAACTTTACGGGAGTTGTGTGTCCACAACTAATTCTCAGTTGTCGCGACTTTCATCGATTGTGGGCCAACGTACAACTGCGTGAAAGACGAGCAGATGAGGACGAGCAAGATGGACCACAGAGTGATACCGTCGGGGGCTCTACCCCATGTGCGGAGGTGCGCTGCGTTGAAAAGAGTGGCAAAACATGCAGAAGATAAAAACGAGAGGACACGGAGACCACATCCTTTTGGGCATGGATATTGGACTGGAACATAAATCTCGTTCTCGGACAAGAACCGACAGCAAAGAGCAGGCAAGGAAGTGGACCGCAACATGCTGATGGAGTGCCTGAGGAAAGGACGCCTGAGGGCGGAATTCTAGAGCGCGTTCGACCGCCGCCTGCAGGTCGCCCAGCCACTGCAGCCAGGAAGAGCATTAGCGAGGTTTTCCTGGAGTGTGACCTAGGCTGATCCTTTAGTACTCCGAGGAGATGCATTCGCAAAGTTATCTCGGAGTGCAACCTAGGAGGAACCTGCCGAGCTCCCAGGATGAGCATTAGCGAGGTTTTTCTAGGAGTGCAACCCAGGGGGGGCGAACGGCAGAAAAATAATGGAAAGAGCTCCAGGAGCGCCCCACGGCGGACCCGATGTGGAAGAAATGGAACGAGGCGGGCAGGAATGCCATGAAAGAAATATCCCCCATCAAGAACAGTAGGAGGACAAGGGGGTGGCCGCCTACCAGTTACTACGACATTCGCTACTTGCAGAAAGGATGAAGGTACGGGTGGACATGGTAGAGTCTGTCATGCAGGAGAGAGAAGAAGAGATCAATAAGGAGCTGGCGCAGATAGAAAATGTGCTACGCAGACACAGGACAGACGGTGGAAAAACAAGCAAAAAGATGCCGGCTGAGAAAATACGGAGGGCATGCGAGAATAACAACTTCAGCGAGATGCACAGGCTCAGGGTGGAATACCCGAATGGGAGACAACCAAAAAAGAGGTACTATTTCTCAGCGCGGACATGGTTGAGCACAGAGGAATGGCTCAAAGAAGTGGGCAAACACCCCCACGAGGGGGCGCTGGCAGCAGAACCGATGGACCTGGAAGAGTACGAGAAGGAGCATGACGAGATGTCAGAAGAGAACATGCCGCCCCCATTGGATATGGAGCTGAAAGCCCAAGTGGAGAGGGACAAACGAGACATGCTGAAGTACTGCAGGAAAGCGGCAAAGAGGAGGGTTTTCCCCCCAAGGGGAGTAACAGTGGAATTGACATGGGCGCCACAGTCAACCTGGAAGACCCCGAGCAGCTGAGCAAGAAGCTGGAGGAGCAGAAAGCACGGGCGGCGGAGTTGCGAGATGACGTGGGAGACTTGGACAAGCACAGCTCACTCTGCAAGTGCAGGGTGGGCAGGTTGATCTTGCAGAGAATGGGTTGGACATCAGGCAGGGCGCTGGACAGGACAGACAGAGATGACGACGGCGAAGCACTACGGGCGACAGAAACAAAAACGCATCACCTGGGGGGCTGCGAGAAAACTGGGCCGGGGTCGCCGGCGTTGGAGAAAGACGCGAGTGTGGAGTGCGGGAACAAGCTGGAGGACATTCTTATAAAGTGCCGCCAATCTCAAGCTACACCATTGGATTGGTACAGGTCCATTTCCTCCCTAGCAGGAAAAACAATCAAAAGACAGGGATTCGAGGAAAAAGAGTCATGCGCGCATAGTGCCAAAAGGGAATGACTTTTCACAAAGGCATCCATCACCGAGGAAAAGGCACCGAAACACCCATGCTGGGCACAGGGAAGGCATGGAAATAGATCGAGGGAGAACGCGATTACCAGCGTCTACGCTACGCAATGGAGAACACGGCAGGCAGGAGTGAGCACCATCGCCAGAAACTACGACTGCACACACGCCTTCGCGAGCACGAAACGCAACCTCCTGCTGACATCCGTCTTCGCCGCGTCGAAAGAGGAGGACCTACCATTCGCTGTCGAGGCGCTACACTACGCGTCAATGAGCATGGAACGCGCAGACGACTGGCTGCATGCAAAACCTACGCGGAGCGCGCTACCTTGTGCCCAAGGCAATCCAATGATACATGCAACCTCTACGTGGGACAATGGCACCAAGAGGAAAGGGAGATGGGGCAATCTGCAGACAGCACATGATACAGTGGAACCAACCAACGAACAAGAGCATGACCTCTCGCTCAACACGCTCATGGATGACATCACCTCGGCTACGACGGAGGGGCGGAAGATCGCTTGTGCAGAACAGCGTGCCACCGATCGCACTCTCAGCGGCCCTCGCCGATGGCCAGGCGAGACGACATGCACGGAGGGAGCAAGGAAGAGACACGGAGAGAAGGCGAGGGAGGAAGAGAAGAGAGGAGAGCGAGGGCCCTTCGTTGGCGGCGCCGCCCCGTGCAAGCCCAGGCCGTCTCTAAGCCAGCACTCGCACGCTGGACGAGTGTTGGGCTGGCATCAAACCAGACAGCCTAAATCACGCAACGAACATGTCACGAAATTCGGCGTGTGGAAGCTGCCGGTGAGGAGCAAATCGGCTCTGAGCTGCAACCTCGTCTGGGCGTGTTGCCGACAGACATGGTTGGGACAGCGTTCACATGCCATGCAACTGTCCAACGATTCGCTGTAGGTTCCGTCTGTGCGGAAGCCCCCCCAAGCAACCCAACACTCCCAAATCAGAGCCAAGCGAGAGATACACCAGCAGAACGGAAAATAAAACGCATGGGCCGGTATACATCACGTCCTACATGCAAGCCTATCGGATCTCTTCGAAGCAAAGCGAAAACGGCGTGAAAACTGTGAAGCCGCACTTTCCGACTACGGGCGAAAACGGAACTAGAACTGTTCAGCCGTACTTTCCGACTACTGGCGAAAACGGCGTTCAAACTGTTCAGCTGAAGTGGACTCGGCTTGAATCACATGGATCAACAGATAGCAAAGCTAGGGAGAGGAGAAGGAGAGGAGGAAGAGGCGGAGGACGGAGGAAGGAGGGGGAGGGGGGCGACAGCACGCTCAAGTCGAGCGCTGGGGCCTCCACAGCCGCGCAGCGACCAATTCCGACCTGCGGGACACGCAAGACGGCCATGCAATTCGGAGGGTGAGGGAGGAGGAGGAGGAGGAGGAGGAGGAGGAGAAGGAGGAGGAGGAGGAGGAGGAGGAGGAGGAGGACGAGGAGGAGGAGGAGGAGGAGGAGGAGGAGGAGGAGGGAGGGCGGGGAGGGGGATAGTTGAACAGCAGCCTGCGGCGAGGCTCGCTCAGCCGCCGTCGCTGCAGGCGCCCGCTGCGGCACGGGAGTCCTGCAGTTGCTGCAGGACCTTCGCGAACAGCCGGGCGACGTCGAAGCGGGCCCTGGCGGCGTGCCTCAGGATGGCGTGCGCCCTGTAGCCCACGGCGATCATCGTGGCTGCGCTGGCGACCTCTGCGGCGGGGACGCCCAGCTCCCAAAGGAAGGCTCGGGTGGTGCGGGCCTCCCGGCTGGCAGGGTCAGCCAGGCCCAGCTCGGCCGCTCCGAAGCGCCACAATACCGAACAGCAGACGTAGTGCTGGACGTCGTCTTCACCATGCCGGCACGCAACGGCCCCCGCGAACGCCGAATCGGCGGCCCGTGCACCACCCCTTGAGCCAGGTGCGCAGCACGGCGGCCCGCTCGCGCGGTGGCGTTTGCTTCGACAGCCGCTGCATGACCATCCTGCAACACTGGGCCCGCCGGCCTGGCAGAGAGCCGGGGTCGCGCCACTTCCGGACCTTGGCGCTCAGCTGGGCATGCCCCGTGCGCCGCCAGTGCTGGCGCCGCAGGGGCATCGCTGCTGACGCCTGCAACCACCGTCTCGCCCGCCTCCATGTCGCCAAAGTGACCGGGCGAGGGCTGCGGCGAAGCCCCTGTTCCATCGCCCGCGCCTCTGTGACGCCCTGCCGCGCCAGCGTGTCCACCGCAGCCTGAAGTTGTTGGACTGGACCTCCCGTGAACCAGGCCCGCCATCTCCAGCCTATGTCCCACGTCGACGCCGGGGCGCGGCGGTGAGCGCGATTGAGGCGGACGCGCAACTGGTCCAAACGGATGCGCTGGCGGTGGCCCCCTCCCGCGAAGGTCACCCGGAGCTGGGCCGCTGGCCCCGAGGTAGTGAGGGACTGCAGCTGACACGGCATCTTGGACTCATCCCGCAAGTGCTGGGCGAGCCCTGGCGGGAGCCATCGGTGCGGCCCAGGGAAAAGTTTCTGGATCGCCCAGGCCTCCAACGTTTTCCAGTCGGGAGGCTCGCCGTGCAGCTGCATGACATACTACAGGTTGGGTATAGCAAACATGATATACGCCACTGTCGTCAGATTCGTGCCTGGCATGAAACCCGCCCAACTGCAGACCGCCTCTCTGAACTTCCGAACGGGGGCGCCCCACCCTCTGTCCGCGGCGGCCGGGCCCACTTAGAAGCCAAGTACGTGCGGAGCACGCGATCCGAACGGCGCCCCAGGCTGGCACCGCTCGCCGCCAGGCGTCTGCCGCGACACCAGGCTGCCATGACCAGAGAGGCAGACGCACCGTCTTAGCGAGGTTCAAACGCAGGCCGGACGCCGCAGCGAAAAGCTCGAAGAGGTCGTGGAGTTGCGGCCACGCCCGGATGCCGTCGGAGCCGCCCAAGGCAAGGTCGTCGGCAAAGGCGCAGCGCTCGCGGCGGCCTGCCACGGTGTCGAGCTGGCGGTTGAAAAGGCTCCGTCACGAGCACAAGGAGGAGTGGGCTGAGAGGAGACCCCTGGCGGATCCCTGCGGAGATCGCGAAGCCCTCCCACCACTGGCCCGCCATCGCGAGGCAACAACGCTGGCCTGTGTAGAGAGCGCGGATCGCGGCGCAGACACCCCGCGGCAACCCCAGCTTGTTCAACACGTCGTGAAGGTAGTCGTGCTCCAAGCCGGGGAACGCCATTCACATGTCGAACAGGAGGGCATACGGGCAGTCGGCTTCGACCGCGGCCTCCTGCATGGCTGCTTCGAGGTCAATGACGTTGGCCAAAATGGAACGTCCGTTGAGGAAGCCCCGCTGGGCTCTTGCCCATAAGAGCCTCGATCGCTGGCTCGATAGCGTGTCGGATAGCGCTGGCCAGCGGCCGATTCGACGTGTCCACGAGCATCAGCGGGCGCGTGTCCGCGGGGCAGTAGAAAGCGCTGGCCGCGGGGTCGTGATCCGTGGGCTTCTTCGGGAGCAACGCCAGCAAGCTGCCGTTGAAGTCGCAGGCCCCGAAGCGGTTGTCTCCCAACCCGTAGTCGCGCACCATCGCCTCCTCTGCGTCTTCGGTCATCATGGCTTGCAGGGTGCCCGTTAGAACCTCGACGCCTATCTCGCCGATGCCGCGCCAGCAGCTGTAGGGTATGCCATCTGGTCCAGGGGCCGTGTCGCCGGCGGACTCCTGTGCCCGGCGCACGTGCGAGGCTGCTATCTTAGGTGGCAGATCCCGGAAGCTTTTTCTCAAGCTATTTAGCGAACTTTAGGCCGATTTAGTGGGAGTTGTGGCCTCCGCGGCCTTGCTTGATGCCGCCATGCGCCGTTGAAGCTGGCTGCCACGGCGGTCCTCCTCCTCCTCCTCCCCCTCCTCCTCCTCCACCTCCTCCTCCTCCCTTTCCTCCTCCTCCTCCTCCTCCTCCTCCTCCTCCTCCTCCCCCTCCTCCTCCCTCCTCCTCCTCCTCCACCTTGCCCTCGCCCTCCTTGTCCTCATCTTCCTACCCCTCCCCCTATCCTGTCCCCATCCCCCCACCCCTCCTCCCTCCTCCGCCGCCGGCCGAGCCGGGCCGGGCCGAGCCGGGCCGGGCCGAGCCGAGCCGGCGGGCCGGCCGAGCCTGGGCGACGACGACGGCGACGGCGACGGCGACGGCGACGGCGACGGCGACGGCGACGGCGACGGCGACGGCGACGGCGACGGCGACGGCGACGGCGACGGCGGCGGCGGCGGCGGCGGCGGCGGCGGCGGCGACGACGACGACGACGACGACGACGACGACGACGACGACGACGACGACGACGACGACGACGACGACGACGACGACGACGACGACGACGACGACGACGACGACGACGACGACGACGACGACGACGACGACGACGACTACGACGACGACGACGACGGCGGCGGCGGCGGCAGTCCCACGAGCCTCGTGGGCGCAGGTGGTTTGGCCCTGACCCCATGGCCCCTGATCTCGCTCGTTTTGCCGCGGAACAGACGTGGCGTACATGCGGCTGCTCGCCGCGGGCGCCCCGCGATCAGAAGGCCATGCATCGCCACGCACCCCCGAGCGCGCAAGCGCTACGACTGCTGAGAAAAGCCGGGTTACCCTCGTCATCGTCCTCCCCCCCCAGACCTCCGACGTCTTCAAAAAACAACGCGCCGGTTTTTTGTGATTTTCGGCCTCCGGGGGCCCTCAAAGGGGCCCGGGGCCGTCACAAAAACGACTCTGGATGCAAAACCGGCCCCCGGGAAGTCGTCGAGAGGCCCAGGGGCCCCGCATTGAAAAAAAATCAAGACGCAGGAGGTATGGGTCCTCCTCCTCCTCCTCCTCCTCCCCGCCATCCCCCCCTCCTCCTCCCACGGCCGCCGGGCCCGCTCAGGCCCCCGGGGCGGCAGCCTCCCCGGCGCCCATTTTGCCGAACAATTCGTCCAGGCCACAACGCTGCCTCTTCTTGGGCGGCTCCAGGGCGCCCGCGGGCGCCGCCTGCTCGGCCGCCGGCTGCTTCCCCGGCGCCGCCGCCGGCTGCGCCTCCGGGGCGAGGAGCTTCAGGTCCTGCGCGCGCCTGCGCACCGTCCGGTCCTCCTCCCTGACGCCGTGCTCGTCCATCTCCACCAGGTAGTCGTTCTTCCCGGTTTTGGAAGTTTTGACCACCGTGCCGGGGAACCCGTTCAGGTACGAGCGCTCCCCCTTCGCCCACGAAATCTGCACGCGGCTGCCGACCACGAACTTCACCTCCTTGTCGCACTCCTACGAGGAGCGCCAGGAGTAGTAGTAGTAGTAGTAGTAGTAGTAGTAGTAGTAGTAGTAGTAGTAGTAGTAGTAGCAGTAGTAGTAGTAGTAGTAGTAGTAGTAGTAGTAGTAGTAGTAGTAGCGGCAGCAGCAGCAGCAGCAGCAACACCACCGCCACCACCACCAGCACTACCGCCACCACCACAACTACCGCTGGCAGCGCTCCTTGGCGGCAGCCGCACCCTCGGCGGCAGCCGCGCCACCCGCGTCGCCTGGCCCCTCCTTCGCCTGGCCGCCCTCCTGCGCCTGGTCGCCCTCCTTCGCCTTCTCGTCCGGCCCGTCCGGCCCCTCCTTCTAGGAGAAGACAAACAGCATACACATACACTTTCGGAGGTCCGCGCGGATTTCTTGGATCGGCGCTGGAGCCCCCTGGCGGCGCCTCCGGCGCCGCCCCTAGCGCGCTCCGCGCGCCAGGGAGGGGGGGTCCAGCGCCGATCCAGGAAATCCGCGCGGACCTCCGAACGTTTATGTTTATGTTGTTTTTTCTTCCTCGACCTTCGCGCGGCCGACGTCCTCCGGCGCCGCCGCCGAGTCGCCTGACCCCTCCTTGGCCTGGCCGCCCCCCTTCGCTTCCTTGGCCTGCGCGTCGCCCAGCCCGGCGGCCTGCCCCTGCGCCTCCGCCTCCCTCCGCGCCTGCTCCGCCTTCGCAGCCGCGCCCGCGGCCTCCTTGGCCTTCCGTGCCTCCGCCTCCTTCTGCGCCTCTGCCTCCTTCTCCTTGCGCGCCTCCTCTGCCTTCAAGGCCGCCTGCTCCGCGTCCCGCTTGGCTTGCTCCCGGGCCTCGCTCTCCTCCTTCTCCTTCAGGCTGTTCGCCAGCTTGTGCGCCTCCACGTGCCCCGGGTACTCCCCAGACGCAACGTCGACCTTGGCGCAGACCGCCCTCATCAGTTTCACGTCGGGGATCACGGCCTCCGTCAGTTCCGCGGTGAAGCCGGTAGGGACCACGGTCGCGGCGTCCTTGGACACGCCGAGCTTATGGTGCGCGACTTCCATGAAGAGCACCTTGCAGATCCCCGACAAGGCGGGGACGACCTTCGAGAGCTTGGGCCACAATTCAACCACGTGCCGGCACACCAATGGCAGGTGGGCGACCGCATCTGCTCGCACGAACCCTTCGGTCGCCTGCATGAAAGAAGCGAAAGCGACGCCCTTGCAGGACTGCATCATGCCCAGCATCTGGATCAGCACCGCAGGCCCGCCCCAGTAGTGAAGCCACGCAGCCCGCTGGTCGATCATCGCCCTCTTGTCCTGCTTCTTCTCCTTCTTGTCCTCCGGCTTCTTCTCCTTCTCCGCCTTCCTGTCCTCCTTCTCCTCCCCGACACTGGAGACCCCGGAGAGCACGAACGCCACCTGGGCGACGAAAAAAAACCCTGGACCCCGTTCCCTGGATACTAAGTTTAGCTCCCGACCCCCAGGACCCGACTCCTCTGGGGGCCCCCGGAGGCCTCCGGGGACCTTCGGGGACCTCCGAATACCTTTGGTGGTCGGGGGCAGGGGCGGTGGCAAAACTTACCACCCCAGGGCGCCCCTCCAGGATTCCCCCCCAGGACAGGACTCCCAGGAGAAGACTCCCAGGACAGGGCTCCCAAGACAGGGTTCCCGGGACAGGACTCCGAGAAAAGGTCTCCCAGGACAGGACTCCCAGGAAAGGACTCCCAGGACAGGACTCCCAGGACAGGACCCCAAGGAGAGGACCCCCAGGACGGGGCTCCCAGGACAGCACCCCCAGGACTCTTCATCGCCAACCTTGTCCTTGAAGTCAAGAGTCTTCGAGAGAACCACGCTCGCGAATGCCAGCTCCTCATTGCCCGGCTCCATGGCCGACAGGGCCGACACCATGTCGGGATCCTTAGACGTCCGAACTGCCTCCAAGCAGGCTGCCATGTGCGCTTTCTGGAACTCCTTGTAGCAGAGCGACTCCCTCATCTCCAGGAGGCCCCGAGCATTCAAACACCGGAGATCAGGCTCTTCCTTGGCGCAGCCGAGGTCGTAGTCCGCCACCGTGATGAGTGCCTCCACCCAGCCATCCCTCCTGAAGGTCTGCGGGCTGGCGTTGTGGAGTTTCTTGAACTCCCCCACGAACTCCTTCGCATTGCTCCAGGCGCCTGGAGCATGGATCAGCTGGTACGCGATTGCCTTCGGGAAGTTCTGAATGGTCACAAGATCCTCCTCGTCCGCGTGGTCCACGAGCTTCTTCCACGTGCCCTGGAAGTGCCTCAGCGTGGACATCACCTGGCAGCGACGAGGACCGATGGACTCCACGCCGGGGCCTTCCTGGAGCCTTCTTGGAGCCAGCTCCACGAGGTCCAAGAGGGACCTCAGAGGGCCACGAGGAGATCTCGACGCGGGGGACAGCGGCCTAGACATTTGAGAGGGCCCTGCGAGGGCCCCCGGACGTTTCCAGCATGACTCCAAGACGGCCCAAAGAGCCCCCCAGCAGGGACCAAAGGGCCCCAAGGAGCTCTTGTCGGGAACCCCGTGCACGACGACGACGACGACAACGACGGGAAGACGACGAGGAGGAGGAGCAGGAGGAGGAGGAGGAGGAGGAGGAGGAGGAGATGGATGAGGAGGAGGCGGGCTCGTCTGGCGCACCCTTGGAACGCATCGGGGAACCCCGAGAGGCCCCGGAGGCTCGGGAGAAGCCCCGGGCGGGGGGAGGTGCCATCGACGGTTGCTGCACACAATCCCGTGAATTCGCCGTGGGATGCGTCGGGTTCGAAGAGACCAGCGCGCCGCTCTTGAACGAGGCCGCCACGGCGTCGAAGAGAGAGTCCATTTCATCCTTTGATGCCACAGGACGAACACGACGATTCGAGGCGGCCAGGGGGGCTGAATTGGCAACGCCCCGAGGAAAGCGCTCCAGCGGGGGCGGTGACGCCAAATTCGTTGACAATCGTTTCCCGCACCCCTCCCGGGGTCCGTCCGGACCAGTTCTGCACCCCCGGGGGGGCCGAAAGGGCACAGAACCTCCCCGAACCAGCGGCGGGCCACCTCAGCCTCCCCAGCCAGCTCCAACACGACGACGACGACCACCACCACCACCGCCACCACCACCACCGCCACCACCACCACCACCACCACCACTACCAACACCACGAGGACGACGACGACGACGACGACGACGACCACGAGGACGACGACGACGACGGGACGACGACGACGACGACGACGACGACGACGACGACCACCACCACCACCGCCACCACCACCACCGCCACCACCACCACCACCACTGCCAACACCACGAGGACGACGACGACGACGACGACGACGACGACGACGACGAGGACGACGACGACGACGGGACGACGACGACGACGACGACGACGACGACGACGACGACGACGACGACGACGACGACGACGACGACGACGACGACGACGACGGGCGCCCCGGGTTCCGCGACGACCACTGGCCCGCTGACGCGAGGCACAAGTGCTCTGGAAGCGCCGCCGCCGCCACGGGGCCCAGGAGGCCCGGGATCCGCCGGCTGAGGCACGGCGTTGGCGACTTGCGGCGCTCCACCTTCCGCCGACGACGTCGGCGGAGCCTCCGGCGGCGCGTCTGGCGACCCGGGAGCGGGATTCCACGTGAGGGCCGGGGTTGGAAACGTGTTTTTCTTCTCCTTGTGCGTGTTGTGGTAATTCAGTGACAACTCGATCTGCGTGACCCCGAGGCCTAGCGACTCCATGACGGCCCCGCGGTCGACGTACTGGATCATCGGGTCCACGATGAAGTACCTCTCCCACCCTACTCGCAATCCTCCTCCTCCTCCTCCTCCTCCCACCCCCTCCTCCTCCTCCTCCTCCCTCCTCTTCCCTCCTCCTCCTCCTCCCCCTCCTCTTCCTCCTCCTCCCTCCTCCCTCCTCCTCCTCCTCTCCTCAGAGTCCTCGTCCTCCTCCTCCTCCTCCTCCCCCCCCTCCTCTGCTCCTCGCCCTCCTCCTCCTCCTCCTCCTCCTCCTCCTCCTCCTCCTCCTCCTCCTCCTCCTCCTCCTCCTCCTCCTCCTCCCCCTCCTCCTCCTCCTCCTCAGGGTCCTCGTCCTCCTCCTCCTCCTCCTCCCCCTCCCCCTGCTCCTCGCCCTCCCCCTCCTCCTTTTTCTGGTGGCGTCATCCCCAAGTACTTCGTGGCGTCGAACGTCGGCGGGGGCTCCTCGAATTTATCGGGGGATACCACGAACCGGCGGTGAGGTCCTGATGCGAGATCTGGGCAGTTGACCTTCGGCACCTTGAAGTACGCGGCCCGCTCCGCCATGGTTTGCACGACGGAGCGCCGGGCCGCCTCGAACTGCCCCTGCCGAGGGGCGGAGACGCAACGGAGGGAGGCGAAAAAAAAGGAGAGAGAAGGACAATACAATTGCAACGGGGCCTTCGTGCAGCGACCGCCGCGGTCCCGCGCCGCCCGCCTCATCTCCACTGCGGCCTCCACGTTCGCATCCGAGGAGTCCTTCCCGAACTTCTTCAAGGTCGATAGCACCCAATCCTCTGCAGATGGCTTCGGGGCGGTCGGGCCTCGACGGGACCCCGGAGGCCCCCAGGAATTGCGAACTCCTGGCGGCCTCTGCCCCGGCGGAAAATCCAGGAAACCAGAATCGTCCGAAGAGGTTGCAGGATCCGGCGGGTCAGGACGGCAGAAAGTTTAAGGGCATCCTGCTCAGGTTTCGCCAGCTTGGCCAGCGCCATCGCCGCCCCCGAGGCGCCCAGCCCGACGCGCTCAACCGCCCCAGGATCAGTTAGCCCCTCAGCGCAGACTTGGACGGGGAGCTGGCCAGTAGCGCCAGCCACACAGGGGCGACGGCGACGACGACGACGACGACGACGACGACGACGACGACGGCGGCGACGGCGGCGGCGGCGGCGGCGGCGACGGCGGCGGCGGCGGCGGCGGCGGCGGCCGCGGCGACGACGACGACGACGACGACGACGACGACGACGACGACGACGACGACGACGACGACGGCGGCGGCGGCGACGGCGGCGGCGGCGGCGACGGCGGCGGCGGCCGCAGCGACGAGGGCGACGACGACGACGAGAGGAGGGGAGCAGGGGAGGATGGAGAAGGGCAGCCCGTGCGACTCGGGGGGCCGCCCTCGCGAGAGAAGTGTTTTCAGTGCAAGCGCAGCCGCCCCCTGAGCTCCAAAATCCCCGCAAAACACCAGCAACATGCCACTAAATCCCCGCAAAAACACCCCGCAAAATCCCCAACTAAATCGAATTAAATCTTACTAAATCCAACTAAATCCCACTAAACCCAGCAAAATCCCACACGAACGCCCGGAAAATCCAACAAAATCACCGAAAAATCCCCCACTAAATCCCACTAAATCTCACTAAATCACACTAAATCCCACTAAATCTCACTAAATCACACTAAAACCAGATTTTGCAAGATTTAGTGGGGGTTAGGGGGATTTAGTGGGATTTAGTGAGATTTAGTTGGATTTTGCGGGAGATGTTGCGCGAGATTTTGCGGGGCATTTTGCGGGCGGCGTGACTTTGGAGGGCCAGCCGCGCTCGAGTCGCCCACAGCAGTGGTCCCCGCGTCAAGCCAGTGCGGCGGGCCACCACCTAGCCACCCGTTCACGGGCACCTTCACACAGAGGGAAAGCATCCTGGATGTCCCGCTTCAGAAGACGTGCTTCACGAGCATGCCAAGCAGCCCGGGCTGCGTTGCGACTGTGCCAATTGTTCTCAGCGCTCCTGTGTAGCATGAACGCACGAAGCGCCAAGTAAGTCTGTGCCTGCCGACGCAGACGTCGACGCCAGACGGAGCTCCAGGGGGGCTGACTGGACGCGCCCTTCGGGGGGAAGGGCCAATCCGGGTTCCGAGCACTGCTTGGCGGATGAATCCAAGGTCTCGCTGCCGGCGGATGGCCAATCAGGGGCGGAACTGTCATCGAGGATTTTGGGCCCGCGCCGCGTCGACGCCCGCTGGGGCCTCCCCCTCGCAGTGGGCGAAGTTGATCGTCTTGGAAGTCTCGGTCTTCCCGGCCTGTTGGCCACAGGACTCCCCTTCCACATCTGCCCGTTCCCCCCCGCCCTTCGCCCTCCACCCCGTCCCTGCCTCCCCCTCCTCCTCCCGCTCCTCCTCCTCCTCCTCCTCCTCCTCCTCCTCCTCCTCCTCCTCCTCCTCCTCCCTTTGCCCCCGACCCCCACGGATCGATCGGGAATTTCCCGAGAGTTGTTCGTACATTTTCGCTTTTTTTTTCTGTCTTTTTCGGCCCCCGGAGGCCTCCGGGGAACTCGAGGGGCCTCCGGGCACCGGCACTCCGGCGGTCGGGAACCGGGGCGGGATCAAAACTGAGTACCTCCTCATCCTCCTCCTCCTCGTCCTCCTCCTCCTCCTCCTCCTTCTTTTTTTTTAGTTTGGCCCGCGGCCCCGCCCGACCTGCGACGGCTTCCGCCATCGCGGATGCAGTATGACCTTCGCATTCGGGTAGTGAGCGTTGTTGGTCAAAGTCCAATACCCATTGCTCCACACAGACCACGTCCCAGGCTTGGCCTTGTCAGGCCCTCCCTTCAAGACCCCATCAGGGTCCGCGCCCTCCCCCTCCGAGGGAGGGGCGGCGCCGGCGTCCTCCCCGTCGGCCGACTCGCAGCCCGATTCGATCTCGGACACGAGGGATTCGGCGCCGTCCGATTCAAGATCGCTGGCAGGCTCCGACGCAGGGTCCTCGTCGGAGACGTCGCCGGCAAGGTCCGCCTCCGCGCCCTCCTCGTCGGCCGCGGCGTCGCGCTTCCGCGCCCTCTCTGGGACGAGCTTCGCGTCCACGAGTTTGGCAATGCACATGTTGCCCTGCACGACAGCGTCCACGGTGAGCGTCCACACGGTGAAGTTCCCCTCCGGCACGGGCATCGCCGAACAGTGGCGCAAACCTCCCCAACAGTTGGCCATGTCAATGGCAATCGCTGGCCCGTCGGCGTCGACCTCCGTGGAGGGCAGCTCGTACACGTGCGACCCCACTCGAACTGCAAAGAAAAGAGTGACGCGCCCGCCTGTCGCCTGGAACGCGTAGAACGGCCCAGTTTTCTTCGTGACGGCCGCCGCCCAGGGCGGCATCTTCGGGCCCGCTGGGTACAGGCGATACGCTTCATGCAACTGCGGTGGCGCCACCAGCTTCTCCCCGTGCGCCGCGCGACGGTCCCGCGTGGCGCTCCGCAGCAGAGAGTCGAACAACTCCCGCCGAGACTCCAGCAAAGACACCCACTCCTGGTTCGTCACAAGGAAGCTCGCCTCCGCCATGCGGTGCTTCCCCAGCTGCTTGCCGAGCTCGCGGAGCCGCTTCGCCCGCGCGTCCAACTCGCCCCTGTTCTGCTCTGCGAGCTCGCGGAGGCGGGCGTTGTCGCCGGCGTGGACGATCTTGCGCTGCTCCTTCTTGGGCACCTTGCCCTCCTGCCTTCTCTTACCACGGGCGCGCGGGAACAGCGTGGGGTTGTCGGACACAACGAGCGCGCGCCTGTTCATGTGTCGGAGACGGACTGCCAGTTTTTCCCTGCGTTGCCTGTTGGCCAACGCCGTGAGCCTCCATGCACGATAACTCTGCAAAGTAGAATTCCGAGACCCTCTCGACACTGTCATCACGCGGTGATTGCGGCAGCTGGATCTGTCTTGGTTGTGACGTCGCTCCCCGTCCAAGGAGGTGGGTTCGCTCTTCTCGAAGATGGATACCAACTCGGCCTGCACAGCGTCGCTCATCAGGTAGTCGATCGCCTCAAAGAATTCACCCTGGGCAAGGGCAGCCTGCTGCAGCGGGTAGGAGTAGCCCAGGTCCAACGCGTCGGAATCCAAATGCAGAAACTCGACTGCTTCGTCGTCGCAATGGGCGAGGTTCCATTTCTTCGTCAGCCGCCACAGGCAGGCAGGAAACGATTGGTAGTCCTTGAACCGCGCCTCCACGTGCGTTTGCGTCACCAGCAGAGACACTAGGGTGCCCCCTTCGTCCATAGCGGCGTCGTGCTTCAGCAGCGGCACTATATCGAGGAGTTGCGCCCGCGTCCTGCGCTGCACCTCTCCCTGGGCGAGCTTCACTAGAGTGGGCAATGCGTCTGTGCCTGTTGGAGAGCTGCCGTCCTTGCGTTTCTGCGCCGTGAGTGAAACCGCCAGCTGGGAGATGCGGAGACACGCGCACGCCCGGCGCAGATCGGCATCGCAGGCTGGGTCGTCGTACCACGCGATCACCCTGTCCAGCCTCTTCGAGTTAACTTTCTGCGTCCGCACGCCGCACGGTCGGAACAGCGAGGCTGGAATCCCCAGCATCTTGAATCGCAGGAGAGAAAAACATGCCGAAGCGAACAGCCAAAATCTGGTGACCACAGGGCGCTCCTCGACCACGAGGACGCTATCGTGCAACGAGGCGAATAATCTACCGCGGATTTCGGTTTCTGTCTCGCGCGTCGTCGATAAGTGGTGCAGCTGCCGCATGTCCACGTTCAATATGTCGCGAAGCTTGGTCGGGAACACGTCGTCACCGTACAAGAGGCGCACGCTGTTGTCCGCGCGGGCGCCAGGAGCGTCAGGGCAGCCCCTCCGAATGACCACCTTTGCTGCGAACTCCCTCAAGTTCTGAGCCCGCTGGTCCGAGTACATGGGGATGACGTACTTGAACAGCCTCACGCATGTGGCCGCCAACGCGTTCCCCTTCCGAGAAGCAGTGACGGCAGCCTCTGTGACCAAATTGCCAGCGTGGGATCCGCAAATCCACGACAGCATGCGGACCGCGATCCCCTCTCCGGGCGGGGAGTCATGGCTCGGTGGCACGCGCGAGACAGCGACCCCGCCCCACTCGCACCTCCCATATCATTTGGATCTCGAGCGTCGCAGCGGGCCTGCCCACTCCACCACTCCCAAAACAATTGGAACTCGAGCGTCGTAGCGGGCCTTCCCACTCGGCCACCCCCATAACATTTGGAAGGGAGGCATGGGCGGGCAAGGACAGAGGTGAGGGGGGTAGAGGAGGGGGAGGGGGAGGGAGGGGGGCAGGGGGGAGGAGGACAGGGGGGGGAAGGATGGGGGAGGGGGAGGGGGAGAGAGGCACAGGGAAATGATAGGGAAGGGGGCGGGGGGGGGAGAGACAGAGAGAGAGAGAGAGAGAGAGAGAGAGAGAGAGAGCGCGCACAAGTAGACACACGAGGGTCTTGCGGTCGGCGGGGCCAGCGCGCCGCGCCGCAGGCGCGTGGGCCGGCGCCAGCGGCAAACGAAGCGGTGCCGCGCAGAGAGAGAGAGAGAGAGAGAGAGAGAGAGAGAGAGAGAGAGAGAGAGAGAGAGAGAGAGAACGGAGCGATGGGGGAAACACAGAGAGAGTGTGAGAGGGGAAAAAGGAAAGGTTGAGGGGGGTGGACGGGTTGCCTCTAGGCCGCTACTGCGCGACCGCTCGGCTTGCCATCACCCCGAAAGGTGTCCGGAACGTGGGTGAGAGGGTGACGCGGGTGCGGCGGGGGCCCGACGCCCTGCCAGAAGCTTTGCGATACCTGAGCTTCTGTCGATGCGGGTACTGCGTGAGAAAATACGCCAGGACGATGCGAAGGGCGGCCGGGTTCGCATTGGTGCCATCGCCAGTGACTAAGTGAACGAAAACCACTGGGCCCACGACAGGGCCACGCGCGGCGTCAACGCCCTCCCCTTGAACAGCGCCCCGAGGCGAATCTCGAGGGGGCTCCGAGGATCGCCCCGCGCGCAAGGTAAAGCAAATGGGCACCTGATGTTTGGCGGGGCGCGGTCGCGGGCACAGCCGATAGCTGCAAAGGCTCGGCCCGGTCGTCGATGCCGACGGCCTCGAGCATGCCCTCGACAACCTGGATAATCGACGTGGCGATGGTGGCGGCACTCTTGGTGCTGAGAGGCTGGAGTTCCGTGAACCACGGCAAATCTTGGTCGCCCAAGAATATCCGCACCACGTGGTTCTGGACGCTGCAACCCCTGGAGGCAAAACCAAACATCTGCGACAACGCTTCGCGACGGCGGTTGCCACCGCCGCCGCGATGTGGCCGCGCCCCGAATGGGGCGCCGAGGAGGGGGGGCCCTTCTGAGAAGCCAACGGGGGGTTCTACGAAGGCAGGGGCCTTCTGAGAAGGCCCCCCGGGCCTTGACCTTCTTAAAAGGCCCCCCCACTGGCTTCTGAGAAGGCGACCCCCCTCCTGGCGCCCCCATTCGGGGCGCCTGGCCGCCCCAAATGTTTGACTCGCCGCCGGTCCGGGCGCGGCTCAACATGTGCGCCCCCCTGGGAATGAGGAACCGACAGTCTTCCACGGTCGGGAGGTTGGCCCTGCGTTCGGGATAATTGCGCACCAGGCCATCCGACCGCGACGTTCCCCTGCGACACGACGCACTACTACTACTACTATGACTACGACTACTACTACTACTACTACTACTACTACTACTACTACTACTACTACTACTACTACTACTACTACTACTACTACTACTACTACTACTACTACTACTACTACTACTACTACTACTACTACTACTACTACTACTACTACTACTACTACTACTACTACTACTACTACTACTACTACTACTACTACTACTACTATTACTAGTATTACTACTATTACTACTATTACTACTACTACGTGTGTAGGTGGCGACTGTGTCGCAGAGGAACCACGCACGTGACGACAGGTCCGTAATTCCCCCTGCGACCGCAATCGAAAGTGGGCTTCGTCGTGGACGTGCGTGACGACGAACGGAAGCCCGGGGGGCCCCATCTCTGCCCTCCGCCACTCGGAAACCAGACGCTCGCGAGCCAGAATCTTGATTAGTTCAACCCCTGCGTCGCGGACGACGCCGACCGAGTGTTTGCTAATCTGGCTCTTCTCTGTGACCCCCATGGTGTTGAGGATACTTGCAAGCTGTTCCATCGGCAGGGTGGGCGGAGCGAGCAACGCGCGCACGTACCATCCAATGCTGATCCTACCGCGCATCCTTGGGCGGCCCAGATGGATCACAATTGCCAGGGGCACCGCGAGGACGAAAGAGGACGAGGCGGGGGGCCGAGGAACGGGAAACAGAGGAGGAGGAGGAGTGAGAGAGGAGGGGCGGGAACGAAGAAGGGGGGAGCAGGAGAGATAGAACAAAGGCGGGGAAGAAAAGGAAGGCGCGGGCCACGGGTTGCCGCATTTCCCCGCAATCCTTTGCTCTAGTTCCTGGCGTTCTCGCTTCTCGTCTTTGCGTCTACGTTTCTGGGAAGAGTCGGCGCCCCCCGCCGCCGCCGACGAGTGGGCGAGGACGGCGCCGCCGAACCGACATCCGAGCCGATTCGGGTCCCACCTCGTCGTCGCGATAATCATAATCGCAATCCGTTCCCCCCCCCTTCTCCTCCGCCCGCCCCATCCACGCCCTCGTGCCTCTCTCCCCCCACTCCTCCACCCACTCCGCGACTGCGAGGGGAGACGGCCGACTCTTGTCTGGTATTGCACGTCGGCGACCAGCTGCAGCCGCGACTTCTGCGCGACCCTGACGCGAGACCGCCCAGGCGCCTCTGGGGCCCCGAAAAGGCGCGGAAGCCGCAAGCGGGTGCCCGCGGCTGGGGGCCACGGGGGAAGGGGCGGGAGCGGCGGAGACGACGCGCGACGGACCACCACGAATCAGACTGGGAATCGTTTGATTCGCGAGACAGCGCCTGAGCTGCATCGTCGAACTCGGCCGCCAAGGCCTCGAGCAAAGAGCGACAGGCCGCGCTCGTCCGAGGACCCGCCGCCCCCAGGGGGAGAGTCGAGCGTGACAGATGTCTCGCCCCACCCACGCTCGTCGTCGTCGCCGTCGCCGTCGCCGTCGCCTTCGTCGTCGTCGTCGTCGTCGCTTTGTCGTCGTCGTCGTCGTCGTCGTCGTCGTCGTCGTCGTCGTCGTCGTCGTCGTCGTCGTCGTCGTCGTCGTCGTCGCGGTGGGGGGCGCCCACCCGGCAGAAGAAAATACTCGCCGCCAGAGGGGCAGCGGACGCGGCACGGCCGATTGTTTAGTTGTCCCCACGAGTGCCCTCGAGATCCTGGAG
Source organism: Prorocentrum cordatum (assembly GCA_963575745.1). NCBI lineage: Eukaryota > Dinophyceae > Prorocentrales > Prorocentraceae > Prorocentrum > Prorocentrum cordatum. The sequence goes on along the minus strand of CAUYUJ010007557.1, from coordinate 386,730 downwards.
CAAATCGGCGGCGGCCCTCTGCACCGCCGCGAAGCCCGACCGGGCGGGCTGCATGCTGGGTGCGCAAGGGGGGCGCGCCTGGAGGGTTTCCCCGAAGGGCTTAGCGGACCCCTCCTTCTCCTCGATTTGTCGTGGATTTTTCGTGGAGGTTCGAGGTTCGAAGTTCGAGGGGGGTTCTCGTCGTTTTCGGCCCCTGGGGGCCGTTTTCGGGCCCCGGGACCATCAAAAACGAACCCGGGATGAAAAACTGACCCTGGGGAAGCTCCTCGGGTCCGCTACGGCCCCGGGGGAAACCGTCCAGGCGCGCCCGAGAAGCCGGGAACGGATAGTGCGAGAATTCGAATTCGGGTGAAACCTCGGAGGGGGTCCGCGCCCACTCGAGCCGAAAAAGGGGGCCATCCCCTCCCTCCCTTCCTGCCCCTCCCTCCCTCCCCATCCCCTCTCCCCCCTCCCTCCTCCCCATCCCTCCTTCCCTCCCTCCCTCCATCCCTCCCTCCCCCCCCCCCTCTCTCCCGCCTGCCCCCCCTCCCCCCCTCCCCCCATCCTCCAGGAGGGGAGGGAGGGGGGCGAGGGGAGGGGAGAGGGGGAGGAGGGAGGGCTGGAGGGAGGGAGGGGGGCGGGAAGGAGGGAGGGAGGGACGGAGGGATGGAGGGGGAAAGGGAGGGGGGGAGGGGTGGAGGGAGGGGGGGGGCGGGAGGGAGGGGGGGGAGGGAGGGAAGATGGCGCGGGGGGGTGCGCGGAAAAGGGCGGAAGGGAACGGTTTTTTGTTTTTTTTACCTCCCTCGGCGAACAGACTCTTCGCCCGCAACCTCGATGCAGAAGCTGCGGCAGCGGGCCTATGCGCAGCGCACGGGCCAGGCGCTCCACGCCCAGCTGGGAGAAGGGAGGAAAAGGGAGAAGAAGAGGAGGAATAACCATGTCCACGCGCTGCGAACAGCCTGCTAGATCTGCGCGCGGGAGCCCCGAAAAGGGAGGAGAACCGCGTTAATCTCTACAAAACCTGAAATAAGACACACCGAGGATGTAAAAAAAGCTTCCGGCGTCTTCCATCTAAGCTATCCCACACTCGGGCATCACGTCCGAAAGCGACGGCATCTCCCCGACCCATGGCGCGACAGCCTCCAAGCCCCATTTGTCCGGAAGTGTTTTGCCCAGTGTCAGACAAGGGTGGGGTCAGCGCACTGCTAGTCCGTGGTGACCGAGCCGTCTGGCAGCTGGACTGCGGACAAGGCCTGTTCCGCCCTCGGGCGGAGGTGGCGGAGGGTCTGCGTCGCCCGGCGGCGAAGTCCTCGGAGCGCCCCTTCTGGCTCGCCAGCCCGGCGCGCTGTCTGCACTTCTTTCACCTGGGCCCTGGCCAGGGCCTTCGCGCAGTCGCAAGCCGCATCCTGCAGGAACCGCGTGGCCGCCAGGGGCCGCATCGCCAGGCAGGGGGCGAGCTCGGGAAGCGCCGCCACCGTTTTCAGCTGCAGGTCGCGATCCTGGCGCTCGACGCTCTGCAAGCCGCGCATCCCCCAAGACAGGCGCCCCTCAAGATCGCCGCGCGGGAGCTCGCTCGGGGCAGCGCGTTGAAGACCCACGGCCGCCTCGACCATCGCCTCCTTCAGGAACCGGACACGACCGAAGGCTGACGCGGCCACGCCGTTCCCGTCGTTGGCTAGTCTATCAGCGTAGATCAACCGGACGCGGTCCTTCCAACTTGGCAGTGCCCCACTTCTGGAGGCAAGCATCGACCCCAATCACTCCAGGCCGACCGCGACAAAATGGAACGGAATGCTAAGAGAGCCAGGTGCGTGCTGAGAAGCTGTCCGCGAGACTCCGAGCGGACCCAATCCATCACTGCAGTGCCGACCCGCTCGTTGAGGTAACAGCTTGGGTACAGGTTGGCGTAACACCGGTCCAGCCGAGACATGACTCTATTGTGGCGGTGCGTGTACGCTGCGTTCCGCCACAAGAGCATGTCGGTGCCCAGCAGTTACGTCCTGGCTGTGGCGTCTTCCTTGTCGCACTCATTGGAGCCCGTGGCGAAATAAACGGCGAACAGAGATAGGTCGCCCATGTCACCATTGAGCCACAGCTCGCGGGCCCGCCCAGGCACCAGAACCCGCCAATCGGCCCGAAGCGCAAATCGATGCAAGAACGCAGGTTTGAGAACGATGCCGACTCCCGCCCTGGCAGCGAGGCCATGCGCCCAGAAGGCTGGGAATTCGCCGAAGTAGGCTTGGCCGTCGCGGGAGTTGACCGCCTCGACCTCCGGCGTCGAGTGCGTCTCCGTGACGATGACAGCATCGTGGTCACGCGGCAAACGCCTCACATGAGCTGTTTTTTCACGACGGCTGCACGGGCAGGCCCCGAAGAGCCCCTGGGCGATCCAAGTTGCAGCCCTAAACCCGCCCGCGTCAGGGCCGAAGCCGCTGTCCACCCGTGGGCGGGCCCCTCGCGAGGGTTGCGAGGGCGGCGCCAGCGGTTGCACGGCTGCAAGGCGAACATTTTAGTAGGATGACTATATGGAACGAAAAGCTGTGCGCATGATGGTATGATATTACGGTCTGGAGATGCCGTGCTGCGCTGATGCTACGATGTGCAATGCGATGGCTGGGGTACGCCATGCTATCAAGGTGCAGACGAACCCAAAGCCTTTGTTACCACGACGCGCACTCAAACACATGTACAACACTATGGCATGCCTAACTGTCGCCGCCGGGGGGAGGGAGAACAAACACTGAATGCAAAGACTGCACGCAAACTGGAAACGCTTAGCGAGCCAACCTGTCACAGGCAAGCCAATGCAGAGATACGCGGCCTGGGATGGGAGACAAAAGGTGAGTGTTGCTGCAGCTTCTCCCAAGCAGCAGCAGCAGCACCACCACCACCAGAAAGAGGAAGAGGACCAACGAGGAGGAAGAGGGGAAATGGAGCGGGGGAGCGCGAGGCGGCAAGGAGGCGAGGGGAGAAGCAGAGGGGAACGATGAGGAGGAGCAGCAGAGCAAGAATGATACATTCCTGCATTCGATCCTCTTCGGCAAACGGTGGATGATGGTGCAAAGCCACATGGCAGGCAGTGCAAGTGTCCAAAACCACGGCACATACAGATCAAGCAGGAATGTGCACCCAATGAGAAAGCCGTACCGAAAAAAGGTCGAATCTACGGCAGATCCGATGTCCTTCTGATTGAACACCAGTCAACCTGAAAAGGGCTCAGACCTTCTGCGTCCTGATGTTTTCACGACGTGGGCCCTGGAACTATCGATCTCGTCCCTGGGACGGGCTCCTCGCTGCCAGCCGTTTTGATAATCCTGGGCCTCAAGAAAAGCCGACGGGGGCCGAAATCGCGAAGGACCTCCCGGGTTGTTTCGATTTCCACGCAGGAGGTCTGGGCCAGCCAGCCCACTTTGGGTCAACATCGATTGCCGAGTTGTTCGAGCGGCCACGAGGGCCACCGGGGAGGCCCCAAGAGGCAGGAAGATCGCGGGGGCGCCGCGGTGAGGTCGAAGACATCTGGATGACTCACCTCGGAGGTGATCGCCTCGATGATTTCGCGGCTCACGCGCCCGCTGCCGAGCGGGGTGCCCCACTCGTCCAAGGAGGGCGCCGGTGGCCTGGAGTACTGCTCGAAGGCGTCTCGAAGCTCGAACTCGAGAACCCCGAAGAGGCGATGCCAGAGAACCAGACAAGCAACAAATGATGGAGGCTTCGGTTGTGCGCGGACGTTTCTCCGCCAGCGGCATGAGGGCTGCGGTCCGGCTCTGGCGGAGAAGCGGATGCCATTCCCTGGTTCTGCAGTGTCTATGCCATTGCAACTTTGCAGCTATGGCTCTGCAGTGCCAGCGGACATTGTAATGTCTCTACGAATCTCTGGTTGTGCGGTGTTCTGGTCATCCTCGGACGTCGGATGCTTATGTCTATGCAGCTTTCTGGTTCTCTGGATGCATCGTGCGGACGCGCTCCCGCGCCTCGTGCACCGTGATCCTGGCGGCCAGGAGATTCACACACCCTTGAATCCCGATCTTTCTATTGAATCAGCCCTTGTCTTTGCATCTGGCACGAAGCTTCAACCTCTTAGCTCTCCTCCTGAGCCTACAGATCTGTTCAATGCATGCTGTGGCTACGACAGTCTGCTCGTGCACAGCCACAGTGCTGTTTTCAAAGTGTGCCCCTCGCGTTTACGCAGGCTCCCCTGCTCTGAGCTTCAAGCTGAACCCCACAGAAAGACAACTGACGACGCAAACATTGAGGACATTATGCGTGCCAAGTGAAACATCCCCTGTTCTCGCCAATGCATGTGGGCCACTGAGTCCACATGGAGATCCAGATCCGCAACCTTGAAGCCAGAGGTGTGCTCCAACAGTATTGTGGAGGGCTTAGTGGCCCTCCTGAGGCCACCCTTTGCAGGTCGACGCAGCGGATCAAATTCCCACATACTGGAAATGGCGGGGTGGAACGGCGCATCCCGCAAGGGGACAAACGGCACTCCTCTATGATGTGGACGATAACTGTGATGAGGATGAGCATGAAGATGAGCCCCCCTCAAATATCTCTGCGCTGTTTGTTTACGTGATCCCGCACTCGTCGTCATCCCTCCTTCGCTCCTGCTGCCCTGTGTCTCCTGGCTACACGGCACGGCCTCTCGCACTCCACTTCCCCGCGCTCTTGTCTCCGTGGCTGCCTTCGCTGGGGGCTGCAAGGTTTCGCTGCAGCGGGGCAAGGCTGCCGTGAGGGACTTCGCGGAACTCCGAACCCGATCCGACGAGGAGAAGACCTTTGGGCCCAGGGTCCCGCTGAACTGGCTGAGGAAGCCATATTCGCCCCGGATGGGGCCGTTGAGGTCAGCTGCCTCGGCGGCCGCGTCGACGATGCCGACCGCGCCGCTCTCCTGGGAAGGAAGTCGAGAAGCAACAGTCGAGGATGGACGCGGGGGGCTGGGGCCCCGATCCTGACCCGTGCGAGTGACGAAGAAGGGCAGGGAAGAAGGATGGAGAGAATGAGGAAGCAGCCCAGAGGAACGAGACTCGGGGGGAGGCGCGGAAGGAAGCGGCGTGTACAGAAGCCAACGTGATGAGCCCCTCCTCGTCATAATGTGTGCCGACATGAGCGGGGCGGCATGCGAACTTGGCCAACCAGGCCCACTGAGGAGCCGCATTCTGGGGCCACGGAACATGCGAGGGGTGTGCCGACATGAGCGGGGCGACATGCGAACTTTTCCCCTGCGCAACTGCAGCATGTTACTTAAGACAGGGCTTTTTCAGCAAAGCAAGGCCAACTGAGTATTCAAATTTGAATACGCTGATCTGCTGCCTGTAGCGGAGCCTTGACTGATTTTACTGAGGGAGGCGCCGGACTGGGCGAAAAACTGCTTCAACAGTTGTAATGCCGGCTGCGCCGCAGTGGCCCCGTGCCATTTGCAGCACCCCATGGCCCCCACACGGTCCAAAGCGGAGCGGCATGCGAACTTTGCAACTGAAGCCTTCGGCAGAGGTCCCCGTGGGGCCACCACGGCGTGCGCGGAGTGTGCCGAAACGGGCGGGGCGGCATACGACCACGAAGGCACTCGGTGGAGCTCCCGATGGGGACACGAAGCGTGTGCAGAGTGTGCCGAAGTGGGCGGGGCAGCACGCGAACTTTGTCATGGCGGCATTCGGTGGAGCGTGCGCCCAACAATTGCGGGGCGGCATGCGTACTTCGCCACCGGTGCCGTCAGTGGAGCTCCCGATGAAGCCACGAAGCGTGTGAAGGGTGTGCCGACAAGGGCGGGGCGGCATGCGAGCGTTGCAACTGAAGCCGCCAGTGGAGATCCCCATGGGGCCACGAAACGTGTGAGAGGTGTGCCGAAGTGGGCGGGCGGCATGCGAATAATGCAACTGGAGCATTCGATGGAGTTCCTGATGGGTATGAGACTGTGCGAGGGGTGTGCCGAAAATTGGGGTGCGGCACGCGAACTTTGCCACCTGGGCCATCGATGACACTCCCTATGTGGCCACCACGGAACGTGTGAAGGGTGCGCCGAACTGGGCGGGGCGGCTTGCGAACCCTGCCACGGCGGCGTTCGATGGAGCTCCGTATGGGGCCACGAAGCGCGTGAGGAGTGTGTCGAAATGGGTGGGGCGGCATGCACACTTTGCAACTGAAGCCTTCGGTGGAACTCCCTATGATGGGTGCAACGAAACGTGTGACGGGTGTGCCGAGCTGGGCGGGGCGGCGTGCGAAATTTGCCACTGGGCCTTCGGTGGGGATCCATGTGGGGCTCCTCCTCGGTAGGCTCGAATGCAATGCTTGCTACATCGCGGTAACCATGGGGCCCTGAAGCGGGATTCGCCCGCATGGCCAAAACAAGCCTTTCGCCTGAGAGGTTCCCGCAATCAGAGTGCGAACGGGCCAGTGTTATATTCTATGGGGTATGCCCCTTGGGTGGCCCTTGAATGCTAGTGAGCTTTGTACGAGCGAGTCTGGGTATGCATATGGGTATGAGGTGTGAGTAAAGCTGAGTACGCGTTGGATCTGGGCATGAGTCGGTCTGGGCATGGGTAAGCCTCAATGTAAGTGATCCCAAATGCAATTGGAACTGATCGTGAGCGGATACGTGCACGAGTGGGTCTGCGTGTGAGTGAAACTGTTACGAATGAGCCTGAGTATAAGTGAATACGAGTGCGAGTCCGGATGTGAGCGAGTCTACGCGGGTTGAATGCGAGTCTGGGCAGGAGTGGTATATGACTGACTGAGCATCTACAATGGGGGGGAGCGCAAATGACGGAAGGGGTGACGAGGCGGAGGCATGTAATAGTAGCAATGACCCCACACTTAGCATGTGGAAAACGTGCGAGCGTTCTTGCTAGGCAGGGAGCATAAATCTGCCGACCCTGTCGGCGTGTGGAAGACGCTGTCGTCGTCGTCGTCGCCGACGTCACCACTGCAGTCGCCGCTCCCTTCCGTTTCCTTGGGCCCTCCTCTTCAACCTCCAAGCACAAGGAAATTGATTAACTTCGTAGTTAAGTCGAGGGGATGCCCCCCCCCTTTGATCCCTTCCCCGCGGGGGGCGGGGCCCCCCAGGGGGTGGGGGAAGGGTCCTGGGATGGGGGGGAAGGAGGGGAGGGGTGCATGGGGGGGGTCCCAGAACAAAGTACCGCCCCCCTCCTCCCCGAAGGTCCCTGGGGAAGTCCCGCTCACAGGGTCGGCGGCATCCCAAGACGCAAGGCAAACAGCGGCTATACAACATCCTCGGGTTAACAGTTCTCGGAAGAGCATTGAGACGATCATCGTCAGAGTGGGACGGACGGGAAAACGGCTCAGCGAGGGCGTTATGGATGGGGTCGTGGAAAACGAGTGGCGCATCCATATAGTGACAGGAGCAAACCAAATTTCCATTTGTGGCCAGGAAGGCCAGGACGAAGTCCCTGACAACTGTGTAGAAACCGCCACACGCAAACCGGCGGAACCCAGAATGAAAGATCTGCCTTTTGCCATGCAAAATTGGTGACCACGTCCACACAGAGTGGGTGGCATGGTCCGTACTTCAATCAACATTCCCGCACCCTGAGCGTGGTCAAGCACCTTCGCTAAAATGCAATGCCACAAAGAGCATACAAACTTGTGGTGACGCTGGGGCACACATCCAACAAAAGGATCTGGCGGCAGCCTCTCTTAAGATGAGGGCTGACCTGTGTTCTTGGACACTTCAGCCATAGCGCCCCCTTAGTGGTAGATGGGCCCGTGAGATGAAGGGTTCCCCCTCCCCCTCGACCCTACATACCTTCCACCCTGAAGTGGTCCTGGCAGGGGGCGCTAGCTTTCGGCATAGCCTCGTGAGCTCCCTCCCTGAGCTTGAACCCTCTTGCGTATCGGTGTCTTCTCTCCAGGGCTGCGACTACCTTGCCCAACTGACTCAAACCTGCAACAGGACCCCTCGGAGTTCCGCTCCCGCTCCGGGTCCTGCCTCTACCCCCCCCCCCTAGAGGCCTCCTAGATGGGGTCAGAGTAGATGGGGTCGGATGATCGCGCCGCGTCGCCGATACATCGGCGATGCATCGGCGATGCATCGCCGATGCACAGAGGGATGCACTGGCGATGCATCGGCGACGTCGCCGATGCACCAGCGAGGTGGGCGATGCATCGGCAAGGTCGACGTGAAGCAAAGCGGGCGGCACGCCGAGCCGCATCGGCGTTGCACCGGCGATGGGGCGCCATCCGCCGACCCCAGTCTACGCCGACCCCGTCCAGGAGGCCTAGAGACAGGCGAGGAGGCCGGCAGGAGGAGGAGGAGGAGGAGGAGGAGGAGGAGGAGGAGGAGGAGGAGGAGGGAGGAGGAGGAGGAGGGAGGAGGAGGAGGGAGGGAGGAGGAGGAGGAGGAGGAGGAGGAGGAGGAGGAGGAGGAGGAGGAGGAGGAGGAGGAGGAGGAGGAGGAGGAGGAGGAGAGGAGAGGGAGGAGGAGGAGGAGGAGGAGGCCTGGACCTGCCCCCCCTCCTGCGGCGCCGCGACGACGGCCAGCAGAAGGAGCGCCCGCGGAGCTGCCGGGGCGCCCGCGGCGGGCACGCCCATCGCCGGCGCCCCGCGGGGAGCGCCGCTCGCGCGCTCGCGGGCTCGCCCGAGGCGCGCAGCGGCGGCGTCGTCGCGCCGACGGCCTTGCTGAGGGGCAACGATAGGGGGGGGGACGCATCGATCTGCAACCAGCGATGCATCGTCGATAGATCGGCGATAGGCCCCCGATAGCGAAACAGCACCTCCCTGGGCGGGTGGGGGCTATCGGGCCCCTATCGGCGATCAATGGGCGATTGGGGGTCGATGCGTCCCCCCCTATGCCCATCCCCCCCTATCGTTGCCCCTGTCTTGCTTGTTCCGAGTTCTGGCCACCGGGGAACCCGTCTGGGCCTCGGGGCCAGCACACACGAAGAGCCCGCGACGGCAGACACCGGGGAGATGGCGCCGAGAGGTCATCAGTGGGGGCCACGCGGTGAACAAAAACGTCGCGCCGGAGCACCTGGGACGAGCGGTTGTCGCACGCAGAGGCCACACCGCTGGATTCGGATGCGGGCAGCCGGCTTCAGATGCGCAGCGTGCGGAAGCCACCTGCTTTCTGGAGGCACGTGCGGAGGGCCAGCGCACCTGGCCGCACGGGGGCCCGCGCTCTGGAGGGGCACGCGGCCGCGTGCGCATCCAGCTCCTGCCGCAGGCAAGCCTCAGCTAACCGATCCAGTCCTCGACTACGAAGGAGCGCTCGAGTCTCAAGGAGAGACCGCCCTCAGTCTGTTGACCTCCGTGGCTGCTGTTCGCTGGGCTCTGGGATGTTCATCATCGTCACTGTCGTCGTCCCCTTGATTGTTGCCAACCAGTTGCGGGTGGGCGCGCGGGATGTGTGCACGAGCATTGGAAGTGGTCACGCGCAGACGCGGTCAAACGCAAATGCACACCGTGTATTGCATCATAAGGCGTGCACCACCTTAACTGCACGCCGAAAATGAAAGACCTTTTCGGGACCCACGTTGGCTAGCCCTGCCTCGCAGAGCCCTTGGGTGCGCAATGCAGAGAGCGCGGGCGCGTGGCGGACGGACGTCCAGGGCAGAAGTAAAAGTGGGGCAATGCCTCGAGAGGACGCTGAGGAGATCTGGTGGTGGCGAGACGAGCAGACGAAGTCGAAATAGCGGACGGATGGCCAGGGCAGAAGTCAAAGTGGGGCAATGCCTCGAGAGGACGCGGAGGAGATCTGGTGGTGGCGAGACGAGCGGAAGTCGAAATAGCGGACGGATCCAGGGCAGAAGCCAAAGTGGGGCAATGCCTCGAGAGGGCGCGGAGGAGATGTTGGTCGAAATGGTGGGCATACGAGGCACGGAGCGGGGGCACATTTCCAGCGCACGCTGAAGAATATTCGCAAGCACCTCGGGCCTACCATGTCGACATGTTCGCAAGGTCATCTCAGCCTTGACACCCAAAACAGAACACTAGTGGCGACCAACAAGAACATTCCGTCAGCCTGAAATGCAGTGGTTGTCCCTGACAGCTGAGCAATGGTGGCACAGGCGGCAGACGTGGTCAGCATTCCTACGTCTCCAAATGTGTTCCAAAGTCCTGGCACTTTGGCTCGGTGCCGAATACCGACCTGGTCCATTGCATGCATTTGGCCTTGAGAGCACATGGCACCACCCACCTGCATGGTAGCCAGTATCGGCAGGAGTTCTAAAAGTGAAGTTGCCTGCGGCACCAATATCAAGCAAGACCCATACAGTACAGCCCCAGGCAGAACAACAGCGAGCTTCCCGAAGTGGTCGGCAGCCCGCGCCACGATGGGAGTGGCAATGAGGCCCACCACTGCGTTGGCAGTGGACACGCCGCCAATCACAGAAGGCGATAATGACAGATCCGTCTCAGCCCACTGGGCTGCACCCGGCAGAGGAAGCACTATAGTGCATCTGGCAAGCCAAGTGGCCTGGTAGAACGCCCCTCTGACTCTTGAGGTTCACACACTCTGGTGTACACAACTCAGGGCACCAGCAATGCCACCTCGGACAATCTCCAGCGGCTCGTGTGACAGGGCCCCCTGCGAGTCGATACATTAGCCGACGAGGCCAACTCGACCGCACGAAAAGCTGTCCGTGATCTCCTTCGAAAGGCCCCCTGACGTATACGCTCTCTGCCATACTCATGATGACACCCTACCCCCACACACCTCCCAGAAGAAGGAAATATTAAGACAGGGACGAGGAGGAGGCGGATACGGCAGATTCGTGTCGTGACGACTGAAGCGTTGGTTCTTGACACAGCGTAGATCTTTCAACGATCGGCGGCTTTTTGATCGCCAGATCGTTCCATATTGGCTGATTCTGGGCCACTGGCGGCGTTCAACCCCTGAACGCCCACGCCAAGGTCGCCGCCGAGTCGACTCGACACGGACCTACCCTGGGGGTTGGCACGCAGGCACCGACGACACCCCACAGTCACGCGGCGGTGCTAAGCCTGTTGTATCTACGAACGCCAATGGGAGCAGAGCGTGGGCCGCGAAGAAGGCACCATTGTAACAGAACCCCCAGGATAGTATCCTCCGGAAGCTCTTGTCTTGCAGGATTGGGCCCCAGGACTGCAGCGTCTGCATCAGCCCACCTGTGCGACGGCGCGCGCCGCTGTGCACCAAGGTCTCGGGCAGCACCAGAGACGCGAGCAGGACTGTCCCGAGCGATATCAAGCCGACCACCACGGAGGTCGTCTGCAGCCCCCAATGCTCCAGCAGATACCCTCCTCCGGCCGGCCCGAGAAGCAGCCCTGCCGACATGCCCATCTGCATGGGTGCCCGCGTCCGGGCGGAATTCAGCGGGTGCGAAATGTCAGTGATGTACATGCCCGCCGCGGTGAAGGTGGATGCCACGCCGGTGCCGACAAGGAGCCGGAGGAGCAACAGCTCCTCGTAGCACGATGCGGCCGCCACCCCTCCCAGCCCTGTGGCAATACAGCAGAGGCCGCCAACCAGCAACGGCTTTCTCCCGTACCTCTCCGCAAGGATCGACGAAGGGATGTTCCAGCAGAGCTTCGCAAACGCAAACGTTGTAGTAAGCATCCCAAACTGCAAGTTCGTCATGCCGAACGTCTGGATCAGCGTGGGCCCCATCGGGAACGAGCAGGAAAACCTCACGTTTGTCGAACATATGGGGACACGTTCTCTACCCCACCTGGCCCAGCTATCCACGCCATCTTCGAATCCGTCTCCGATACAATCCGACGCTATCCTAGGCTATCCGAGGCCATCCGAGGTGATCTGGACACCGAATGATGCAACGACCTGTGGGACGCAGGTGGCCCCCACAGGTTCAGTGTATGTCAAGAAACGGAAACTGGCATGACCATAACAACTCGGAGGTCCGCGCGGATTTCTTGGATCCGCGCTGGACCCCCCTCCCTGGCGCGCGGAGCGCGCCAGGGGCGGCGCCGGAGGCGCCGCCGGGGTCCCCAGCGCCGATCCGAGAAATCCGCGCGGACCTACGAGTTTGTATGTTTATGTCATTGTTCCTACCCCTATATGTGAGAGGAGCCCGGCGAAGGCCACGCCAATGGTCATGGCGAGGACGTAAGCGCGCGGGTCCACATGCGAGGACAGCTGCAGCACGGCCACCTCTTGCCGTGAGGGGAAGGGAAGTCGACGAAAGGGGCCTGGACCCTGGGCCTTTCCCGATGCCAGGACTCCGAGGAAGCCCCCCAAGTTCAGCGCCCACCTCCTCCGGGCCCGCTTCCCCCACGGCAGGCCTCGAAGTCAGCCAGGCTGACCCTGCCAGCTCCGCTGGTGTCCGCCCGCGCCCGGACGGCGGCGGCGAGGCGTGCGAGGAGGGACGAGGACGACGGCGACGGCGACGACGACCACCACTGCCACCGTCTCCTGGGGTTTCCCATCATTCCGAATCTCGGGAAACCCATAGCCGGACGACTGCCTCCTGAGGTGTGTGCTGGCCGGGTTTTGGGGGCGGATCCCGCCACGGCCGCGAGGGCCCCTGAGGAGCCCCAGGAAGGCCCGAAAGCGTCCGAGAACCTCCGGCCACCTCCCCTCGATCGCCCGACGACTACGACTAGGTCGGGCATGTCCTCCTACAGGCGGGCTCTGAAGGAAAAACAATAAAAAGTAGTAAAAAATAAAAGTAGTCAACACGTACACCAGAGTAGTCAAAAATAGTAGAAAAATCGTCCCCAAACTATTTTTTAGACTAGTTTGAGAATTACCCCTGCAGAGGGACATGCCGGGCTTACGACTACGAAGACGACGGCGGCGGCGGCGGCGACGAGGGCGGTCTACCCGCGCACAGGCGGCGGCGGAGAGGGTGTGGCGAGGAAGGCGCGGGCGGCGCGCACGTTCCCCGCGGCGCCTCCCCTGCAGGTCGGGAGGAGGAGGGAGGAGGAGGAGGAGGAGGAGGAGGAGGAGGAGGAGGAGGAGGAGGAGGAGGAGGAGGAGGAGGAGGAGGGAGGGAGGAGGAGGAGGAGGAGGGAGGGGAGGAGAGAGGAGGAGAGGAGGAGGAGAAGGAGGAGGAGGAGAGGAGGAGGGAGGAGGAGGAGGAGGAGGAGAAGGAGGAGGAGGGAGAGAGGAGGGGAGGAGGAGGAGGAGGAGGAGGAGGAGGAGGAGGAGGAGGAGGAGGTGAGGAGGAGGAGGGAGGATGAGGAGGAGGAGGAGAGGAGGAGGAGGGAGGAGGAGGAGGAGGAGGAGGAGGAGGAGGAGGGGCGAGCTGGTCCCAGCCTCTGTGCGCCCTGGCCTCATCCTCCTGCTGTCGCTCTCTTGCTGGCGGCATATCTTTCGCTCCTCCTCTCCGACCCTCGTCGGATCTTCCTCCTCGTCGTACTGTTTTTGTTTCCTCATCCGTCTCCTCCGCGTCGTCCTCATCCTACCCGTTATGTTCGTCCCTCTCTTCATTGATTTCCTCCTCCTTTTCATCGTTATCCTCATCGTTTCCCCTTGTCTGCTCCTCGTGCTCATCATCGTCGTCCTCTTTATCGTCCTTATTACTGTCGCCCTTCTCCTTTTCAGTATCGTCCTTCTCGTCCTTCTCCTTGTCATTGTCCTTATCGTCCGTCTCATCTTCCTCTTCCTCCTCCTCCTCCTCCTGGGACAGACGCACCAGCGACGGAACGCAACGGTGGAAACAGGCAGGCAAGCGGGGAGAGGAGAGCGATCGGAAAGGCAGAGAAGACAAGCACAGAGAAGGACAAGCTGGACGGCGAAGAGAGCGAGCAGAGAGCCAGAGCGGTGGAAACAGGCAGGCAAGCGGAGAGAGGATAACAAGTATAACAAGTGGAAAGGCAGAGAAGACAAGCACAGAGAAGGGCAAGCGGGACGGTACAGGGAGCGAGCAGAGAGCCAGACGTGGCAGCGGCGAGAAAGACGAAAGAGGAGCGTAATTACTCCTACTCCTCCTGCGTCGCCTCCTCCTTGTCCTCTTGCTCCTCATCCGCCTCCTCCTCTTCACTCTCCTTGTCATTCTCCTCCTGCTCCTCCTCCTCCTCTTCCTCCTGTTCCCGCCTCCTTTCCCTCATCCCTCTCCTGAACAACTCGAACGCCCAGGGTGCCGCCCCTTCTCCTAATTATGCTTCCCCTTCTTGCTATGTGTCCATCTTGGCTCATGGTGCACGAGCACCCCGGGCAAAAAACGAAAAATGTTGATCCGCGGCAGACCTTGACTCCGTTGGCGCATCAACGCATAATGCTCGAACGCCTCTCACCCTCTACGACGCTTACTGATGATGGGGACGTGGTGCCGAGATGGCGCCACCGTGGCATCGTAACGAGTAGACTGTGACGTGGCTGTGCACGTCGTGCAAATACCCGAACACGTGCGAAGTTTGGCACAATGCAACGTGGACGGAGGCTTGCCCGAAAAGCGAAGTTGGCCCAAAGTGCATGCTACAATTGGCCGAGGAAAACAGCCCACTGAGCCGTCCAAGAAGAGCTCTGACAAGCTATCGCCATGGTCGCGGCAGAAACTCGTCGATTGGCAGGGCATCTCCCGGCTTAAAGACCTGGCGGCCGGGAGGCCCAGCCTCGAGGGGGGCGAGCATGACGCCATGGGCCTTGATGCGGAGAGCTGCGCGGACGAACGCACGAAGAAACGGCCTCAAGAACTGGGGGAGAACCTCAAGCTGGTGGCGAGCAAGACCGACCCGCTCCTGCGTGCTGCTGAAGAGAATCGCGAAGCTGAGATCCTGGACACCGGGTGTCAGCTGGACGCTGCGAAACCTTCGGGGGCGCGGCCGTCTGAGCTCGGCAAGCAGCTGGTCAAGCATCGGAAGGCTCGCGACGCACAATCAGGCCATGGAGTGCGCATCCAGGAGCGATCGCCAAGCCAGCGAGCTGGCCAAAGCCGACAGCGCCCTGGTGGAGCTGCGTGCGAAGCGGGCTGAGTTGCGGCTTGGCATCCCGCTGCCGCGCACGGGCAAGGCAGAGGGCGGCGTTGCTTCCTGTTCGACTGCGGTCCCTGGCATGGCCATGTCGCGCGAGGACCTCGGCAATGTGCGCGAGACGTTGCAGCCGGCCGTCTCCGCGCTCAAATGCCGCGAGTTGGGTTGGAAGGCCCGCGAGGAGGTGGCCCTGGCAGAGGAGCGACGGCAGCCCCTGACGCTGGCCCCTGGGAGGATGCCGAGGACCTCGCGATGGACGGCCTGTAGGAGGCCTGGAAGTGGGCACCAACACCAACACAGGGGGCTGCCTCCACCCGGGGAAGATGATCCCAGAGTTTGGTGTTGGTGGTAATCTCTCGGCCACCTAGGAAGCCCGAAAATTACAATCACCGAGATCGGGATCGCCATCCCTGTGGAAGCACACCGCCGATATTGGTGTTGGTGTGAGCCCCCAGGCCTCCGAGCCTGGGCGAGGAGCACGCGGCGAAGGTCGTCGGCTGCGGGGCAGCAGGCGCCAGCTGGATATCAGCTCTTCGCCGAGCGGGGTGCGCGCGCCCAGAAGCCGAGGAAGGCCGAGGCTGGCGCCGTCCGTCTTGATGCGTATATGTCTCCTTCCTGCCATCATATTTGAGCAGAGACCGACCGTCCCGGCATTCCTATAGGCCTACCACGACATTTTCTTAGAACCCACAAATGCTCTAATAACAAAACCAACGTTTTCAGATCACAAGACCGATGTGTGAAAACAAAACAGCTTCAGCCAGAAATGTTCTCTAAGAGCATTTCGTGCAGGCAACAAAAAGAATTCAGGACATTCTTTGGTGGGCCTATAGGCGAGCCAAGACGCTTCGCCACTGATTTTCGGAGGCAACTACTGGGAGGTCTTCGTCGGGAAGAATGCGAAGGATTAAGCCCCATTGGGGGGCTGTTACGCCGGAGTGGGCCTCATATTAAGAGGGATTCAATCGGATTTAGAAGGATTAAACGGGATTAAGCCAAATTGAATGGGATCAAGCCGGATTAAGCCGGATTTCGGACCAGGGCAAAATCAGAATTTGACCTCCCAGGTGTGCATCCGAAGTGCTTGACATGTCAAGAATCATGGCGGATCGCAGTGCCATTGCTACTCCTAACGTGTCATCTGGAAGGCCCTTTGCGCAAAAACTCCCACCACCGCGCGTCGGAGAGCACGCGACGTCCACAAGTGGAGGGCGTCAGGACCCAGCCAAGCTGCAGCAGAAGCTGTTGCAGGCGAATTTCCGCGGCATCTGGACGCCCGCCATGCCCAGCTCTGGCACGGGCACCTCTGCAGGCGGGCTTGGCGCGCTGGCGCCGCACCAGAGATGTCGGCCGCGGCGCCCCCCAGACTTAGAGGAACGAACAATGACATGAACATTAAACCTCGGGGGTCCGCGCGGACCTCCGAGGTTTTATTTTTATGTAACTGTTCGTTCCCCTGGCTGGCTGGCTGGCCTCCGAGGTTTTATTTTTATGTAACTGTTCGTTTATTTTTATGTAACTGTCCGAGGTTTTATTTTAAGTATGCCTGGCTGTGGCACGGGCACCTCCGACGGGGTTGCCCGCGCTGGCGCCGCGCCGGAGGTCGGCCGCGGCGCCGCCCGGATTGCCGTCCCCCGCTCTCGGAGGAGGGCCGAGCCGCGGCAGCGCGCGGTGCCCTGTGAGCTGCGCCAGGGCTGCGCCGTGGCGTCGCGCCATCGGGGCACGGCCGGGACGCTCTCGCCCAGAGTCTGAACAGCATCAGCATCAGCATCAGCATCAGCATCAGCATCATCATCATCATCATCATCATCATCATCATCATCATCATTATCATCATCAGCATCAGCATCAGCATCAGCATCAGCATCAGCATCAGCATCATCATCAGCATCAGCAGCATCAGCATCAGCATCAGCATGCATCAGCATCAGCAATCATCATCATCATCATCATCATCATCATCATCATCATCGGCATCATCATCATCAGCATCATAATCAATCACCAGCATCATCATCAGCATCATCACCAGCATCGTCATCACCAGCATCATCACCAGCAGCATCGTCAGCATCATCATCACCAGCATCATCATCATCACCAGCATCATCATCATCATCATCATCATCATCATCATCATCATCATCATCATCATCATCATCATCATCTCGGTCTACCAGGTGCATGAAGACCGTCGAGTATTTGCAGGTCGCGTGGTGTGTGTGTGTGTAACGTCAGGCCGCCCCTTCGCCCCCCTGGCATGCTGAGGCCTGCCAGAATGACATGTGCTGTCTGGTAGGGCTTCTGTACTCTTCTGATGGACCCCGCCCCATCGTCTAGCGGCATGCACAGGCCCCCCTCCCGATGCCGGAACCAGAAACCTTCACAACACATGACACGTTCGCACTCCAGAGGCCGCAACACACGTAGAGCACGGCAGGCTAGCGCCCCCGAGGCCAAGATGCCTCCAAGACAGCCCAAGACGGCTCCACGACGGCCCACTTTGACCCTAAGACGACCCAACATGGCCTCAAGATTCCAAGAGGCCTCCGAACGTCCCAAGCGAGCCCCAAGAGTGTCCCCAGGAGCCAGGAGAACCTCTTGTTCTTGAAAGAAGAAAGAGGAAAGCTGAGGGGAATGGAGCGCGACAAACCACTGCAGTGCCGAATGCAAAAACATGCTGGCCCCAGACTCGAGACTCGAACAGAAGGGGGGGAAGAAGAAGAAGAGGAGGACATGGAGGAGGACGAGGAGGGAGAGTAGGCAGCCTGGTTGCCAAATACGGCAGTCGCACATATCCTGTTTACCAGAGGTCCCGCAGTTCCCAAGTGGGCCTTAAGAGGCAAACCTCACTTAGTTTCCTCTCGCCTTTTCGAGCTTCCGACGCCCCATGACTACCCAAAAGGCCCCCAAGAGGAACCCCTAAGACGGCTGAAGAGGCCCCCCCAACGTGCCCCAAAACGGCCCAGGAGGGCTCCAAGATCCCACGAGGTGCCCAAGACTGTCCAAGAGGGCCCCAGCAGGGCCCCAAGAAGGGCCCAAGAGGGCCCCAAAACGGCCTAAGAGGGTCCCTACAGTCAAAGACAAATATGTTCAACAGCTCAACGGCGGTGAGGCGCGGAGCGCTCGGATCTAGACAAAGAGGAGCAGTGCCAACACGCTGATCATTACCTAACAGCGAAGACTGATAGGTTTCTAGTGGGGTCAAAAGAGAGCAGCAGATGACTCCACAGGGGGGTCTAGGCGGGTGCCGGACAGGGTGCCGCAGAACTCATTTTAAGCCAACAGTCACACACTTCGTGCTCTTCGACTTCCCAGAACTCCATTCCCGGGCCACATTCTGAATGCCCGGAGCCAACTGTAGGCCACTTCGTGCTCTTCGACTTCCCAGAACTCCATTCCCGGGCCACATTTTGATGCCCGGAGCCAACTGTAGGCCACTTCGAGGTCTTCGATTTCCCAGAACTCCATTCCCGGGCCACATTTTGGATGCCCGG
>CAUYUJ010007557.1:146985-368289 GCA_963575745.1 Prorocentrum cordatum | reverse complement strand
ATGCCGTCTTCTGCTGGCGGCCTCGGCGCCCTCGGAGCGGTGATGTCGCCTTCGTTCCAGTCCCCTGGCTGATGCTGACACGGCGGAACAGAAGCCGACGTGGAAACATTGTCGGCGTCGGACAAGCGCATCTCGGTTGACAAGCTGGACATGGCCATCACGTCGGCGCCGTTCAGCTTCCTCCTGAAAGAACCAGTCTTCCGATGATTACCCGATGCTGTCTCTTTCGCGTAATTGCGAAGCATGTCGAACAATGGGCGCACGTGGTCAGCGAGATTCGAGGCCTCGTCGTCGACCTTGGTCGCCTGGATCTTTTCCGGGGTGGAAGGCAAGAGCTTTTTCGCTTCGGCCTCAAGGATGCCTGCCCTGATCACGCCGCTCCGCAATCCACCTTGCATAAGGTCTTTCATGAGAGAAGATGCGTTCGCGATCATGGCAGGGGTGACCTTCCAAGTCTCTTTTCACATACGGCTTGCAAAAGCTAAAATCGTTCGATACGCGAAAATGTTTTGCGAGCATGATCTGATATTCTGCTGGGCCAACGCTGAAATTAGACGTTTCTCTGGGGCGAGAAGATTCTGGCACGGCCGTTCGGCACCAGAAATTGCAGCGTCCCTTTCGGGCCACAAGAGCTACAGTCTGCCTGCGCTTGCAACTGCATTCCAAGAACCCACGCAATGCTCTGAGCATTGTGCCTTCGCCTTCGCATTCCTCATTCCCATCCCATGCCAATCCTTTGCCGTCGTCTCCCTCCCCCTACCTTCCCTCTCTTCGTGCCTCCCAATTCCTTTTCGCTTTTCCTCCGCTCGCTCCCCCGCTGCTTCCAACTTCCACTCTCGCTGATGCTAACCGTGCCCCGGCTCCAACAGTGTCATGCATTCTCCTCCGCTGCTCGGTTCGCGCCCTCCCTGACAGAAAGCAGCGCCACCGTGTTCGGGAGCTGGGCAGCGACTTCAGCGACTTCTTGTGATGCTTGTGGACGGCCTGGAACTCGTGGTAGAAATCCAAGAGGGCCTTGCACGGGGGCGCTGCCTGGGCGACGACGACGACCACGACGACGACGACGACGGCGAGGGCGACGACGACGACGACGACGACGACGACAACGACGACGGGGGCGAGGACGACGACGACAACGACGACGACGACGACGACGATGACAGCGGCGACGAAGACGACGACGACGACGACGACGACAACGACGACGGGGACGAGGACGACGACGACAACGACGACGACGCAGACGACGACG
Organism: Prorocentrum cordatum; assembly: GCA_963575745.1. NCBI lineage: Eukaryota > Dinophyceae > Prorocentrales > Prorocentraceae > Prorocentrum > Prorocentrum cordatum. The sequence goes on along the minus strand of CAUYUJ010007557.1, from coordinate 367,037 downwards.
ACGACAGCGGCGACGACGACGACGACGGCGACAAAGGTCGAGAGAGGACCGCTGCCTGTTTCAAGGCGTCTCGCGCTGCTGACCGCCGCAACTCCTCCGGGGGGGTCACGAGCATCTCCTCGATGGTGTTCTGGCTGGCCACGACGCCCTTTCGAGGTTTCGCTGGGCGCCTCATCCCTGCCCCCCCCCCCCTGCGGCGCACCCTGCTTTCCCCTCGCATGCGAGCGTGCCCCCTCCTGCCCGAGATCTCACGCGTTCTCGCGCGCTACGAGGTCTCTATGAAAGCCAAACTTGACCACGTGCTCAAAACTTCATCCACGTGCTCAAAACTTGTGCGTTATAGAGCGCTTGCCTTGCAGAGCTCCACGCCGCGCCCCCCGATGTCCACCGAGCTCTGGGCGGCGCGCGCCTGCGCCAAGTCCTTGCCCATACGTTTGATGGCGAGGGTTGCGCGCGAGACTGCGTCGAACAATTCCTAGAGCAACTGCGCGTCCTCGGGCGTGGCAGGGCCATCGGCGCAGACGGCCGCGGGCTTGTCGCGGGAGCTGCCAGCGCCGGAGCCATCATCGAGCATCCACTTGTCGGAGGAGCGGGCGGATTCCATGCGCTCGAAGAAGGCCATCAGACATTTCTCGTCAACCTTCGCTGCTTGGCACGCCCCTCCCTGCATTGGCCGTTGCCCCATCCGCTTCCCTCCCCCCGCTCGCCCCTCCCCTCCTCGTCGTCGTCGTCGTCGTCGTCGTTTTCCCCTCCTCTTATCATTCCCACTCGAACTCCCAGTCCTCGTCGCGTTGCTACTCGTGCTCTTGCGCTTATTCCTGCTCAGGCAACTGCGTGGCAATGCTCCTGATCATGATCCGTCTCCCTCCGCGTGCCAATTTTCCTGACCCCCCTGGGCACCGTCGCTGTGGTCTGGCCGCGGGTGGCCTCCTCCTGCTAGTCCTTCTTCTCGTCGACAGTGTCCATCGCGCGGTACTTGCCAGTCTTCTCGTTGAACACCACCTGCTCTGCATCCAGCGCCTCCTTGAAGAGCGCCTTGCTGCCAGCGAAGCGGGTGCCAATCATGGCCAATTCATCCACGCCAACATTCAGAGAACCTGTCGACTTGCCGGTGGTATGGCGAGCAATTTTCGCGAGGGTGTGCTCCTTATTTTTTGATCGCGCCAGCAAGCGTAACATTTCGAGGGACAACTTCATTGATCAATGCGTAGTTGGCTTTCTCCTTGCCCCTGCTCGTGGACTCTTTCAGCTCGCTGTATTTCTTCTGCGCTGATTCATCGAGCATGTCCAGGTTCCTCTGAAATACAGCCCTCTGGGCGCGGGAGACCATGCGTTCATCAGGCACACCGTCCTCCGCGTCGACCGCGCCCTCGCCCTCGCTCACGCTAGGCGCACCTGCGCGCGCCGTGGTCTTGGGCGCAGCTGGCGGGGAAGCCTTGCCGGCGCATTTAGCCGTCGGCGTCTGCGCGGGGGTCGGCGGGCTCTCGTCGCCACTCGGCTGCGTGTCCTCCTGCTTCACTGCGGGGGCCAGCACGCTGTCCATGTCCGCGCCTGCTGCCATCGCGAGCAAGCCCGCGCCCGCCTTCGCCTTGGCCTTTTTGGACACCCAAAAGTGGGCACCGAAAGAATTGGCACAATGCCCAACAACAAATGCTGTCCGAAACCAACAGCGGCCGCTGTTGGGCAGGCGGCCTTCTGTCTCGAATGGACACAGGCCGCGGCGGCGCGGGCAGCGAATCCTGTCCAGAATGAACAGGAACTGCTGTTGGGCATCATACCCGCTCTGTCCGTGCCCATCTCGGGCGCCCAGAGCCTTCGCCTTAGGCGGGGCCTCCTCACCCGCCGCCTCCGGCCTCCGCTTCGGCCCCATTGCCCCCCCCGCAAGCGCGAGCAGCGCCAACGCACCGAGCTCGAGCATCATCCGCCTCCCCCCTGCGCTCCTTCACATCGCTGCCCTTCCGCCCGCCCCGTTAAGTCCGCCCCCGTGTTTCGCCATCCCGCTGATGCCAGGCTGCCCCCCCCCCCCCGCCGCGCAATTCGGGGACCTCCCTGCTCCTAGAAGATCGAGTCGCTTCTTTTCCACGCATTTTTCGGCCCCCGGTGACCCCCCGCGACCCTCGTCGGGGATCTCGCAGGTCTTTCGGGCCGCCCGCGGGCCAGGGTCCAAGGCGGCGCGCGCCTTGCCAATTTCCTCTTCCTCATCCCCCCTTCCCTCTCCTTCCCCCTCCTCCTCCTCCTCCTCCTCCTCCTCCTCCTCCTCCTCCTCCTCCCCTCTCCTCCTCCTCCTCCTCCTCCTCCTCCTCCTCCCTCTCCCCCCCCCCTTTCCTCCTCCTCCTCCTCCTCCTCCCTCCTCCCCCCTCCTCCTCCTCCTCCTCCTCCTCCTCCGCTCCTCCGCATCCTCCTCCTCCCGCTTTTTTCCTCCTCCTCCTCCCCTCCTCCTCCCCCCCCCCCCCTCCTCCTCCTCCCCCCCCCTCCTCCTCCCCCTCCTCCTCCCCTCCTCTCCCCTCCTCCTCCTCCTCCTTTTCGTCCTCCTCGCTCCCCCCCCCCCCTCCCCTCTGCGATTCCCCCTCCTCATCCTTTTTGTTCTGCCTCGTGTGGCGCTGCCCCTCCCCCGCGCATCCACTCGTCCTTTTCCGTTCGACCGCCGTCCTTTCTAGTGGCGTCCACGCATGCTTCACTCATGCCCCATGCTCGTGACAACTGCCTTTACTCATGCTGCAATCATGCTTCATGCTCATGCCCACGCGCACTACCCTTGTTCATGACCCCATGCTCCATGCATATGCAAACTGCAAGTGCTCGAGCTAACTACTTACTTGTGCCGAATGCCCCTGCTCATGCCTTCGGAAACGCCGCAAACTGCACTGCTTATGCCGCAACCGCCATTCCTGCCCCTTGCTACTTCCACCCCTGCCCTCGCTCGTAGCCGCTGCTACTGCTACTGAACGCGCCACTGCTACTGCTACTGCTCATGCCACTGATACTGCTACTGCTCATGCCACTGCTACTGCTCATGCCACTGCTACTGCTTAGGCTACTGCTACTGCCCATGCCACTGCTACTGCTATTGCTCATGCCACTGCTACTGCTCATGCCACTGCTACTGCTCATGCCACTGCTACTGCTACTGCTACTGCTCATGCCACTGCTACTGCTACTGCTCATGCCACTGCTACTGATACTGCTCATGCTACTGCTCATGCCACTGCTACTGCTACTGCTACTGCCACTGCTGTTTCCACTCCTGCGCATGCCTCTGCTACTGCTACTGCTCATGCCACTGCTGCTGTTACCACTTTGCCACTGCTACTGCTACTGCTGATGCCACTTGCTGTTTCTGTACATTTCACCGCAATATTCCTGTAACTCGTCCACGACAATCATCGAACCAACCCTTCAAACATAAAGCGTCCAAGCAGTCAGAGTCAGAGCGCATTCGTGGTATCCCAGACAAACTAAGTTAAGGGCGAACTTAAGTTCACTAAGTTAAAGGGAAAGGCGCCCAAAACTAAGTTAAATTCTGAAGGGAAAAATCTAAGTTAAGTGATTTTACCCACAAGAACACTAACATAGTTTTCTGAGGGTGGCCGATCCTTGGGGCAGGGCATCCAGGCGTACCGCGAAAATCGGCTACAACCTGAACATGTGAATCCGCTAGGACCCCTACAGAGGCAAGCTCTGATTGGGGAATATTGAGCTATAGGGCTACAGAGCTATAGGTCTATAGAAGTGTAGGGCTATAAGGCTATTGAGCTATAAAGCTACAGTGCACCCCCGGGCACCACCAGGCGGGCACGCCCGGGCACCCGGGCACTAGGGCACCCGGGAACCCCCAGGCACGCCCGGGCACCCGCGGGCACCCTGGCACCCGGGCACCCCCGGGCACCCCCGGGCACCCGGGCACCCCCGGGCACCAGGGCAGCCGGGCGTGCCGCGAAAATCGGCGGCAAACCTAACCTAACCATATGAATCCGCTAGGACCCCTACAGAGGCAATCCCTGATTGGGGAATATTGGGCTATAGGGCGATAGAGCTAGAGGTCTATAGAGTTGTAGGGCTATAGGGCTATTGGGCTATAGGGCTATTGGGCACTAGGGCACCCCCGGGCACCCCCAGGCACCCCCGGGCACGCCCGGGCACCCGGGCAGGGCCCCCCCGGGCACGCCTGGGCACCTGCGGGCACCCGGGCACCCCCGGGCACCCCCGGGCACCCCCGGGCACCCCAGCACCTGGGCGTGCCGCGAAAATCGGCGACAAACCTGGCCTAACCATATGGACCCGCTAGGACCCCTACAGAGGCAAGCTCTGATTGGGGAATGAATCCGCTAGGGCCCCTACAAAGGCAAGCTCTGATTGGGAAATATTGAGCTGTAGTGCTATAGAGCTATAGGTATATAGAGTTGTAGGGCTAAAGGTCTATTGGGCTATAGGGCCAGCGCGCCCGGGCACCCGCGGGCACCCGGGCACCCCCGGGCTCCCCTGGGCACCCCTGCAGGGCACCCCTGGGCACCCCCGGGCACCAGGGCACCCGGACGTGCCGCGAAAATCGGCGGCAAACCTAACCTAACCATATGAATCCGCTAGGACCCCTACAGAGGCAAGCTCTCATTGGGGAATATTGAGCTATAGGGCTATAGAGCTATAGGTCTATAGAGCTGTAAGGCTATAGGGCTATTGGGCTATAGGGCTATTGGGCACTAGGGCACCCCCGGGCACCCGGGAACCCCCGGGCACCCGGGCGTGCCGCGAAAATCGGCGACGAGCCTAACCAAACCATATGAATCCGCTAGGACCCTTACAGAGGCAAGCTCTGATTGGGGAGAAATCTGCTACAGCTTCACAAATGGAGGGCGGGTCGTTTTCAACATGTGCCTCTCGCGTTAGCGCGGCGCACATTCGATTTTACAGTTGTTCAAAATCTCGCGGATTGAAACCGGGTTGTTTTCAAAATGTGGCTCTCGCCTAAGCGCAGCGCGCATTCGTTTTGGGTCGTTCTCAAAATGTGACTATCGCCTCAGCGCGGCGCACATTCGCTTTTTTAACATTTGGAGGAGCTTCGCGGATTGAGAGCGAGTGGTTTTCAAAATGTAGCTCTCGCCTCAGCGCGGCGTGCATTCGTTAAAACAAAATTCAAGGCCTTCACGGATTGAGGCCGGTTCCTTTTCAAAATGTGGCTGTCGCTTTAGCGCCGCGCACATTCGTTCACAACGTTTTCAAGAGTTTCACGGGTTCCGATCATCAACGTATTAGGAATCATGTTTTGGAAGGATAGAGATATGCGGGCGCAGCAGTTACGTTGATTTTCTGTGTTGAGTCCTGGGAATGCGTTCTGGTACGGCGAAGGATCATCGAGAAGCAACAGTCAGGTTATTCCGTGGCGCTGGAATCCCGAGAGCAATGTTTTGGCATGCTCCAGGGTCTTCAAACGGGTGTCTTCCAACGTCGCAGTTCCCTCAATGGAATGAACCGTTGCAGGGGCCCATGAAGAGGGAGCTCGGAGGGAGGGCTTACGGTTTACTCAAACATCGTCGATGACCCTTGGGTTTACACTGGTCCTCCTCCTCCTCCTCCTCGCCTTCCTCCTCCTCCTCCTCCTCCTCCTCCTCCTCCACCTCCCTTCCATCGCGTACCCTCGTTCGTTTTACTCCGTTTCGTGTGCGTCCTGCAGGGTGCACTCCCGCCGCGCGCACCCATGCATGCCCTCGTCTTTCACGTTCACTTCTCCCTCTCCCCCCCCCCCCGTCGCCTCCTGAACACCCCGTGAAACATCCCTCTCCCTCCCCCCCTCCCTCCGAAGGCACACACGTACAAACACACACACACACACACACACACACACTTTCACCTTTGTCCGAAGTCCTTGGCGGCGGCGCACAACTGCCGCGACACGACGGTAACAATGTGTGAAGAGACAGGATTCCTCGGAAGGGACACAAGCGAAGAGGAAATGAAGACAAACACAACAGACACCTTCAAACACACGTTGGTGTATGTTTACCCCCCCATCGAAAAAAAACTCCTCCCCCCATGCCTCCTCCTCATGATCCTTCTACCGCCTCCAAACTCCCAAGAAATCTCCGGCAACATCAGAAAACCGGTGGTAAATCTGAGATTGCATCTGAAAGCTGAGGGGAAAAGTTGAAACGCTCCGAAAACCTCCCCCCGCACGCATCCCCATTCTCCATCCCTCCTCCGTTACAGATGAAAAATATGAATACGACTCTCCTCTCACCCCTGGTGGCGTCCAGGAAATGTCCGGCCCTCATCCGCGTATTGGTTTTTCACACACAGGATTCCCGAGAGTTTCGCTTCAAGGTGTGTTTCAAAATGCTGCTCGCGCTGAAGCGCTGGCCTCATTTTCGGGCTGCTGCTCGTTCCGAATCGTGCTCCCGCTGCAGTGCTGGCGTCATAATTTCCAGCGCCATGCTACGGCATAGTTTCCGGTCCTTCCAAATAAGCCCCCAAAGTATAAAAAACGCCCCCCCCCCCCCCCCCCCCTGGAAACAACTATCGGAAGGAAGTGATTCCACATTCGGTGTCGATTCGCTGACTTTTGGGACCGCAGAAGCCCCCCCACTTTGGGGCGTCGCCACGCCATGCTACGTCAGGGTACGCGCTGATCTCAACACCATGCTATGACATGTAATGCTACGTTCTGCTACGGCATCCGACTGTGTGAATAGGGAGTAGACCTACGCCATGGTAAGGGATGGGAGGGAGGCCTAGGACGTCAGATATGACGCGAGCTCACCTAGCTTGCCGTCTCCCCCTCTCTCCTCTCTCCCTTCCTCCCTCCTCCATCTGTGGCCACCCTTTCGCATCCCTCCCTCACAAGCAGCATACCAACCAAGCTATCCGATTCCCTCATCCCTCCCCCCCAAAGTACTTCCCACGAAAACGCAGCTCAATGAAACAAGCTTGAACTTGACGTTTGCCGCCGTTGTTGTCGTCTTCGCGCACGCGCCCACGCGCGGGCGTCGTCCCGTCATGATTTCTCAATCCTGAGTCTCCCCCATATCCTCCCCCAAGCTCTTCCTCTTGGCCCCCCCACCCAGCACTTCTCCTCCTCCTCCTCCTTCTCCCCCTCCTCCTCGTCCTGCACCTCGTCCGGACAAGGGCGATTGAAAACGGCACCTCAAAATGGGTTCCCCTTGACCCCTCAATTGGGTCCAAACGCGCCAGTCTGCCAAGCTGCGCCTGGGCATGGCGACGAAGTCCCCCCCCGAATGCCAACTACCGTCGTCCCTCCTCCTCCTCCTCCTCCTCCTCCTCCTCCTCCTCCTCCTCATACTCCTCCTTCTCCTCCTCCTTCTCCTCCTTCTCCTCCTCCTCCTTCTCCTCGTCCTTCTCCTCCTCCTCCTCCTCCTTCTCCTCCTCCCTGTCCCCTCTTCCTCCTTCCTCCCTCCCCATCCTCCTCCCCATCCTCCTCCTCCTCCCCCCCCTCTTCCTCCTCCTCCTCCTCCTCCCCTCCTCCTCCTCCTCCTCCTCCTCCTCCTCCTCCTCCTCCTCCTCCCCCTCCTACTCCTACTCCTTCTCCTCCTCCTCCTCCTCCTCCTCCTCCTCCCCTCCTCCTCCTCCTCCTCCCCTCTTCCTCCTCCTCCTCCTCTCCTCTCCTCCTCTCCTCCTCATTTTCCTCCTCCTCCTCCTCCTCCCCCCCTCCTCCTCCTCTCCTCCTCCTCCTCCTCCTCCACCTCCTCCTCCTCCTCTTCCTCCTCCTCCCCCTTCCTCCTCTTCCTCCTTCCTCCTCCTCCTCCTCGTTCTCCTTCTCCTCCTCCCCTCGCCCTCCTCCTCCTCCTCCTCCTCGTCCTCCTCCTCCTCCTCCTCCTCCCCTGAGGCAGTGGCCCTGGGGCTGAAACGGCCGGCGCCCTCGCCGCGGCCGGTCGCGGTGGCGATTGCCTCCAAGAGCGGGGGGGGCGCCGCCCGCAGCTTCGCCAGGGACCAGGCGACGCCCGCCTGCTCCTACACGAGCACGGGGGATGGTCGAAGAGGATCGATCGGGGCGGACGAAAGGGTAGGATAGCACAGGGTAGGGTATATATTCAGCAAACGAAGCTGGTTTTTGTTGGCGCTTCCTAGCGCCGGGAGGCGCCCGTGTGTGGAGGAATGGTCCTGGCAACGGGGCCGAAACCAGTTGCGTGCAGCAGATTTCTTCCCCCCCTTTCCCTATCCTGCCTTTTTCTCCGGCCCGACTCGAGGGGGAAGGGGTCGAGGGGGAGGTTCGCGGAGGATCGGGGCTGGTCGAAGAGAAGGAGGAGGATCGTGGAGGCGCGAGGAGGAGGAGGAGGGGGAGAAGGAGGAGGAGGAGGATAAGGAGGAGGAGGAGGGGGAGGAGGAGGAGGAGAACCGGGGTGGAACGAGGAGGAAGAGGAGGAGGAGGAAGAGGAGGAAGAGGAGGAGGAGGAGGATGAATTACTGAGTAGTGATTTGAAAAGGCTGTCCACATACATCGTCACGCGACTAGAACGCCTCTGGGCGTCGGCCTCACGGACTGACTGCCACAAGTGTGAGTATGAAAGCGACCCAGTGGCCGATCGGCCAACAACCGCGCTGCCCCGAGCGGCGCCCACCCCCAGTTGGCGCGCAGCCTGGGTGGCGGGTGCCACCCAAGTGGGGACCGACTGCATCACTGCACACCTCCCGAACCCGCCTCCAACCCCGTCCCCGACAACCGACCCCCCCCCTTGCGATCGCGCGCGCGCGCCACTTCCCTCGGCCTTCGCCTCGGCGCGCGGGCGGCGGAGCTGCCTTTCGTTGCGATGCATCCGCCCTCGCCCTCGCATTACTGCGGCCATGGCCTTTGCCTCAACCCTTCTCTTTCGGCGACTGTGGCAGCGCAACAGCAGGAATGGATGGGAGAGCAGGAGAGGTAATGCGTAGTCATGCTATCGACCTGGTGCTGAGCGACACAGGTGCTGGACACTACGCTCGGCTGCAAAATATAATGAGAGACGCTGCCTCGCGAGATCAGGTCAGTACCCTGGAGCATCGAAGGGATCATCGGCCATGCCTGCCCTTGCCGCCACCCTTCCTCCCACCTCCGCTGCAAGGTCTCTTTCGAGTGGCCCCCCTGGCACACGTGATCGAAGACTGCTTCCGTCGGCGCTACGCGCAGCTCAGCGGCCAACGACAGGACTCCAAACTTCTCCTCAGAGTCGCTGCGTGCCATCTTGTAGCTGCAATGGAGAATCGTCTCGTCTAGGGCTGGGAACTCGCTCACCATCGCCACGTCGGCTCAGATGCCCCGCAGGATGGGCATGCAGCTTCTCGTCCGCGCGCGGGCGATGACGCGGTGGAGCAGCGCCGGGAAACAGTGGATGCGAGGGGCGCATCGGACCTTGAAGTTGACGTCCTGGTCAGCCTTCTGCTGCTCCTTGAGCTCCTTCTCTCGCGGTCGTACTGTGCGCCGCATTTGGCAATCGCCGTGCCGATGTCTTCTGGGGTGGACTCGGGCACGTGGAACAAGGTGTAGACCGCCGCCGCGAGGGCCGCCAACTGACTACTGCGCGCTCAAGTGAGGCGCGCCAGCTTCCACGCCGCCTTCTTGAGGTTCCGATCGCCAGGGCAGTTGCCCCCGCCGCTTCCGCCCCCCCCCCCAGCCCCCCGGGGCGTCTGCCCCCGCCGCCGCCGCCGCCCCCCGCGCCGCCGTCAGCTTCTCCGCATGTGCCGCCGACGCAGGGTCCGCACCAGACCGTTGCATGAAGGAGGGCATTCGGGTGTCGCGAGGCGGGGCCGCAGACTCCGCCGCCGTCGCTGGCTCGCCGCCCAAATGCACCAATCCCTGGAGGTGTAGCTCGGGCAATCGCACGCGCATCAGGTCATGTGCCAAAACAGGCCAGGGAAGATGAACGGCGATATGGCTACGGAGATCAGCGTGACTCTGACCTCGGCAATCACAAATCCTACATTGGTACGACCTCGATTCAACGAAACGTACCAGACTTTTGGACCGCGAACTCCACAACAACCCCGGGCGAGTGTAGCCTGAAAGTGCCGCGCGGCCATCGTCCGATTCCTAAAAATCTCCAGGCTGACGGGGCATTCGTCGAAGTCACCAACACGTCGCGTAGGTCTCGCGCATGATGTTTATGCCTAAGATGTTCCATGAGGCCTTTTCGTGACGGGGATCGACATGGGCCGCGCTGATCCCCCCTCCTCGTCCGTCACCTCCACCGCACGGTCATAAGGGTGATGCAAATCAGCTTCGACGTCGGCCCCTGCCTTTCCGGGGTACGCTTAAAACGTGCAAGGCATGGCAGTCCACGGGGGGATTCCATGAGCATGTGTCTGCCTTCGAGCTCTACGGGAATCGATGTTGGCGGAATCCCCCCTCGCCTCCTCGCCCTCCAACAGTGACCCATGAGCAGCCCGAAACCCGAGCGAGCAGCTCCTCCGACTCAGGGCAATATCGAATGGCCCCGCCGAAATCAATGCCAACCTTTCGCGCCCAAGGAGAAGCCCGCGCTGTGAGTCCGTCGGCCGAACGGGCCAATGGGTGGGATCTCCGATCGACATATCACCTCCGAGCTGAAACAACCAGGCCTGAACATAAAATTCCTCCCGCACTGCCCAGGACTGGCACCAGCGAAGTCGTCGCGCAAACAATTCTTGCCCACTATCTGAAATGTCCCGAATATCTCAATCGTCGCCGCGTGCGCGCGCTCCCCGCCGCCCCCCCAGTCGTGCTAATTGCCTGTCCACGAGGTGCGTCTGTACATCTATGGGCACGAAGGGTTCCATTCCAATAAGCAAGAGCCTTTGGACTAGACCGATAAAAATTCCACTGCCGCGGCACATCCATTGACCATGAGGCGCCCACGCTGAAAAACAGTGCGGGCGACGCTGCAATTCGGCGCTCTATTCTAGGGGGAGACAACTGTCGAGGAGTAATCACTGGTCCGAGATATCGAGCGACGTCCGTCACCGTGCCGGCATGACGTCCTCCCAGCGCGCCCTGCTCCCTGGGATGGCGCTTGCACGCCGATGCGCCTGCGCAAGCAATATGGAAACTGGCCACCTGCTTATTCCAACTTCGGGCAGGGCCCACTTGCTCTAACGAGTTGTCGCCCGAATAATTGATCAAAATCCCTGAGGTCCGCACACATCTAGCATGGTGTCACCGATGGGCAATGGGACTAAACCAAGTAGATCGCCGGCAAACTTCTGAGTGATCCAAACCATGATATCTGAAGTAGACTCGCGCTGGGAATGCGTTCGCGCACTCATTCGGCCCGCGTCGCCGCCGGCGTGCTGGGCGCGCTGGCGAAGCCCTGGACTTGGACCGGGTCCCCCATGACGCCCCTGCAGCCTGCTTTTAGCATGAGAAGCCCGATGCGGAGTCTGTTTCCATAGTAGATAGACGGTAGTGCTACATGCGTAAGTTATGATCTTGAGGGGCAGTTTTCTCCTGGATCAAAAGGTCGAGGGACGACCAATTCGCGCTGCCGAAGGCGTTGGGTATGTCTTTCATGCCGATTTCGTGCGACCCCCCCTCCTGCCTAAGACGATGCCACGTTGCCATCATGATTGCAATAGCGTCCTCCCTCCTCCTATGACGACAAGCCGCGATCGTGGGGAGGAAGGGTGAGAGGGAGACGGTTGGCATACAATGCCCTCCCCAGTGACGGTAAAGTGTGAGTGGGCCGCCTCCCCTTCGGATCGAGCGTACTAGTGTTGCGCAATGCATTCCCGCAGCCTCGGTGCCAGTGAAGTGGGACAGTGTCGCGCCTTCGGGTCTGCGCCAGGGCCTGATGAAATACGCGCTGATAAGCTTTCAAACATGGGAGGGGCCCCTATTACCCAACGCCAATCTCATATGATGATCAAGTTGAGGAAAGATGCACATCTCGCACAGCTGTACAGGCGTCGTTCCCGAGGGGGCCACCCGACGTTTCTTGCCACGACGGCAGTCGACCTTGAGCGCGGCGTAGTCTTCCGAAGCCAGGTCAACAATGCTAGACTCGAAGGCCGCCGAAGTCTGAAGGTCAGTACATCATCACGTGCAACGCGCCGCGTGCGCAATCATCATCGCGTGTCGAAAAAAACAAACAACAATTTAACGGGCCCCGCGTTTCAGACCGCCGTCAGACACCCCTCAGACGGCTGTGCTGTGTTCCTCCTCCTCTTCCTCCTCCTCCATTCCTCTTTCAAATTCCTTCTCCTCCTCCTCTTCCTCCTCCTCTCCTCCTCTTCCTCTTCCTCCTCCTCTTCCTCCTCCTCTTCCTCCTCCTCCATTCCTCTTCCTCCTCCTCCTCCTCTTCCTCCTCCTCCTCTTCCTCCTCCTCTTCCTCCTTGTCGCACCCTGAGGCAAGTTTTTGGGGCGGGCCGGGCGTTCCGACTGAGAGCTCGCTACCATAGATGCCAGTGCAGCTTAAAACATCGACAACAGCTTCACCAATCGAGGGCGGGTCTGTTTCAAAAGGTGGCTCTCGCCGACGCGTCGCGCACACTCGTGTTTGAACATTGCAAGGGTTTCGCGGATTCATGGCGGGCCGTTTTCAAAATGTGGCTCCCGCCTGAGCGCCGCGTGCATCCGTTGTAAAACAATTGCAAGAGTTTCACGGGATGAAGGCGGGTGGGTTTCAAAATGCAGCTTTCGCCTTGGCGCCGCGTGCACTCATTTAAACATGTGGTGTTCGCCATAGCGCCGCGCACATTCGTCCTCAACGTTGCAAGAATGTCACGAGGGCGGGTCGTTTTGAAGATGTGGCTCTCGCCTTAGCGCCGCGTGCACTCGGTGTTTTCAACATGTGCAAGAAGTTTCACGGATTGAGGGCGGCTCATTTTCAAAATGTGGCTCTCGCTTTAGCGCAGCGCACATTCGTGTTCAAAAAGTGCAAGATGCCTTCCAACGAGGCAGTTGCCTCAATGGAAATAAACCAATACGGGAGCCTATGAAGAGGGAGCTTGGAGGGAGAGTTTATCCCAAAATCGTGGACGGCTCTTGGGTCTATACTGGTCCTCCTCCTCCTCCTCCGTTTCCTCCCTTTCCTCCTCATCCTCCTCCTCCTCTTCCTATCTCCTCTATCCTATATCCTGATGGCATGAGGTCTCCGCGGGCCCCACCTGCGCTTGCCGAATGGCACAGCAGGCGGCGAGGGGGCCGGCGAGGGACAGAGGGGGAGAGACAGACGAAGGATCCGAAAAGGAAGGGCGAGGGGGGCACGAACGGGCGACCAAACGCAGGAGAGGAGGAAACAAAGAGAAACGACTGCGGGTCGGTCATGGCACGATCCGCTCCGGCGGCGCGCTTCTCATCCACCCCGAACCTCACTAAACATTTCCCCGTCCTCCTCCTCCGGCTCCTCAGGGCATTCCCCAAGTCGCTGCTCGTGCGGTCAAGGGTGTTCGTGAGATCCTCGTCGACGAACGGACCTGTGAGCACAACGCGGCCCAGCATGTCCTGGGCGACGCGGTTGTGCTCGTCGGCGTTCACGGATGTGGGTGTCGATGTCTCGTTGCGTTGTGGCCCAGGCCATTACTCTCGTCGCTGTGCACGTGGTGGTGCTGCTGGTCGCTGGATGGGGCGTCTGGAGGGGGGCAGGGCGGAGCGCCATTGGGATGCTGCTGTCCCCCGTCGTCGTTGGTGATGCTGCTCGTCCGTCGCCGTGGAGCGCCGGGAGCAAGAAGTCGCGCCAGGCTCGGAAACGCGTCGCGGTATAGGGCGTCGGGAAGGGAGTCGGGGAGGGCATCAGACATGGCGTTGGCGGGGCGTCGGGCATGACGTCGCGCGGGTGGTCCGCGAAGCGCACGTGTCGCAGTCGTGGTGTCCGGCGATGGGCGCGTAGGAGGGCTGGCTTCGATGCTGTCGCAAAGGCTGATGCGGGTGTCGATGCAGGCGTGGGTGCTGGCGCCGATGCTGGTGTTGGTGATGGCGTAGATGCAGGCTCGTTGGTGATGGCGAAGATGCTGGCTCGGGTGCTGGAGTCCGCACCGTGTGGGGCGGTGGCGTCGATGCCTGAGATGATGCTGGCGTCGATGCTGGAGTCGATGCCAGGGTCGTTGCTGGTGCCGCTGGTGAGGCCGTTGCTGGCGCAGTCGCGAGCAACGGTGCAGGCTCCTGTGCTACGAGTCGGGGCTGTACTCTGTGCTGGTGTCGATGATGGCCTGGATGCGAACTCCGTCGCTAGAGTCGGTACATCCTTGGTGCGATCGTCGTTGTTGGCATCGATGCGGGGGTCGGTACTGGCGTCGATGCTGGGGTCGAAACTGGGGGCGATGACGTTGATGACGCCGTCGATACTGGCGTGGCGACTGGCGTCGGTGCTCGCCTCGATGCTTGGGTGATTGGTGGGCCGTCGCGTTAGTCACGATGGTGCTGCTTACTGTCCGTGCGCTGGTCAGGGTGGCCGTGCTGGCTGCTGTCATGCTGGTAAGGGTGGTACTGCTGGCTTCCGTAATGCTGGTGACGGTGATGTCGCTGGCTTCCGTCATGCTCGTCACTATGGTGTTGCTGGTCGCCGTCATGCTCGTCACTGTAGTGCTGCTGGTCGTAATCGTTGTGGTGCTGGTCGCAGTCGCGTTCGTGGTGGTGGGGAAGGTGGAGCTGCTGCTGACCGTGGGGATGCAGGTCACTGTTAGCCGCGCTGATTGCGTTGCTGTGGTCGTAGTGTGTCTGCTGGTCATGGTGGTCCTGCTGGTCGTGCTCGCGCAGCTGGTACTTGTGCTGGAGCAGCTGGTTGTGGTATTGGTCGTGGGAGGCAGTGTCCTGACCCAGGAGATGCCCGTGGGAATGCCGCGAGTGCTGGAGTAATCGGAGGCCCTGTTGGCGGCCTCTCCTCAGTTGCGTAGTGTGCGAAGCCGTCGTCGAGAAAGCGCTCGGACGGTCCTAGGGCAACGTGATATGCCCTTATAGGGCCGAATAGGCTGACGGTCGAGCGCAAATCGTGGCGGTCGAGAGGGGAGCCCGGTCCGCACGCTCGGGTGACGCGCCGCTACGGGTCAGGATGGGCTCCCAGGCCAGACCAGCCAGAGCCGGTCGGGGCGGTGCTTGGCGTCTCGGTTGCCGGCGTCGGCGTTGGCGTCGATGCCGCGGTGCGCGCTGGCATCGGTGCTGAAGACGATGCAAGCGTCGGTGTTGGCACCGCCGCGGGCGTCGATGCTGGCGTCAGTGCTGGTGGCTGTGCTGGTAACGGTACTGCTGTCGGCGATGCTGTTGTCGATGCTGGAGTGGCTGCAGGCGTCGGTGTTGGCGCTGTTGTTGGAGTCGGCGGCGGTGTCGGCAATGGCCTAGATGCGGGTTCCGATGCTAGGGTCTGGGGGCGTTCGCGTCCTCGATGCGATCGCTGGTGTTGGCGTCGATGCGGGCGTCGGTCCGACGCGGCGTCGGTGCTGGCGTCGATGGCGGGGTCGTCGTTGGCGCCGGCGGGTGTCCATGGAGGCCCCTCCTCGGCAGCCGCCTCCATGATACCGCAATAATGGCCTCCAGGTCCTCCTCCAGCTCCACGACGACAGCCCCCCCAGTCACATCATCCTCAATGCCCCCCTCGGGATCGGCATCGGCTGGGGTCGATGCTGTGGGCGCTGATGGCGTCGGTGCTGGGGTCAATGTTGGCGTCGGTGCTGGAGTCAGCGATGTTGTCTTGATGCAACCTTTGGTGATGGAGAACTCATTGTCTTCGATGCTGGAGTCGACGCTGGTGCCGCTAATGTCGTGGATGGGTTTCCGGTGCTGGGATCAGCGCAGACTCCAATGCTCGCAATGATGCCGTGGTCGATGAAGGCGTGGCTGATGGCGCCAGTGCTGGGGTCGATGCTGCGAGTGGAGTCGATGCTGACGTCGATGTTGGCCCCGATTAGGATGCAAGCGTCGATGTTGGTATCGATGCTGGCGTCGAAGCTGGAGTAGATGTTGGCGTTGAAGGCGTCGATGCTGGGGCCGATGCTGGCGTAGGTGCAGGCGTCGACGCAGTCTTATATGCCCAAGTTGGTGCTGTGCTCGGTGCTCGTGTCGGAGCTGGCTTCGGTACTGTCGCGGGGGCTGGTTCCGGTCCCGGGGTCGGCGGCGGCGTCGATGATGGCATGGATGCTGAGTCCGACGCTGAAGTCGACTGTGTCCTCGATGCAATATGCGATACTGGCAACACTGCGGGCGTCGGTGTTGGAGTCGATGATGAGATCGACGTTGGCCGGTGTTGTTGTCGATGCTGGCGTCGTAGTGGGCGTTCGTGGTGGCGTCGGTGCCGTAGTCGGTGCTGGTGTCGGTGCCGATGTTGGTTTTGGCTCCGTGGCTAGGGTGGCTATTGCTGGCGGTGCTGGCGCCGATGCTGGCATCACTGGTGGCTTCGATGCTGGGGTCAGTGCTGACGTCAGTACTGCAGTCCCAGAATGGTGCTGCTGGATTCCGTTTTGCCTTTCTCGATGAGGTTGGTGTAATCTATCGTGGCAATCGTGGTGGCGCTGCTGCGCGTGGGGCGATAAGTGGGAAATTGCGTCGGGATGGGCATCGTATTGGACGTCGGGTTGGGGAGCGAGCTGGGCGTCGGACTTGTCGTCAGCCTCGGTGTTGGCGATGCGAATATGTTCGCTGGTATGCTGCTGGTCGGGGTGCTCGATACTCTGGAGTCGATGCTGGCGTCCGTGCTGGCGTCGATGCTAGAGTCGATGCTGGCGCTGGTGCGGGCGTCGTTATAAGTAGCAGTGCTGGGTTCGATGCTGTCTTCGGTGCTACTGTTGTTGCTGCCGCCAGTGCTGAGGTCAGCGCTGTAATCGATGCTGGCGTTAGTGTAGGTGTGGGTGATGACGTTGATGATGCCGTCGATGCTGGCGTCGAGGCTGGCGTCGTTGCTGGCCTCGATGCTGGGGCGGTTGGTGGCGCCGATGTAGTTGTAGCTGGTACTGATGCTGGGGTCGATGGTGGCACTGATGCCAGGGTCGATGCTGTCGGTGATGTCATCGATGCCGGCGCGGATGCTGGCGCTGATACTGATGCCAACGTTGTAGTTGATGTTGGCTTCGATGTTGGCGTCAGTGCTGGTGTCGGTGCTGACGTCGATGCTGATGTGAGGACTGATTGCGATTGCGTCGGTGTGGGCGTGGGTGCTGGCGTCGATGCTGGCGTTGGTGGTGCTGTGGATGCTGGCTCCAGTGCTGGACTCGATGGCGTCTTCGATGCTGGCGCTGATGCCGGGGTTGATGCCGGCGTCAGTGCTGGCTTCGATGGTGAGGGCGCTGGCGTCGATGCTGACGTGAGTGCTGAACGTGCTAATGTCGGTGGTGACGTGGATGTCGGTGCCGCCGCCGCCGCCCCAGCCGCCAGCACCGTCTTTGCCAACGACGACGCCGAATCCACCCCAGCCGCCCCCCCAACCGCCGCCCGAGCCGCCGCCAACGCCACCTGCCCAGCCACCGCCACCGCACAATCCTCCGCCGCTGCCGTCACCTCCAGGTCCTCGCCCTCGACTTCGGCCTCCTCCGCCGTTTCCCTCACCGCCGCAAGTTCCTGGTTCCTGGTTCCTGGTCCTGGTCTTTCTCCCCCTCCCCCAGGCGGTCCAGGGCCTCCTCCGCGACGACGTCCTGTACCCCCCCCATTTCGCGTACTCCTCCCAGTCGTGGCCGCGCCCGAGGCTGGACGAAACGGTCAAAATGAGGGAGGGCAGGGTGATGAAGTCATGTTGGTAGTGGTGGTCGCAGTCGTGATAGTCGTAGTGGTGCTGGTCGTCGGGTGGGACTGGGCTGACCTGTATCACGATGTACTGGATGTTGGTGCTGGTGGTGGCGTCGGCGTGTATGCTGGAGTGGGTGCTCTCGTGGGGTCCTGCGCCAATGCAGGTCGCTGTCGCAGTCAGGAGGCAACTGATGTTACTGTTTTTCCACCACGCAACGAACGGCCAACACGGTACAGCTCGCGTGGCCAGGAGCTCTTGACATTGTGGCCAGGCAGCCATCACACCCGCGTGACCAGAAGGAGACCCCAACAGCAGGAGGACAGGAAGAACAGGAAGAAGGGACAGAAAGAGGGAAAGGCGGGGGGCCGGGAAGAAGGACAACAAGCAATTTAGGGTGTTCGGCCTGGCGCAGGCTGCGCAGGGAGCAGGCGGCTGACCCGATGCTCGACCCGCCAGGCTTCAAGGATTGCAGCAGGTAAGAGACTGCTCCGAGAGGGAGGAGGAGGATGAGGAGGAGGAGGGCACGGGAGGAGAGCAGAGCCCAGGCAGGGCCTTGAATGAGGCTCGCGCGGGCGTGGGCTGACCTTGGTAGGCGGCGCTCGCACGAATGCCCACGCGAACAAAAGCGAAAGAAAGACGCGGGGGGGAAGGGGGAGAGCAGGATAACATATTACATATACGCAAGGTGTGCGCAACTAACCGGGCCCGGGTCCTACCATGTAGGGTCGGGCGCGGCTGGGCGCGCACACCTGTAATGCGGGCGGCCTCAGGAAAAACTGCAGCAGGAAGACCAAGGAAAAATAACCCTGGGGTAGGCAAGGAGCGGCAGCCACCCATGGAACTGCACCTCCGGCCCCAGGGCGCATGCACGGGAAAGAGACGCAGGACGCACTGGAGGGAGGGGGAGAGGGGGGAGGGAGGGCACGCGTCAGACAGAAAAGCCCTCATATCACGTCCGGGACGATGCTCTAATCATATTCCGGAAACACTCTGGCGGAACAGACTTCTTTGTCATGCCCGCGCGGCGGATGCTGCTGCCAATGCGTGGGGCTTTCCCGGGGCATACTTGCGGCTTGGCCGCAGCACGGCGTTAAACCTGTTCAAAGAATTTCGGGGTCCTTTCGACCCCGACTCAGTGGCGAATCATAGCGGGAGGTCTGGACCAGAGTCTTACCGAAAAAGTTGTTGATAGCGGAAGTCTGGACCAAAGGCCTACCGAACAAGATCGTTGAACATACAATTGGTATGTGCAGAACCACGCTACCCAATGCCTCACGCACCGCGCAGCGCAATGCCGTGCAAAACTATGCCTCACGTGCCTCCCTGCTTCTTCTGTCCACCGCCACGCCCGGCTGGTCGGCGATGGAGTGGGCGAGCTGGTCGACGATGGGCGGCGCGGGGTTCGGCGAGCTGGTCGGTGAGGGAATCGGTGAGTTGGCCGGCGCGGGAATTTGGTGTGTCACGGCATACCCCCTCGAGCCCGGAGGAATACCCACTCGGGCTTGTCACGGTTTCCGCCCTCGGGCTTGTCGTGGCTTCTGGCCTTGAGCTGGTCGGCGCTGGAGTGGGCGAGCTGGTGGTCGGCCAGCTGGAGTCGGGAGTAAGACGTCGAATGCTGGAGGTCCGAGTGCCGAGCTGGTAGATGTTGGTTGTCGACCGTCGTCGGCCCGGGAGTCGGCGAGTTGGTCGGCGCGGGAGTCGGTGAGCTGGTCGGCGCGAAGGTCGGTGAGCCGGTCGTGCTGGGAGTAAGTGTTGTGTGAGAGTCGGGATTGGGGCAGGAGTTGTACGGCGTAGTTTTGGGGAGGGCGAGTCCGTCATAGGTGCGCTGGTATCGGCGGCAATGCCTTGTCCCGTCGTCCCGGGCGCCATCTATTGTCGAGTGACCTCGTTGCGTTGGCATGGCGCTTGGCACCTTCGTGCATTCATTGCGCCACTGCGTCGTGTACGCCGGTGTCCCAGGTGAGTGGGCTGTGTCTGTAGTGGCTCGAACCCCCGGTTCGTGGCGTTGCGAATGGCGTAGAATAGCAGTGCCACGAGCTCATCGCGTGTTTTGATATTCGCATGATGGGCGAACGTTGGCGAAGGCAGCTTGCCACTGTACCGGGGTCGTTGCCGTTTCCGGGTTGCGTATGCAAGCCGCCTCGCAGCGCTGCGAAACGGTCTCACTCCGCGGCGTGGTAGAAAGCGGGTGTGGTCGTCCACCTCGTTGATGCCGTTCAGCTGGCTCTTCATCGCGGGCTCCGCGGCCGCCATCACGGGCCAGGTGCCGCGCTGGTCGCCGCCCGAAAAGGGGCTGGCGCCCCTCCCCCCGAGTGCGGAAGGGGGGGGGGCCGCAGGTGGCGACCTCCTCCTCCTCCTCCTCCTCCTCCACCTCCTCGTCTTTGGACGCGCAAGCGTGGATTCGCGACGCGCCCCATTTCCGCTCAGGGCTCCGTGGCCATGTCTGGCAGCCTGGGCCTCACGTCTAAGCCAGGTTAGCATGTGCCCGACTTGTTGTTTCTCCCCTTCGCCCTCCATCCCCTTTCTTCCTCGTTCTCATCCACTTGTTCCTCCATCCTCCGCCACCCTCTCGTAAAGAATGAGCTCACGGGGCCGACCGCCGGGCGCATGGAGCGCCTGGGCTCTCATCTCCGCCAGCCGCGCCGTGGCCGCGCCATCGAGGCCCTTCAAGAACTTGCCTGTTCGCTCCGCATGTTATCCTTTTCCTCCTGCTCCTCCTCCTTCTCCTCCTCCTCCACCTCCTCCTCCACCTCCTCTTCCTCCTTCTCTCCCTCCTGAACCTCCTCCTCCTCCTCCTCCTCCAGTCTTTTGCTTGGATATTCATAATCCCTGCAACGTGTTCCGATAATATATCATGGTCAGTGGGCTCCGCCGATGACATGGGGAAGAATGGATAATGATGTCAAGCATGCACTAAGGTAACACTGTAGGGAGGAGGCCGGCCCGCCGGCCGACGCACGCGCGCGCGCCGCAGGCTCGTTCCTTCTCCGTTTCCCTAAAGCCAAAGTGGTACAGCTGCGGAAGAAGAAGCAGTCAATTCATCAGGCAGCGCGCGCAAGGCAAAGGAGCAGACAGGGCGAAAGGATGGAGGTGCGGAAGGGGTGCATTGACTCCCCCCGCGGCGGGGTCCGTAGAGCCGCCCCGACCCCCCAACCCACCTGACCTGTACAGCCACCGGAGCGAACCCCAAAAGCATCTTACCGCTCAGCGGTGGTTGCCAGGGGGCGGAAGGCCGAAGAAACCCGACGTTCCCCGCCTGAACAAATATTTCCCAGCTCAGGCCACAATGGCCGTGCACAGCTGGCGCGCCCGCTCCAAGTTTGGACCAGCATCGACTGTGTCGCACTGGTTCTTTTGTGCCGCGTGACCTTTGCCAACGACTTCGCCAGTCACGAGAATCATCCCAAGTTTCTCTGTTACTCCAGTTCCATTGGTACTGATCTCTGGAGTAGTTGTCCTGTCAATTTTCTCTTCTGCTTGAGCTCCAGCTACTTGGCTCGTCCTTGCCCTGGCCCTTCTCGCGCGGCCTCGCCTCCGACGCAGGCGGCGGTGGGGGCTCTGGCAAGGTGCTCGGCATTCCAGGGTCACGTTTGAATTTGTCGCTGTATTCGTTCAAACTAAAGCACTGCCGCGTGCTGCTGTGGCCAGTGACTCGCTGATGACGAGATACATGTACGTAGTATCCTTGAGTTTCTCCAGTCTCGCTCTTGTCCTCGCAGTCGACGGTCGCGTCGTACCTGCCGTCCATGGCTGGCCAGGGGCCGCCGCCATCGCTTTCGCGGCCGCCGCCCGGCTCTACTGCCAGTCTTTCGGGAACAGGCCCATCGGCCCAAGATTCATCCTCCCGCGACTGGATCCTGTCATAATCAATCCAGCCAGCACTGGTGCCCGACGCGGCTGGGCCGGCGGGCGCCGGAGCATAGGGGGCGGTCCTATAAGATTGCCTTCCTTCCCGGTACCTCGGTCTCGATTCTGGGCGGGGGCATCGCTGAGTTCGCTGCCCCGGAGCGGCGGTGCCGCTCTGGGTATTTTCCTCAACGGTTGTGGTTGCAGCATCCGCTGGAGACACAGTTGGACTTGACTCTGTGGGAGGGTCTGCTGGGCCCCTCTCCTCCTTTTTCCCTTTAAAGCAATTGGTAATTCCAATGGCGTTGTCAGCATTGAAGACTCCAAAACGGCTGTGGGCAAGGCAAATCTTGACACAAAAATGAAATTCCGTAGACGTATGTATAAAAAACATAGCTTCTTGGATGCCTGAGCAATTCCGTCTTGCGGTCTCTGATACTTCATGTCCAAAACCTTTGGTCCATTCATGAAGTAGGTCAAATGATTCAACCGCGGACCTAATCCGACCATCCAAAACATAAGCATCATGCATAATTTGACTCGATCGCGGATCGCGCTGCACCTCGTACCCCGGAATTACAACAGTGATTCCCGCAGACATGAACAATAATGTTACTTCTCGTACAGCTAACAGAATCCGCCCCCATCTTCCGCAAGTGGGGTCGATCAACTGGTTGGTTCCATTTTGCCCACGAGTTCGGGCAATCCCGGCGGTGCATCATGAATGATGTCTTTGTCCAGTGGCATAGTAGTTGGAACCGTCGATACACACTCAAGAATGAAATGTGTTGCAACTCTGATAACTGGTGTCCTATCGCACGGGTCATACTTGCGCTTATAACTAGACATACAGCCAGGAATAGAAACCAAATCAAACCAAAAGGGCAGCTTTCTCGTCGGGGCAATCAGCTGATGACGCTGGGCTATTTGATGATTGCATATGCCGTCCGACGTCGCAGCCGTCTCGCCCCGTGCTGATACTACTTCAATATTACGGCTGGCCCGATGATGAAGTGATGATAGTTGGCTGCGTTCAAGTTTTCCGTGTACACTTGAACGGATGGAATTATTACTCCTTTTTCCGCCATCTCTTGTCCCCATTGGTCGCAGCCTGTCTCTGGACGAATTCGCTCGGCACTAACGTGTTCCCAACTCACAACAGCAAGTGCAGAGCATCTCACTGGGCGAGCGTATTGGTCCATATCTGGCGTCTAGATTAGTGGCCAGCACTGGGCAGCGGTTGGGGCACTGTCACCGTGCTTGAACTTCAGCAAGTCAACGAATCGGAGCTTGAATGGTTCCAGATACTGGAAATATGGCTCATGACGCGCCGGCGGCATTGCCGAGGCGCTGTCGGGTCTCCAGGAAGGGGCGGTCCCTGGCTGCGAATTTATAAACGCACAACCTGCCAAAGCAGCTCGGGAACGCATCTGCGAGTTGCCAACCCACTTGCGCAAGCGTTGTTCACCTTTGTTTCAATTTTCTAGCGCATCAGAACACCTCTTGTTCATTGCTGTCAGCCTGTGAGGAATGATATTGGAGCCGCTCTCCTCTCTTGGGGGGCATGTAGACGTGGAGCCAGTCCTAGGCTCGTCCATGCAGCAACCAATGCATCTCTGCCAGGCGATTGTACATAATTCGCTCTGACGTTGTATTTGTACGTGACAGGGGCGAGGTATCGTAGACAATATCCGAAACCAGCCCTCACGGCATGGTATTGATTGCAAGTGTACCTCCCATCGTCAGTCCGCATTCTCTGGTGATGAAGGCCATTTCTTCTTCGGACAGTGTACTCTGCCCTGCGTCGGCCACATATTCATCAAAAAAGATCCACGTTCTAATTGTGCCGTGCAAGAGAGCAACCTTGAACGCAGACCACTCTTGTGAAAATATCATGTTCCAGATCAGCTGCTGTGCATTACGTGCATTTTGCTCAACCAATGTCAATTGCGCGATGCGAGAAATGCCACTGAAACGTGCTTGTCCCGTCGTCAAAAGAATTCCGTCGCGGCAGGTGCGATGCCTTAGGCGGGTCACCACCCGCCCGTTGAAGACAACAACATATTGCCAGTTCCCGTCATGCGTCGCATCAGCTTCCCAGAAAGATGGGGTAACTGCGCGAAGCCAAGTTCCCTGAGTCGGAGGTCCACCGCCGGCCGGGGCAGCGCCCGCAGCCTGATATACCTTTGCGAGTGGAGCAGGGAACTCACGCCTCGTAGGTATCAATCCAAGAGGTCCGAAATCAGGTGCTTTGCGCAATCCACTAAGCTTATTCGGGTGCGTAATAGCCCCTGATCCTGACGTGGACTCCTTCATGGTTTCTAAGGGAGTAACGCGCAGCAGGTGCCCATGACATCGCGCCATCCCGAATTCGCACGGCATACACGTGCGTTCTATGCTGTGGGCAAAACAAGAGTGTCCTTGACATGCGCGAAAGAACACTGGCGTGGGCCTGGAAGCCCGTTCGGCTCTATAAGTGAAGATAACTATGTCCCCATGTTCCTCATCAACGGCTGTGTCGTGTGAGGCGTCTGGATTCAGAAAGGGCTGCAAGTGCTCCATTGACTTTGTCTCATCAAGATGATGAGATGAGACACCAGCAGGAGGCCAGAGCTCTGTCATATAGCCAGGATTAAAGTTGGCCGCGCTGTCGCCGCCTCTTTCGGGCGCGGCGCGTCCCCCGCGGACCCGCCCTCAGGGTGAGGGCGCTTCCGCAGGACGCTCAAATCCAATCAAGCGATCTATCAGCCTGGATGGATGACATGGAAGGGGGGCGGGAGAGGACGAGGGACAGACGAGAAAAAAACAAACGCGCACACAACACAAACAAAACACACGCACACACGCGCACGCCACGCAGCCGAGGGGACAGAAGGACACAGAGACAAGAGGAGAAATCGAGAAGTCTACTGCATGGCGGCTTGCACCGCCTTGAGTGCAGCAGCCACGTTGCGCGCTCCCTTGCCGCGAGGGGGCTTGCCATCATACACAGAGCCACCATCTACTGACTCAAAGTATTCAATCATCACCGCCTTGAGCTGCTGCCCCTTCGGACCGAAGCACGTCTCATCAAGAACCAGAATGTCATCAGCCTTCATGCCTAGAACATCAAGATCTCCCGATGGTAACATTGTTAGGCCATCTACTGCAAGAGCAGTAGTGTCATGAGTGATTCCATCGCTCGTCATATTCGGAATGGGATCGCCCACATACACCCACCCGCCCAATGATCGGGCATATTCAGCGCCATGTCTGGCTACGTACACCGCGCAATCACTTACAAATTGCGCATTGGAGTGCGTTCGGTGGCTGCAGTTTCTCCGAAACTCTGAACTTCCCAGCAGGGCGGACCTTTGGTCCTGCCTCAACGTGTTTGCCTCCGCTGCCTCGGCTGCGCTGGTAGCGTCATTCGGCAGTACTGGAGGGGTAAGTGCATTGTAGGCCTCCAGGGGGATGAAATCGGATCTGTCATCTGAGTCAAACTCTGCTTTGAGAAATTGGATTGCCTGATAACACCCTTCCAAATCTAGCTCCCCTAGCAGCGAAAAGTTTGGGTCGTGCACCATGCGTGCATTTCCTTGATGGCATGATAGGGACGCCCACAAATGGCTGCGATGCGGGGGGGCACTGGACCAGCCCTGTGGGCTTCGATAACTTGCTTTCGGACTTCGTCACTTGTTCCATCACGAGCGTTCTCTCGTTGTTGTTGGTCAAAATACAAGAGGCCCCCATCGGTCACAAATCTTGCATGGCTAGCATTCCGAGTTCGCCCCTGGGGTCTTGCTCCTCAGGACTGAGCTGCTTGTGATCAGGCGTCGGCGGAAGAGTTATGCGCAATAAACAGATTTGCGACTCCTGGACAAATATCTGCGTCAACGTCTTCAGTGATGGACAAGTGAGACTTCTCCCCAGCATAGGGGATCCTCAGTCCATTGTCTTGCGGTTCCGCCGAGCGCGAGTATCGTTCTCCATCCATCTTCGCAACAGCCGACTCTTCGTAGTGGTCCTGGTTGTACCGGTCAACGCCGCAGGGTCAGTAGCCATTCGGGCGTTTGGAACTTCCCCCGAAGGAATGAAATTCGGGTAGCGAACTTGGAGAGCATCACGCAAATACACAAGCCAATTCTTATAAGGCAACGAATATTCGGTGAATTCATTCCTCTTTTCATCTGCTGGTTTCAGATAGCGAAGTGCCCAGGTAATCATGCCATCCCTCAAAAAGATTGCTTCTTCGGTGGCGAGCTCTCTAACACTTTCAGGCTGAGGACCGCCAGGGCGAGCTTGCCAGAGCTGTATTAATTCATTACGAAGTGACAAATATAATCGGCTCGGTTGCGATCCAAAGTGTATAACCAAAAGATCTCGCACCAACTTGACGACTGCCGAGACGGGGTCATCGCCTTCGAGATCAGTTGGAGGCATCAACGAATCAAAATTGTACTTTTCCCCCGCTCCGTCACCCTCACCAAGAATTTCTGGCTGGGAGGACTGCGGGCCATTCGCAGTCGGTTCCGCAGTATGGGGGTCTGGCAAGTCAAGCAAGGATGTTTTGAGTCCCCCTGGGGCACTCACTTCAATAGTTTTCTGGCTAGCTCCGGCTGCGCCGGGCTGCTCATGTCGTGCCTCCGCGGGCGCGCCAAGCGTCTTTTTGTAATCTTACGCATCGAATCGCGGAGGGTCTTTTGGAGGAGGCGTCGGAGGTATAGCTAGGTTCTTCGAACTTCTGGCATCCGGCGCATCCGCCGGCGCTGTAGGCGGAGCATCTCTCACAGAGGGTTTCCATTGTGGCTGGATGTCTGGTGGAGGCGCCTTCGCCCCTCCCTTGGTCATCTGATCGGATTCACCTGGCTTGGCCAATGACCTCGAAGCAGGTCCAAGGGGGAAGCGGCTCCGACGCGTCATCTGACAATGGTTCCCAAGGATTCCTGTCTCCTGGCGGCGGCGCCGCGGGGGGCAGGCCCTCTTCTTGAGAGTCGGTATCCGACCCAGAAGCCGTCATATCTCCTTGACCTTCAGGAATAGGCGGCGCATGAGGTCTGGATGATTTAGGAGGCGGAGCTTCGGCTCCTGATTAACACCAAAAGGTGATTTTGTTCCACTTTGTTCAACTTTGCTCAGCAAAGCAAGGTTGTTCAGCTTTGTTCAAATTTTCTAACGCACCAGAGGGGCTCTTGTTCATGGCTTTCAGCCGGTGGGGAATGATATTGGAGCCGCTCTCCCCTCTCGGGGGGGCATCGACGTGGAACCAGTCCTAGGCTCGCCCATGCAGCAACCAATGCATCTCTGCCACGCGAGTGTACATAATTCGTTCTGACGTTGTATTTGTGCGTGACAGGGGTGAGGCGTTGTAGACAGTATCCGAAACCAGCCCTCACGGCATGGTACTGGTTGCACATGTACCTCCCATCGTCAGTCCACATTCTCCGCGTGATGAGGGCCATTTCTTCTTCGGACACTACACTCCGCTTTTCACCGGCCACTCACTCATCAGAAAAGATCCATGTTCTAATTGTGCCGCGCGAGGCAGCAAATTAAAACGCCGACCACTCTTGTGAAAATCTCATGTTCCAGATCAGCTGCTGTGCATTACGTGCATTTTGCTCAAACAATGTCAATTGCGCGATGCGAGCAATGCCACTGAAACGTGCTTGCCCCGTCGTCAAAAGAGTTCCGTCACGGCAGATGCGATGCCATAGGCGGGTCACCACCCGCCCGTCGAAGACAACAACATTTTGCCAGCTCTCGTTATGCGTCGCATCAGTTCCCCAGAAAGATGGGGTAACTGCGCGAAACCAAGTTCCCTGAGTCGGAGGTCCACCGCCGGCCGGGGCAGTGCCCGCAGCCTGATATACCTTTGCGAGTGGAGCTTCACCGTCCTTCCGCTGGCCGAGCCAGTGAGGGACGTGCTCGGCATATTCTGCAGGGAACTCACGCCTCGCAGGTATCAACCCAAGAAGTCCGTAATCAGGTGCTCTGCACAATCCACTAAGCTTGCTAGGGTACGTAAGAGTCCCTGATCCGGACGTGGACTCCTTAATTGTCTCTAAGGAAGTCACGTGCAGCAGGTGCCCATGACATCGCGCCATCCCGAATTCGCAAGGCACATACATGCGTTCTATGCTGCGGGCAAACAAGAGTGTCCTTGACATGCACCAAAGAACACCGGCATGGGCCTGGAAGCCCGTTCGGCTCTATCAGTGGAGATAACTATGTCCCCATTTTCCTCATCAGCGACTGTGTCGTGTGAGGCGTCTGGACTCAGAAAGGACTGCCAGTGCTCCATTAGCTCTGTCCCATCAAGAACCAGGATGTCATCAGCCTTTATGCTAAGAGCATCAAGTTCTCCCGATGGTAGTATTGTTAGGCCATGTGATGCAAGAGCAGTGGTGGCATGAGTGATTCCACCGCTCGTCATCGTCCGAATGAGATCGCCCACATACACCCACCCGCCCGATGATCGGGCGTATTCAACGCAATGTCTGGCTACGTACACCGCGCAATCACCTACAAATTGCGCGTTGGAGTGCGCTCGGTGGCTGCATATTCTCCAGAACTCTGAGCTTCCCAGCATGGCGGACCTTTGGCCCAGCCTCAACGCGTTTGCCTCCACTGCCTCGGCCGTGCTGGTAGCGCCATTCGGCAGCACTAAAGGAGAAAGTGCATTGCAGGCCTTCTGGGGGATGACATTTGGTCTGTCATCTGAGTCAAACTCTGCTTTGAGAAGTTTGATTGCTTGATTCAACCCTTCCACAACTAGCTCCCCTAGCAGCGACAAATTTTGGGTCGTGCACCATGCGTGCATTTTCCTTGACCGTATGATAGGCACGCCCACGAATGGCTGTGATGCGGGGGGGGGCACTGGGCCAGCCCTGTGGGCTTCGATAACTTACTTTCGGACGTCGTCACTTGTTCCATCACGAGCGTTCTCTCGTTGTTGTTGGTCAAAATACAGGAGGCCCTCATCAGTGACAAATCTTGCAGGACTGGCACTCCTAGTTCGCCCTTGGGGTCTTGCTCCTCAGGACGGAGCTGCTTGTGATCAGGCGTCGGCGGAAGAGGTATGCGCAAGAACATATGTGACTCCTGGACAAATATCTGCGTCAACGTCTTCAGTGATTGACAAGTGCGACTTCTCCCCAGAATCGGATATCCTCAGTCCATTGTCTTGAGGTTCCGCAGAGCGCGAGGCTCCTTCTCCATCCATCTTCGCAGCAGCCGCCTCTTCGCTGGTCCGGATTGTGCCAGTCAACGCCGCAGGGTCAGTGGCCATTCGGGCGTTTGGAACTTCCCCCGAAAGAATGAAATTCGGATAGCGAGCTTGGAAAACATTGCGCAAATATACAGCCAAATTTTTATACGGCAGCGAATACTCGGTGGGCCCATTCCTCTTTTCATCTGCTGGTTTCAGATAACGAAGTGCCCAGGTAATCGTGACATCCCTCAAAAAATGCTTCTTCATTGGAGAGCTCTCTAACACCTTCAAGCTGAAGACCACCAGGGCGAGCTTACCAGAGCTGTATTTATTCATTGCGAAATGACATATATGTTCGGCTCGATTGCGATCCAAAGTGCGCAACCACAAGATCTGGCACCAGCTTGACGACTACCGAGACGGGGCCATCGCCTTCGAGATCAGTTGAATGCATCAACAAATCAAAATTATACTTTTCCCCCGCTCCGTCACCCTCACCAATCACTTCTGGCTAGGAGGACTGCGGGCCATTTACAATCGGTTACGCAGTATGGGGGTCTGGCAAGTCAAGTCAAGCAAGGATGTTTTGAGTCCCCTGGGGCACTCACTTCAATAGTTTTCTGGCTAGCTCCGGCTGTGCCGGACTGCTCGTGTCGCGCCTCCGCGGGCGCGCCAAGCGTCTTTTTGTCATCTCGCAAATCGAATCGCGGAGTGTCTTTTGGAGGAGGCGTCGGAGGTGTAGTTGAGCTCTTCGAACTTCTGGCATCCGTCGCATCCGCCGGCGCTGTAGGCGGAGCATCTCTCAAAGAGGGTTTCTATTGTGGCCGGATGTCTGGTGGAGGCGCCTGCACCCCTCCCTTGGGCACCCAGATCGGATTCACCTGGCTTGGCCAATGACTTCGAAGCAGGTCAAGGGGGGGGGGCGGAAGCAGCTCCGACGCGTTAACTGATACTGGTTCCCAAGGATTCCTGTCTCCTGGCGGCGGCGCCGCGGGGGGCAGGCCCACTTCTTGAGGGTCGTTATCCGACCCAGAAGCCGTCATATCTCCTTGACCTTTAGGAATAGGCGGCACATGAGGTCTGGATGATTTAGGGGGCAAAGGTTTCGGCTCCTGATTAACGCCAAAACGCGGGGGCGGCGAGGCTGCGCTAAAAGCATTCAGAGGCCCCCGCCCACCATTTCACCAAAACACAGGGCGGCGGAGACGTGGCGCCAGCCAGCTGGAATAAAACACATCGTATTCCTGACGCGTGATACCGCCGAGGCGGCGGCTAGATTCGACAGCGGCGGCCGCCCCGAGGTCGCGGGTGAGCCGCCGACATCTTTGCCCCCGCAGAACTGCGATGAAGCACGCGGGCGGAGAAAGGAAAAGAAGGGAAGGGGGGGGGGAGCTTGAGCGGATAACGCAAATCGCACGCTGCGCTATTTCGCACGGCCCCACATGCTCTCCGACGCCGCCCCGGCCCCCCCCCCCCCCAGCCGACAGATTCGAAGGCGGGGGAAAGGGGGGAGTGAGAAGAAGGAGGGCCCGAAAAAGTCATTGTATGCCACAGCGCACATTTAGAAGCCCCCGCCCACAATCTCACCAAAACACAGGGCGGCGGAGACGCGGCGCCAGCCAGCTGGAAATAAATCCTGACACGTGAGCTCGACGCCGCCGAGGCGGCGGCTAGATTCGACAGCGGCGGCCGCCCCAAGGTCGCGGGTGAGCCGCCGAAATCTTTGTCCCACTCCACCGCCTATCCGGCAACAGCGCCTGGATGGTGAGGCGCGCAGGGCCAGGGTGGGCGG
Organism: Prorocentrum cordatum; assembly: GCA_963575745.1. Lineage (NCBI taxonomy): Eukaryota > Dinophyceae > Prorocentrales > Prorocentraceae > Prorocentrum > Prorocentrum cordatum. The sequence continues at coordinate 336,604 of CAUYUJ010007557.1, read as the reverse complement.
GTTAAACGCACGCCGCGCCAGCCGCCTCCAAAAAACAAACTTCACGTCCAGGGACTCATCACAAACATTAACCGATGCATTCACAGCAGCGCGTCGGGTGGCTCTGCTGGTATAATCTGCCCGGAACCACCACTTGTGCCCCCGACGCGCTGTCCTCGCTGTCATCCCGCGCAGCGGCACGTCGGGCGGCTCTTCTCTTGCACTCGGAAGCCTCACTTGTGCCCCCGACGTGCTGTCACTCCTTGAGCCGCTCCGCGCCTCGCTCCAGCTCCACGGACGCCAGAGTGGCGCGGGGTGCTACCAAGGCGCGGGCCTTCATGTAGCGCAGCGCAATCTTCTCGGAGGCCAAGCGGCGCCGCCGCTGGATGGCCCACGCACTAGCTGGCCATGTCGAAGCAGTCACAGGCGCGCCGCTGGGCGCAGCGGTGGGCGTCCACCGACCAGCTGACCACCTGGTCGGACGGCGCCCTCCCCCCCTTCCTCCAGACGAGCATCTCGGTCAGGTGCTCACTGTCGATGGACGCGCCCTGCCTCCTGCTCTTTCTCGCCCTCTCTCCGCGCTCAGCGACTCCTAGGTTGATCGTCGCTGCCTGCTTGCCCCCCCCGCCCACGTCGATCGCGATGTTGGGCGCGCGAGGGCCGAACCGCTCAGCCGACCTAAGATAGGCGTCGAGGGCAAACTCCGAGGTGTTGGCGGCCTCGCTGCTGCCGGCCGGCCTCGCGGCTTCGCGCGCAACTGCCGCCCGCAACTCTAGCGGCTGAAGTCCGTCCTCACTTGCCACATGCAGACAATACCCCGCTCGGACGGCACTATGGGATCTAGGCCGGCCCGTCGACAGTTCCGTCCACACGTAGGCCAGCCCGTGCACCCCTAGGTCTCCCCGGCGCGGGCCCACCTCCCCGTCCTCGACCGAGTCGTCGACCTCCTCTCGGCTCGTCATGGGAAAGTTCAGCTCCCGAGCGGACTCCAAGAAGCGGCGGACGTTCGGCGTGGAGCATCCCAACGCCGTCTTTGTGGAAACGGAAATTGGCAGCAGAGTCAGCCCGTGCATGTCCCCCCATCGGAGTAAACCTGCCCAAATCGTAAGAGCGCTCCGCGTAGTTCCTGAGATGCGCGTGGCCAATCTTGCGGTGCGGAGCGTGCTGCCGAAGTCGCTTCTCCGCCACAGCTGTCAACAGTCAATGTCGCCGGAAGATGCGCGCAACCAGACCGGCATCCAGGTCGACGACAGGGCCCGCCTCCACGTGGCACTTGAACCCGAACAGCTCCTCCATGTGCCAACACTTTCTCGGGGAACTCCTGCGGTCATAGAGGTGCATCGCCCTCTCAAACCGGCGCCTCGACGAACGCCGGTGGCAGGAACTCCCGCGGCGACTCGCCCCTGGGCATGCGCCCCAAGGTCTCCGCGATCAGCTGCTCCACGACTTTCTCGATGAGGTCGACCTCATGTCGCTCCTGCATGGCTCGCATGGCGCCCATGTTGACCTCGTCCGTCAGGTCGAACTCCGCCCCGAAGCCGACGTCCACATTGCGGCAGATCAGCAGATAGCCCCTCGCTGCCGCGATCCCGAGCAGCCAGTCCTCCAAATCCCCGGCACGAGCGTGTCCACCGCGGAGATGCATGAAGCGCAAAACCCCCGCGGACACTGACCCTCCCGTTCTGAGCGGCTGGAGTGGGTCGATCTGCGCCACCTCCGCGAGGGCCTCGATCAGCCAGGCTACCTTCTCCGGCAACGCCTGCTCGTCCGTCCGCCACTCCTCGGGGGCCTGTCCGATCGGGGACCCTCGGCTCGGACCGTCGCTGTAGCTCCAATCCGAAGGTGCCCAGCGCCAAGACTCGCACCTGCCGCGCCCGATGTCGAGCGCGGACATTTCTCCTGCAGAGAAACAAGATCGGCCGAATGACGTACTTGCCCTGGCCGAAGCCGCCGAGGTAGACCATGGGGCCGGTGATCGCCATGTGCCCCCTCCCCCTGATTGAGCGACTGCGGGCGAGGTGCCTCGCAGCGGCCACGCCCGTCCGCACTTCGCGCAGGTTGATGTGCTCCTGCTTCTCCCAGCGCCCGAGCACGACCTCCTTCCACCTGGTGATGTCGCCCCAGCGCGCATGCGCGGGTGGCGCCCGCACGCGAGAGCCAAGCCCCCCCCTGTCGCCCACGAGCTTGAAGGCGTCGCCCTCGCACCGCGAGTCTGGGGATCACGAAGATGAAAGGCCGGTCCAGACTGTCCCGCCACCTCGTGCGACGCGGCGGCCTCCCCGACGCTGCTCCTCCACTGTGCCCCCTATGTAGATGATGGAGCCTCCGTGCGTGGTATCGGACATCATCGCTGTGTGGTATCAGGGCGTAGCCAAGTCGACCGAAACCAAGAACATGATGGCGGCCGACGCCGCCCGCTCCCTCAACCTTTTCGGCGACACTTGGCCCCGAGCTCCACCGCGGGACTCCACGCGCCAGGCGTTGACCTCCGAGGAGATGCCCAGTGTGCCCCGGTGGATCAAGAGGCCCCAGGACGGAATGCGAACGATTCGTGCAGTCGAGTCGGGCAGCTCCCATCTGCTGATCAGGATCTCCTGGGCACCGAGCGCAGCTCACCACGTCTGGTCCTGATTCGGAGCCGGCTGAGTGCCATTGAACTCGCCCCTGATCATGCGGATAGCCTCCGAGCGCGCCTCCTGGAACACCTGGAAACTGGCAGCCACCGCCCGCGCCTCGGGCCCCCGCAAGATGTCCTCCGCCATCGTCACCTCCACCTGGTCCAGCCCCGCGGGCAAGTCGAATCCGATGATCCCGAAGTCGTCCATGTCCTCGCAGTGCACCGCGGGCAGCTCCCGACTGAGGCGAGAGGGATGACTTCCCTCGGCTGGCCGCAGGCCTACCGACAAGGGGCTCGAACCCACATGCGGGACGGCATTGAAGATATCCCCCGTAGTCGTCCAAGCCGTCCAGCACGCCCATGAAAAGGTCCATCGTTACCACCATCACCCCGACGTAGGACCCCATCCTCGGAAGCAAGGCGATATCCGGGAGGAGCGCGTCCAGCTCGTCTCCACCGACACCCGGCGGCGCGAAGTAGGGCGCTAATTCCTCCCCCAACTCCCTCGTGCAGTCGAAGTCGGGTATGTCTCCCGTGCCGAAACGGATGTTCACCCCGTCCTCCTTCGTCTTGTCCAATACTTCCAGGAACGACGCGGCACTCCCTCCCCCCGCGGCACATCACGATGGCGACCACCACCGAGCGTTGGAGCGCCAATTGTCGAACACCCAGCAGAGCGTGACCTCGGGCCCGCTCCCTTCCATCTCGGCCTTCTTTACCACGCCAAAGAGCCCGACCTCGTCTGTCGTCTCGACGATTCGGCAGAGTATCCCCGCCGAGGCCATCCTCCCAGCATGCCGCCGCATCTCCTTCTTCTGCCGAATGTGCGGGTCCACGTCGTTGCCCACCTCGCAGGCCAGAACGCATGCGTCGCCATCCTTTCACAACATCACCTCCTTGATCTTCTCCATCTACTGTGCCGCCCGAGGCGACACTCTCCTCGCATTCACATGTCTTGTCCCCGGAGGAGGTAGAGCGACTCGCTCCCACTAGGCGGGGAACGTATCGCCCCCGTCTGGCAGCCGCACACCTCCACCAGCACACCTCCTCCGAAGTTAGGCCAACCTCTCCTGGAAGGTCGACCAGGACTGGTTGCCCGCCGCGGCAGCGGCAGGGCGCGGCCGCAGGATCACGGCTCCTCGGCTGGGCGTCGTCAGCGGCGGTCGTAGGCGACGAACCTCCTCCAGCCCACGCAGCGAGAGGTCCCCGTCCAGGGTGTCGGGCATAGGCCCCTGTCCCCAGCGCTCGGTCAGCCCCAGCAGGCTGTCGGCCAGACTCCCACGGTAGAGTTGTCCCCGCGCCAAGAGCTCCGGACGCTGGAACAGCACCCCCTTGGACAGGGAGCCCCGCCGCTGAGACCTCGAAAACCCAATTCGGCGCGCGCAAGCCCACGTGGCCACCGACGAGGATCATGCACGTCCGCAGCAGAAAAAAAAACATACACACACACGATAACCAAAATACGCAGAGGCGGAAGACGACGCCCGCCCCCGCTGCACGAGCCGCCTGACAACATGTCGAGCAGCCCAATTCGAAATTCCTTAGGCGTCACGGCGCTGCTGCCGCTCCTCCGTCCAGGTCGCTGCGGCCCTTGACCAGCTGCGCGTTCCGACTCATGGATTTCTTCATCTCCTCCTCGGCAGTCATCACTCGAATCGTGCTCTCGTCCGCCAACTGGGGGTCCCACCTGCGAGCCGCCTCCCAGTCGACCTTGGACTCCCAGCCCTTGGCGTCCGCCGGGTGGCTCCAGTCGTCCAGGCCGTTCACGTGGCGGCAGGCCCTTACAATGGCATAACCCTTGCGCACCAACCTCTGGAAACTCGCCAAATTGAGAAGACCCTTCTGGTGATCCGTCATCAATATCGTGTCCACGGCCGCGAAGGCTGCGATCATCTCCCGTGCCGTGCGGCAGTCGGACAGCCCTCGATCTCGGATGAAGTCTCACGCCCAGGCCTCCGCCGTCTTCCCCGAAGCGTAGATCTCGGAAAGCGCTTCGGCCGAGATCCCCTGCCGATAGCCTTCGGGCATGTAGCTGCCCCACTCCTCTACCGGGACCTCCTTGTACTCCTCCGGCTGCTCCAAGAAAGCCTGCTGCGGCATCGGGGCCTTGAACTTCATCCTCTCGATGGCCAGCTCCACGGCCTCCGGCGAGCCCGCCGCCGCCCACTTCTCCGGCGTTTCCAGCACCAACGGTGACGTAGTCCTCGTAGGTGAACCGGCCGTGCCCGCAGCCGACGAGGACGGGGCCACCGCCTCGATGTGCCCCACCTGCTCGCCGAAGCTCCCATCGGGCTGAGCATCTCCACGAAGCCGAGCCGCGAACTGATCCATGCGAGCCATCATGCCCTCGATCACCTGCTGGTTGGCCTCCGCCGCTGAGCGTCCGCTGGACTGAGCCGACGCATAGAGCGCACCTCGACGCAGCTCTCCAGCGCGCTCGGCCGTCCGCATCTCGCTGATCTCCCCCATCATGGCCTGATGCGAAGCCGCCGAGTCGCTGACTTGAGCAGCCAGCCGCTGAGGATCCCAACCAAGCGTGTAGGCCTCGGGAACACCAGGTGGCGGCACGGCGAGAACGGGGGGAGGATCCCCGACGAGCGAAGAGGCAGAAGACGAAGCAACGGACGATAGACCTGGCTCGCCCGTGTCCTGCATCTCGCGCACTCCCCATGCCATCAGCAGACCCGGAGCGAGGACGAGTGCAGCCCACCGACGCAATGGCATCAGTTTGCGTGCCCACTCCATCCACTCGCCCGAGTAGACCACCCACTCCCGCACGGTCTCCGGAGACTCCACGAACCCGTCCTTGAACGCCACCATCCAGCCCCAGACGGCGAGCACCATCGCCCCAAACAGCTCGATCACACCGAAGTACTTCAGGGCCTCCCACAGCACGAAGCACAAAACCAGCAAGCCCGCCGCACGCCATGGTGACCGCAGCGCCTTCCGCAACGTGAGAGACGAGGACCGAGCCGACCCTAGCACCGCGGCGGCCAGGTTGATAGCCACCGCCCGCTGAGCCGCCTGACTGCCCGGCCTGTAGAGCTCCAGTGAGGGAATGGTCCCCGTCTTCAATCCGTCGGTGGCCTGCGTCATGAAACTGCCCCGCTGCATCTGAGACGGAGCGGGCATCGCACGCCATCGAACTCCTGACAGCGGGTCGTTGAACACTGTAGACATGGCCGTGATCGTAATCGCCCCCATGCTGAGATCGGGCAAGAGCAGCACGCAGTTCCCCGACTTCCTCCGCACCAGGAAAAGATCCACGCCATCGGTAGCACTTCGACGCAGGTAGCGTCGACTCCATCTCTATAGGCATCGCAGCCTCCAGCGGATAGTCCCCCTCGCAATCGAACTCCGGGTCTCCGCTGGGCAGGTCGCACGCAACCGTCAGCCGAGTCAACGAGAACACGAGGAGGGCACCGCCCCAGCGCACCGTCGCGAAGGTCTCCTCCCCACCCTCTGGCAGGCTCGGAGCCTGCCCAGCAAGACAAGAGGAGCTATCCTCGCTCCCGGAACCCGCCAGCTCCCACGATGAGCCAGCAGAAGATATCGCGCTGCCCGCGCGGGGAGAGGTTGGCGAATCGATGGGGCCCCGCTCCAGCGCGATCTTCATCAACGCTTGGGCCCAAAGAACTTGAGCGGAGACCACTAATCGCACGCTGTGCTATTTCACACGGCCCCACATGCCCCCTGACGCCGCCCTGCCCCCCCCCCCCCCGCCGACAGATTCAAGGGCGGGGGAAGGGGGGGGTGAGAAGGACGAGGGCCCGAAAAAGTAATTGTATGCTACAACACACAGACCCGCCCGCTGCCCGTGCTGGCGGCTTGGTCTTAGCTTCCACTTGGCCATGGGCCGTGTGTTTTCTCCCCTCATTTGCTCCGTCCAAAAACGGTGTTCGAAATTGAGTCTGCAGCCTCTGTTCTCCAAATCTTCCCACGCATGTCCCATCGATCGATCATGCTCAGGGTGCGGCGAAGCATTTTCCTGCCAATCTATTGGAAGGGGCCAGAAACCCATTGGCATTGCTGGTTCCTGACTTTGCCTATCAGTTCAACTCTCTCTTGGCTCTTCGTCCGTTCAACGTTGAAATCTTTGTCCACAGCCTCGCCGTCTTCCAATAAATGTCGCATTAGCGTACAAGAGTCACTCCCGTGCGCAAAGAACGCGGCGAGGTGCCATTGGTAAATGCGCATCTCAGCCATTACTACCAGATCGGTATGTTTAATGCATTGCTGCGTTGGACCATCTCCACCAGAAACGGGCTTCGGACAACTCCAAAATACAATTTCCGCAGTGTTCCAATACCCATCATTGATAGATTCTTCCGCCATCGTGCACCGCATGTGGGTCGAAGCGTTATCGTCAGGGTATGCAGAAAAATATATTCCAACGTTTGTCTTCTTCACGTTTCCCCCGTGTTCGGGGCCAGAGGGAAGGATTTGATTTCCCTCCAGAATCGAATGGAGCGTCCCGGCGGATGTTCTGCTGGGCTGCCTTGTCCAATTTTGTCAGAAATCAACTCCACTTTATCCTCCTTCACTTTAAGAGGTAGCGCCAATTGGGTAAATTGCTCCTTCTTTGTGTGTGTTCAATACTTGATGCGATCATCAATCGTTCTCGGTTCCCCCGACACCGCGCGGCCATGTCGTGCAATGGAGAATTCTGCCCTACTCGGAATCGCAAATTCCACAGACAGAACCGGTCGCAACGCGCTGTCTTGGAGCAATTGATCCGCCAACCACGCTTCTCCGTTCGATGCCGCGCACAAGCGATCGGAATCTTCACTATGCACGAACGTTTCCTTGTTCATTGTCTTCCGCAACAATCTGCTCCTGGCCACAAATTCTTATTGCTGTGGCGACGTTTAGCCAGCCCTCTAGCATTAACGGGCTTCAGGGAGATGACTCTTTCAGTTCCCCCAGTTCCTTCAGTCGCTCCATTCGTTGACTGATGGGGCAATTTGATAGGCCATTTGCGGACATGGTCGGGCCCAAGTGGAGGAAATGTCTTCTTTCTCTTGCCCAGCGGTGTTTTTTGAACTCAAGACACTTTCTTGTATTCCTCGCCCCCAATGGACCGCGGGGGAAACGGCGGCTCGTGCTCTAATAGGTTCAACTGACCGCGCCCGGCCCTTAATTTGACTTGTTGCTGCGCCAACTCCAACCAGCCCCCCTGCGTCACTAGGACACTGCGCGGCCGCGCCGGCAGAGCCGGCGGTCGACGCCGCTCCTCCGGGGCTGACTTGCAATTTACCATCTTGCCCAATTACGGGCTGCGCCCCCGAGGCTCGCCATGCCGCCCGTTTGGCAGACTGGGCGGGGGGCCGAAAGCTAGGTTGAGATGCTTCCAACATATCTATTGCTTGTTGCATAAATTGATCAATGAGGATCTTTGCTCCGGCACGCCGCGAGTCTCTTCCCTCGGGGGGCATGCCAAGAATGCGTGAATGGCGAGCTCCTTTTAAAAAAGAAATGGAATGCGCTCCAAGGCAAATGCGTCTCGTTCCCTTTTCCTTTCGAAATGAAATCTGGCCACTCTTGCGGGAACAAGGAATGTCGCGCCCCTTGTCCTGCACCAGTCGCGGTGGCAGGGAATTGCAAAAGTGGCTCAGCGAAAAAGAGCGCCCCCGAAATTGAAGACGGAGTACCGTTCCCAATAGGACACCAGTTGGTCCAAGTCGACACATGCTCATCACATGCAGCTTCTATCTTCGCAAACCCGTCTTCTCGCAGCTCATTTTCGCAGATCCACCCCTGGGCGGCTGAGCCGCCAGAGGGCTGACAGGAGAACCATGCCGCAAGTTTTGCTGCTTTCATCATGTGATCGGCCATTATCTCACCCCCAGCAAGTCTTACCACTGTACCATCCCTGTCCCATGTGCAAGATTCATGGTGCTCGACAAAATGGCATGCATCGTGCGTGGTATGACGCAATTTCCGACACAAGCAAGCGCCATTCAAAATCATTATGTCATGCTGAATTCCCGCAGCCTCGCGCCGTTCAACGCGCTGATTCATGCGTGCCCGCAGCGAAGTGGCAATGTCATCCCACAGGACGTTCATCTTGAATGTACCATTTTCCGATTGCCAACGCCGATGACCCCCGCCAACATAAAATATGTGGATCGCTCCCGTCTTGGAGCGATTCACCGCCTCATCGATCATTCTCTCAGCTGTTTCCAAGAAGGGGCCGAGTAACGCTATTAGTATTTGAGGCGCAGCGTTCTCCTTCTTCCTTCCGCTCAGTCCCTCGACGTTGCACTAGGCTTCATCAGAAATATCGTTCAGGGACCAATATCTGTATTGTATAGGCGCGTGTTGGCCCGGGATGAAATTTCCCATGCGGGTCAAAGCCTGATTATTCAACAGGTCTTGTTTCATCATGTGATGCAGGAGCGTTCTTCCGCAATCACCCTCCCTTATACATATAAATATATAAATATACATGCGCGCCCAGACCTTGGAGACTCTCTCGCATGAAATATTGAGGGCTCGCAGAACCACCAAGTCTCTTGTCTTGTGCAACGCTGAACTTGCATGTCGAATCAGAGACTATATGAATGGCAGTGCTCCAACATGTGTGCCCTTCGCGAGGCGTTTGGGTCAATGGCCAGAAGATTTCCCGCAAATGTCTACCGGCCCGCATCGTGGCGGCCAGATCCTCACCACTAAAGGGAATCCATCCGTGACCATGCACCTCAGCCAATTTCGCAATGGACTGACACATCTCCTGTTTATTAAGCCATCCCAACGAGATGTGAAGGGCAGGATCCACTACGTCAGCATACAGCGCATCTATCTCCTGAATACAACAAGCCCATTAATCTGGCACTCCGTCGTCATTCAGGGGCGCAGCTTTGCCGGCCCCTGTCTGCTCCCTGCGTTGTGACACATCCCATATGCCACTCGCCAAATATGGCGGGTCGGACTCACCGCCCGTTCCTTCCGAAATAGGAGGTACAGGTGGGCCCGAACCCGGAGGTGGCTCACCACCTCCACCCCCATTCGGCGCGCCAGGGTCATGTCCGGTGTTTCCACCGCCGGACCCCGATCCAGACGACGTTCCCCAGCCCCCGGCTGCGCCGGCGGATGGAGAATTGGAACCAGCATTTTCGCTCGGAGCGCTATTCGCGGCACCGGAGCCCGAAGAACCGCCTCCCAACGGGGCATTAACGGGCGCATCGGGACTTGAAATGTCGGAAGAGATCGCATCCTCCTCGGCGTGGGTGGACTTTTCGATTCTGGTAGCCTTGGCTGGCCTCGATTCTTCAACGTCGCCCATTCGCTTCAGCGGAGGGTTCGTTTCTTGAGTCAAACAACTGCCCCCCCTTGAGAGCGGCCCTCCTCGCTCGGACCGCTGCGCCGCCGAGTGGTGTTTCTCCCTTTTGGGTTGGGGTTATTCCTGCAAATCCCTCCGCGCACGGTGCCGATTCAGGGCTTCCTCTGTCAGCGCTTGCGCGATTACATTTGTCTTTGCGCCGGGGTCTCCTCTGACAGCTGAAGTGCAAAATGATTGCCCCATCCATCAACGGCTGTGCCGTGTGAAGGCCTGTTTCTGGACGGTCCCCAAATATTCATGAAGATAACTTGATCCGCGCGTCGGCCAGTGGTTTCAATCGTGACAATATTTCCTGCGCCCTTCATATAGGTGCGTCTAGCGGTCCCCAGAACCGGTCCTATTATTTCCCCGTGATCGCAAAATTGGACAGATCTGCTCTTCGGGCCCCCTGGAGGCCCGGTGCAGAATCTGCATCTCAGCGTCGTGCTCGGGCCAACATGGGACCCGAAATGTTGCCATTCCTTGATCTGCGAAAGATCCGGGGGCGGACCATCAAAGTTGCTTCTGGAATTGCGTTGCGAGTCCTGTTTGCAGGTTACCCAGAAAACAATCCATGGGCCCACAAACATTTTATTGTTCAGTCGCTGAATTACTGACTCGTTGGATGCCTTCAAGTCCTCGTCGAGTACACTCGCAACATTGTCAGTCCGAGAACACTTGATACCATTCCAGGTCATCACAACCTGCTGTATCCACCGTCCGCGAAGCATTTGCGGCATCTTTACGCCACAGAGGAACTCTTTGTCATACTCTTCTGATCTAAGTGGCATGCAAATTAACACTCAACCTTGGTCCATTCTTTGGTAACCACCCTTGGCTCGGAAAGACTCGTCTCTTACAACTCAATAGTATCCAGAATCTCTTGGTACCGCACCATTGTGTATATAGCCGGTGCTCTCAGCTTCCCTAGCGGCTGTGCCGTTCGGGAGCCAAGTATTTCAAGTTTCTCGGCAACCCTGTCTGCCGCCCTGGGCGGGTTATTTGGAAGGAACTTATGTTTGAGGCAACCATCGTCATGAATAGAGATGTCTCCATCATCGCTTCTCACGGAACTATCCCGACAAGTCTTGCAGCGCTGATCTGGGCAATCTACGCAACCGCAGACTTCCCTCGGCTATGCCGCCACCGATTCCTTTGCGTGCTCGCTGGCCGAATCCTTCTCGTCCGCGGGGTTCACCTTGGACTGTGCCCAGGTGATCCCAGCAAGGTACCTGCATCCTATCGTTTTGCATTAAGGGAACCACCCTTCCTACTTAGTCACCTCTAGCGGTTGCACCGCCGAGAGGCCGAGGATCTGTCGCCCGGGATGGGCGCGCGACCGAGAGGCTATAGGCTGATGCCCGCTGCCCGCGAAGGGGAAGCGGCCGCGGCCGCGCGGCGGTTCCGCCGGGGGGCGGGGGGGGGGCGCGGCCGATGGCGGCCCCGCCCCTGCCCACAAGAGAAAACGGCAGCGGCGCATTCATCGTGATGAGGGGGAGAAAGATCAAGGGAGGAGTGAGATGCCGCGCGCGCAAGAACAGCATGAATCTGTTTTGCAAACTCATCGACGCAATCTTCCGCAAGCTTGCAATCCGCGCCACGCGCCCCCACGTGCGAATGCGCGCCGTCACACTTCCGCTCCAAGCCACTGGTCATAATGCGAGAAGTGGAAGCAATGGTCCACGGCTTCATTATGAAATTCCCTGTTATATTTCTATCCATGCGCGCATCCATGCAATGCTGTTTTATGCAATCCTATCTCTCTCACAAATGCTTTCGCTTGAGGGCCCCTCCAATACTGACACTGGCTGGGCCACTCAATGCAAACTATACCCCCCCCCCCCCCCCCCCCCCCCGCATCAACGACAGCGCGTGCGATTTCTCTGAAATTCCAAAATAGAGATCGGAATTCGGTTCGGATTCCTCGGAGGCTTCGAAGGGACCTATGGTCACCTTTTACGGAAATCGTGGGCTTCATTAACAGATTGCCAGGGAGAACCTCCAGTGCATGGGATCGAACTCCAGAGCGAAATACGTTTCCCCTTGAACTCTTCGATATCCGTGAGTGTTCTGTTTTTACCTCCGTCAGTCCTCATATCCTCGCTTTCGGTGTACCGTATCACCCTACACGCGTTATCAACGGAGTTCATTGGATTACCTATTTTGCTATTTGGTCCACAACAATACTCAAGTATTAATCCTTCTCCGTCCCAATCGTTCCTGCCCATTGCTGGCTCTTTTTCAGGCTGAGCTATCACAGGCGTCGCTTCGTTGTCATTCGATTTGGCCGCAGCAGCATCAGTGATTATGTCACGGTGCTCTTCCTGTTCCCGGATCCCAGGAGATTGTGTCTGTACGTCTCAAGCATCTGACTCGCGGTCAGTTATATCAAACATGGCCATCATGTCTTTGTCTTCTTTCACTCTTCGCTGATGGTAGCTTTTCCTGGAACCACCATTGTCACTCTCGGAAGGTCTCGGGCTGTTGGCACTTCTGGCTTTGCCGGGTGCGTTGTTAGCTCTTTCTTTGGTGGCTACTGCTGGGTTGGTGCCGGCAAGGGATGCACATGTGCATGTACCTCACCAGATTTGGCGTTGCCGCCTGGTGAGGTGGTTGTTATGTTGGCCATGTCTTTCATCGGCGCGGCTGTCGCTGGCGCGCCCTTGGCGACTCTCTTCGTTCTATGTATGTTTTTGCTCTGCGCCGCACTCCCTCGACACAACGCAGCCTTCATACCTATACGTGGTTTGACAATCCCCCCGGGTTCCAGGGGATGACCGTCAGTGAACACTGATGCCAGTTAGTCTTGATAGCGATTGACTTTCCAAAACTTAGGGGTAACAATGTTAACAAGGCAAAACACCTTGACCCTATCGATATCGGCGGCTTCGTTCTGGGAGCGTTCGTACTGTGAACTAACCACTTCACGGGTAAACTGTTCAGACATGGCAGCAACATCTATACGGTGGGTTCTCCGCGGGTGCATCAAGTTCATCGAACCTATCGCTTTTATCACCTTGCAAACCGCCTGGTTATCGTCCATAAATGTGCATTTGGCCTCTCGTCGTAACAAAATTCCCCACGGCAGCAGAGCCGGCAGTAACTCAGTTCGTAAATCCAGATCTGCAGCAACAACTTCTGCCTCAAGTGTGCAATGGGACACGCCAGTTTGCCGACGAGAGACCATGCTCTGATTGACTCTCGTGCGTGGTGCTAATCGAAAGAGGTCCCAGTCCTGTTGTTCAGCCCACTTCGTCATGAAGCTGGCCGCGTGGCACTCCGCACGCAATAGATCAATCCGAACCACCCTAGCACCATATAGGATTTCCATGAAAACTTTGGCAGCAATAGGCTGAAGAAATCCCGACGGGGTCGGTGGTTCAGGGTCGTCTGGTCCGGGTGCCGCGGCTAAGCCGGGAACCTCGACTGGCTTGTCTGGGAAACCTGCGCCAACTCGAATCCCGAGTGCCACTGCTATGGCCTCCTTTGCTGGAGAGTGTTTCTCTCTCCTCTTGGGCCTCCTTGTCCATCCTTAAAGTCAGTCAACTCGGGGCCAAATGGAAGACCGGCAGCAGGGTGTGTAGCAGGGTCGGTATCGGTTAGCTGTGCATAGAGTGTCACAAAGGATTCAAATAACTCTGTCATATCGTACTCTATGGCTCTGACCATTTTCCGCTGTCTAGGTTGGTATGGCTCACTCGGCTGCGCCGCCGAGTCACCCCCCGCTTTCTCGTCATCGCTCTCCATATGTTGTCCTGAGGCGGGCGTTTTCCTCACCTTTGGTGGTGGGGGATCAAGGACAGTTGGCAACTCTCCCTGCCAATCAATACATTGCGTAAACAAATGATGTTCACATCCCGAATAACGTCCCACGTTCGTTGATGGGTCGAACTCGATGCCCTTGGGGCAGCCTTCGGAGGCTTCTTGTAAGAGTCGCTACCCTTTTTCGAGGTTCGCTTTTGGTCCCGAAAGTTTGAAATCGTCAACATAAAGAATAAGAAACAAACGCATGCTGCGTGGAAGTTACAACTACGCCATGGACGACATTTAATGAAGCCTTTGGGGACCACGTGCCCCTCGCAAGATTGTTCCCAGTATCCACCGGAATCAGGATGTCCTTAAAGTGAAAGAATGAAGGGGCACACGGGGTTTCGCATGTCTTTCCAAGCGGGCGGCCACTCGTCTCTTGGCAGGAAGATCCATGTTGGAGTTCCTCCTAATTTGGACTGAGCGCAAGCCTGTTCGGCATCGGCCTTTTGAACGCCATGTCCTTCGAACAAACCATAAGCATCTGCCGCCTTGCCGGCCTGCATCGTGGCCAGGCTGCTAGAAAGTTCCTGAAATAAGGCCACGTCCCTATTATGATCTCTAACGCCTGACCCATCAAACAACACATATCGGTCTTAATAGTTGCGGTCTTTATGCCCGACTGGGAGCTCTGAATTCTTGTCTACCAGAATGGCGAACAGGCGTCCGACATGGTCTGTTTGCCCTTTTCGTTGTCGGACCACATCGTTGTATTCCATCGCGCCGGACTCATCCCAAGTGCCAATGCATCGTGACCGATCCCACTCGGCTTGCAATGCGTTTCGGGCATCTTGATTCACCGCAGCTTCGGCCTTGGATACGGGTCAGGCCACGGCTGCAATACTCCGCGATTGGCTTACCTCAGCAGGTGATTTGCACGATTGTTCTACGATCCGAATATCGTCCGTAAACGGGTTGTATCAATACTCCGTATCAAAACTTCTTTTTCTCGACGTGATGGAAGAAGTGATTCGGGTGACTGCAATGGCATACGGGGCACAATACGTCGCGAAGTGGCGGCCGCCGGACTCGAAATCAGGCTGTTCCCGTTAGACTTGGAGCGTCTTAGGAGTGTTAGGTCCTCTCCGACTGTGTTGGGGGGAACCCCATCTCGCAGGATTGCCCCACCATGCCAAGTCTGCGTCCACCATACTTCTTCATCGTCGGAGGTGTCCTGGTCACTCCCAGAGCCCGTAAACGTGGATAGTTCCTCTGCCGCTCCCGCAGGATGCAGGAGCGCGCGCCAGTCCACTTCGGTTTCACTCGGCACAATCGTATAGCCTTTCTTTCTTCTTCGGGTTTCAGCACCCGAATAGACGTTGCCCTCTGGATGTTAAGCACCTTTGTTGCCGTGTTGCGCGTTCTGGAGGTCGACTGTGTCGATTCCAGTATCGCGAAGGAGGGTAATGCAGGGCCAGGCGTCCTCAACCCCGAAGAAACCTCTTCTCGAGTCGGAATTGCTCCGCTGCTTTCTCCGTTCAGCATGGCTCATGTTGAACCATCGGCTTGGGTGGATTCCCGGATGGGTGGAACTAAGTAGTTTCTTAAGCAATTGTGCTCCATGGCGCGTGCCTGGGTCGGCGACCCGGACTCTTGTCACGGGTGCATAGTCGGGATCGTAAGACAATTCGACTCTAATGCTGCAGGTCCTCCGTCTGCCTTTCAAGCGCAGTTTCCAATGATTTCATCTCTACCTAGGCCTGCAACAATGCGTCGCTCTTCGTAGTACTCCATAGTGTCTGAGTTCTGTGTGGTTCGGGCGAGAAATTGCCCTGGTCTGGGCACTCTCGACCGTGGCTGTGCCATCGAGAAATTAGACTGACGACCCATCGATATTCGATACGAGCGAGGCCTAGCTCATGTTTCGCGTCATCATCTGGTCGAGTCACGCCGGGGATCCCGACCGTCAGGTACCACAGGCACGTCATCCACAAGGACTCCCCCCGGACAATCGTCAGCGGAGTCGTCATCATCCTTTGGTGGTGGTGCGGCCTCGCCTCGTGCTGGAGGCGGCGGCGTCGGTGCGCCTGTATCCCCGTCACCAAACGACTGCGTCGCCTGTGACCCTAATCGGGCCCCTCGGCCGGCTGGGCCGCCAGAGGGGCTGCCTGCGGGAATAACGACATTCTTGACCTTTGCCTGTGCAATCAAATATGCTTCACGCATAGAAAAGTGAGGTTCTTGATCTGGTGCAGTACCGTCCAAAATATTGATGTAGCCTTGGTCTGACTGTTCTATGATCGGGCGCTTGCCTGGTGGCGCCCGCCCGGTTTCCATGCTCAGATCGTCAAGTTGTCGCAATGGTGTCGCGTAACTTTCTGGCCCAAACATGCCCCCCGCTTTGCGTGCCTATCCGAAGTAAATCCCCGTAACCATCGCCCCGCCTGATTCGGCGATCCGAAAACAAAATTCAGGAGGAGGCATACATCGAACAAGAGAGCCACATGGAAGAAGAAGGGGCGCAAACGCATGTCCGAATCTGCGCCTCCATGACGAGTCACCCTCGTCAGGGATCCTTTCGTAACAGCAAAGACTAATGTATCGGAGAGCATATGTCCACGAAGGTGGAGGAAGGCGGGCCTGCAGTAGCAGTGCTCTAGTCCCCATCTGAACAATTCCGTTGGGTCGTTCGGCGGCAGCCATAAGCTTCTTGTTGCCAGGGATGGTAGGGTCATGTGCACTCTCTAGCTCGACGCACGCACGACGTGCAAGTTCTCTCGAACCGTCCGCATGACAGTATCCTAACTTTTTTCTGGGGCTTTGAGGTGAACCAACAAGTTGCGTACGTGAATCGCAGATTTGTCGTGCACACCCTGCGCTGCCATTGAAGTCACGCGCGCGGTCTCGCCGTGGAGCCCCCGCGATAGGTAGTCCATCGCAAGCCAGTGATCCATGGTGGTCAGGTGTCCGAACGCTGTGGGATTCGCGTATGCCCTCGGCGCCCTCAGCCTTTTATGTCGCGCCTTTCTTTGTTGGCGCCGCATGGCCTTTGCCTAGTTGCACATCGAGCAAGAAGGGTTCTAAGGAGTATGAGTTAGCAAGCGTAAGAGGGAGGCCGCGCTCTTTTTGAATCGCTCAGTCGCCGAAACTGGCACCTCAACCTCCGTGCTATCTGGGTCGATTTCGGGATGTACGTCGATATGAACGAGTTCACCTTCTCCCGAAGCCTCATCTGCATCCGTTGTTTGACCAGGTGCGGCGGCCGTTGTAATGGAATCCAGTCCCTGATCCGCGTCGCAGCGCAAAACCCCAGAGACCCCGTACCAATAAGGGTTCTCAAGCATAGACGCACAACCCGTACAACCAACGACTGTGTCGTGATTGGGAGCAGATGAGAAATTTTCAAGGCCCATGACGCCTGTTGGCGTTCTGTCCCAACCGCATCCACGACATGTTTGAAGCGAATAATAAAAATAAGTGACTGTACCCAAGGAGTCTACAGCGGACGGAACTGAGCACTCGGCCGTTGTTGGCCTGCCATCCGCGCAGCCGTGGTTACCAATCATCTCATGTGTGTGTGTGTGTGCAAATGTATTGTTACGCGACTCTGAATGGAGCGGGGCGGAGGACGTCCCGCAGATTCCACGTCATCCAGAAGCGTCTCGGCGCCTGACGTCACGCAACGCCACCGCTAGGGAGCGGCAGGCTTTCCGGCGGCAGCCGCGCGCATTAACTGACTTGGCGCGTCTCTGCCAGACAGGGCCAAGTATGGTATCTTGCCCTCAACGATCAGGTCTACTCTGTGACCGTTGGGTAGAAGTAAGTAGGGTCATTGGCCCGCTGGCCGAACAGAACTAAAGCCGTGATCCACGCGCCGCTCTCCTGCTGAGATCACCGCCGGTGTCTCCGGCATGACCAGTGCCTCGAAATTCGCATCCCTACAGTTGGGGCATGCGACGCAAACTGGACCGAGGGCCCGAGAGGAACCTCCGGCAGTATGCAAGGTAATCGCATCTTCTTATCTTTTGATCATACCCATTGCGCCTGCAGCTCGAATACACCTCTCCGCAATGAGGTTGTGTCCACAGCCAATGACAACTATGAACCTAAGCGTGCCGAGGTGCACAGGCGACGTTTCCCTGCGCCCCACAGCGGCTGAGTCACCTCGGGCGGCTCATTAATTTTCTTCAGACGCTAGCCAAAGATGCCAAACTTCGTCGGCAAAATCAGATGCTCTGAGCTGCGCGTCCCTCAACGATGCTCTCCATTCAGTCTGCGTTCGTCGATGCTCTTCCCTGGGGAATTTCCATCTGTTGTCAACGCTCGAAGGCAGCTCTCTTGGGCCGTGGCGACGCGCCTTCCTTCGAGTGATAGTCGGTTCACGAGTGGAGGGGTGAAACCTAACATTATGTCCGCATCTGCCCGTCTTCGCAGGTCTGATGCAATTTTACCCGCGAAGTTCGTCACAAATGGACACGATCGCCTCCCTTAGAAGAAGATGTAATTGAACGAGGATAGCGACGAGTTTCGTCAGCGTCTCTTTGCGTTCTTGCTGCGTTTCGGAAGCGGGAACAGGTTCTTCGGAAAATTTGTTCAGATGAAGTGAACATTCATTGTTGAAGTCAACCGTGGCTGGTCGCCCTCCTGTTCTGTAGACCACGAGATCCCCTAGCCAGCGGGGCAGAGCAGGCAAAGAGGGCTCGGCCGGCTGTGCCAGGGAGCCTATGCTTGTCCTTCCCTTGTCGGCTTAGCCGGTGGGACCAACGTGACCACATTGCCATAGGGCGAATGAGCATCAGCAAGACATGGGAGAAATGTGCGACGTTCCTCTTTGGACTGGCCCATAGCACGCCAGTGCCTGGCCATCGTCACGGACGGTTTGGAATGTTTTTCGCGAACCAACAGTCTTTGCCTCGTGAGCAAGCTCCTGTCTCGGTGAACACCCTACATGGTTAATATTTCCCATTTCCTTCACCCTTGCCTTTGTTCTTTTCGCGGCCTATACATACTCGATTCCCCACTTCTCGGGGTCTCGCCTGGCGCAGCATCGCCAGCAATCTCAGCGGCAGAATCGGCTCGCCTAGAGGTTCTTTGAGAGCCAAAGGACATGCCGGCCATGAGCTGTGCTTCTTCACATTTGTCGCGTTTGATTTTCTCAGCCTCGGACAAGCCTCTGCGCCGATTATAGCGCCCGCTCTGAGGGCCCTTGCAGTTGCGAGGGTCTCGCGACCATGCGTAGCCCGCCATCTTGCTTTGGCGTTCTCGCGAGACCTCCGACTGACTCCTCGTCCGCGACTGCACCGCACTCGGGATGCCGAATTTGTTCGATGGAGTCGAGGAAAGAGGCTGGTCCTGTCCTTTCGGGCCTTAACTTCCAGACCTCTCGTTCCTGCTTCTGCGATCATTCTTTCCGCCGGCGGCTCTGTGATCACCGCCCGCCCCCGGCTGTGCCGGTGCGGCAGGTGTCTTTGGCTCATTGTGATTATGGGGGGAACCTTGCCCTGCTTCGGGGCAATTCTTCCGCTCGCCGTACTATCCGTGGGCAATCCTAATCGATGGGCTGCCGCCGCCATGGCAGAGGCTCTTCGTCCGCCCCCGCCACCCTCGTTCGTCCCACCTGTCACACGGGGGCCTGTCTATCCCTGGAACCGACGTCGATTCATGTTCAGAGATTGCCCGCTGTTCTCTGTCCCGCATCATGATAGATTCTACTTGGAGCAAGAGCCATTGATATGCGCGCATTCCCGTGCCCGGGGGATCTGTCGACAATTCGCACCACTGCATGGCATGCTCAAGCTTCGGGGCCTGTCTCATCTGTTCGTAGAAATGCGCATGCATTGAAGCCTTCATATCATCCGACGATTCCCAGGCACCGTGCACTTCTTGGTACCGCTCCATCCTTTCACTGTAGAAGTGGTACAAGTCCTGATTGGGCTTCTGTCGGTCGATGGTCAGTTTGAAGAGGTCACGGCATATCCAATGTTGTCCGCTCTCCGATCTAACAGAACACCAAACGCATACAGCTCGCATCATTTCTCGGCCCGTTAGGAGACGCCCCTCTATCTGGCACGAATGCCCCACGCGATGAATGTTTGAAAGGAAGTGAGTATGCTGCACCGACAGACGTTGTTTGCGCTTCATCTTTGCCAATTTCTCGAGCATGCTCGTTGCGATCATCATATCCAGGCGCATCAATGCCCCGGAGTCTCCAAGGTTTTCCTTCGGGACATCAGGTCCCATGGCTTCAGTGACCCATGTCTGTGCCGCATGAACATAATGCCATGATCCAGCTACCGATCCTATGCAATGTTGTTTCCATTCTCGGAGTGTCTGGACGCTCGGCATGTCAAGCAAATTAGTTACCTTACAGCGAAGACAGATAGGTTTCTAGTAGGGTCAAAAGAAAACATCATGACTCCACAGGGGGTCCGGGCGGCATCCGGGGAGCTGGGTCCGAACTCGTTTTTCGCAAACAGTCGCACACTTCGTGCTCTTCGACCTCCCAGAACTCCATTCCCAGGCCACATTCTGAATGCCCGGAGCCAGCTGTAGGCCACTTCGTGCTCTTCGACCTCCCAGAACTCCATTCCCGGGCCACATTTTGAATGCCCGGAGCCAACTGTAAGCCACTTCGTGCTCTTCCACTTCCCAGAACTCCATTCCCGGGCCACATTTTGGATGCCCGGAGCCAACTGTAGGCCACTTCGTGCTCTTCGACTTCCCAGAACTCCGTTCCCGGGCCACATTTTGGATGCCCGGAGCCAATTGTAAGCCACTTCGTGCTCTTGGACTTCCAGAACGCCATTCCCGGGCCACATTTTGAATGCCCGGAGCCAACTGTAAGCCACTTCGTGCTCTTCCACTTCCCAGAACTTTACCCCCGGGCCACATTTTGAATGCCCGGAGCCAACTGTACGCCACTTCGTGCCCTTCCACTTCCCAGACTTCCAAGACTCATCATCTTCATCATCATCATCGTCCCCGCTGCTGCTGCTATTGCTGCTGCTGCTGTTGTTGCTGCTGCTAGTGTAGCTATTGCTGCTGCTGTTGCTGCTGCTAGTGTAGCTATTGCTACTGCAACTACTGGCAGTGCCACTGCGACTGCCGCTGATGCTGCCACTGCGACTGCCACTGCGAATCCGCGAACGCCAGATTTTTACAATACAACAGCACTCTTACATGAATACCACAGGCAATGTTTCCAGCTATGCTTCTACACATCGCTGTTAGGTTGCTTTGCCGGGATATTTTTTATTGGTTTCCAAACTCATCCAATTTACGTCCATTTGATTGGCGTGAGACGGCCGCTAGGTCGGTCCATTGCGGCCGTTCGGCCCCCCGCCGCCGCCCCCGCCTGGATCGCTGTCGCCGCCGGGCCCCCCAGGAGGGCCCCTAGGTAGCCTGGGCCCCCCCGTCTCGTCAGACTGCATCGCGGCGATCATGCCCGTGCTGGGAGCCGTGCTCTGATCGTTTCTCTGATCGTCGTCGCGGCCCCCCGAGTCCCCGCCCCCTTCGCCAGCAACGGCCGGGCCAATGGTGGGAGGAGGGTGTCCAGGCAAGTCCAGGTTGTAAGGAGGCTCTGGTATCGTGGCATTGCAAGGGGCGTTCCCAGGATTTGCTCCCCGGGAACACCCCCGCATCGAACCTTCGCTCGCTCCAAGAGCCCTCGACAGCCGACCCAGGAATGATATGCGATTTTGCGAAAGGAGGCGCGGGCATGGACGGAGCGGTCAGCATCGGCATCTTACCAAGGTCCGACTTCTATGATTTAAATACTGGCGCGCCCATAATATCAGCAAGATTGCTCGTCTGGCGTTCGGGTTCAACATCCTCAGGCGAAGCCGAATGTCTCGGCGCCTTTTCATCGGGATCGGTGTTTACTCGCTGAGTATCAGGTATGCCACGGGGTTATTCCCTTTCCTCGCGATCACCCCGTTGTCCAAACGCTGTCTTCCAAGCACGTGCATCGCAACATTTGGTGGCCATATCTAGATGATCCCTACACGTGCGCTTCAAACAACCCTTGCATACCTCGATTGAAGATTCGGTAAGGAGGTGACAGATCTGACTCGGGCTGCCTGCTGGCATTTGAGCCCGCGCGGGGCCAGGCCCACCAATGGGGCGAGCAGCGATCGGATGAGGAGGCGGCTCAGCATGCGCCGGCTTTGCCGGCGTTGGTCCGACCCTGTCCTCGGGGCCCACTTCTACCGGCAAAGCCGAAGTCACGTGCTCTGCTCATGTCCAAAATTATGTCTCGGGTTGCCCGGTTGCCCGGCTCAAAGAATCTTACCCCGCGATTCTTCGCCCATCCGATGTTGACCCAGGTCAGACCGCAACCTCCCGTTTTCCTCACTCACGGCCCGAGCGGCGAGAACACAGTTTCTCATGTGCGCATCTGCGCGCCCATTCAAGCGATCCCAAGCAACAGCCATCTTATGTTGGCCCTTATCTCTGATTACTGGGGATTTTTGCTCTTGTTCTCTAAGCGCTCGCAGGGCTTCCGATGTTACTCTTTCAGCCTCGATTCTAGCAACTTCAAAATGATTGCGGATTTCCTGATCTTCTCGCGCGGCTTGTTCTCGGGCTTCGTTATCTCCTTCCCTCCTGGCAGCATCGGCCATTTCTCAATATTGAGCCATGTACCTCTCAGCTTTCTACTGGGATGCGAACACAAGTAGTTCGGCTATACTCGGGATTCTCAACCTTTCATGTTCCTTTTGGGCAAGGCGCCGCTGGTCTTCGCCTGTATATCCCTCTACGCTGGCCTCAGCGCGCTGCATCCATTTTTTCTGCGCATGAGCCATTGCCTGTTGAGCCATTGCCTCTTGAGCCATTTCTGCGCCTTTCTCATATTCTACCTGTTGAGCCATTGCCTGCTTCTCTGCCTCAGAAACTGCACGCATGCGTTCAGCCTCTTCAGCGGCTTTCCTATCTACCTCTGCCTCAAGGATGATCTGTTGACTTCGTGCACTCGCAGTCTTCAATTGTTCTCGATCCTGTCTATTTCTTTCCGCCCACTCTAGGATGGCGATATGGGGGCAATGGTGCTCTTCCATCGCAACGCACTCTTCACAAAGCCATGCCAGACTACACTTGGGGCAAGCATTTGAACATTGAGAACGCACTGGCCTTCGACATGGGGCCCCCAGTTTGTGCGCCTTCCTCGGGCATCGAGTCTCCGCCCGAGTAGGGGCACGGCGTTCCAGCAGCCCCCCCGCATCAAGAAACTGCTGGTGGTTCTATTCGATGACGCCCGCGGCGATTTAAGGGCATTAAAGCCCTGGGAACTGGAACGCCTGGCCCTGGGGGCCTTACTGGAACGTCCCCGCTCACTACTGGGGGTAAGCGTGCGTTGTTCTCTGGTTCTCACACCACTCTTGATGAAATCAGCGTCCAGATTCTGTGCTAAATAGTCTGTTTTGTCTTGCACTACTAGCTCGTCGAGTCCTTGTACCCTGTCACTGTTAGTCCTCGGTAATGAGATTCCTGGCCTGTAGAAACCTCGCACTAAAGGTGAAGAGCGTAAGTCGTCGTTCTCACCCTTCGGCTTCTTTGTCATTGGTTGAGGAGTCATACCTGTGGATTCTCGTGTATGCCTCACTGCGCGTACGACATCGGGGGAGCTCGACATCGGCTGTGCCGACGAGCGTCCATCCTTGTCTATGTTTCCTTTTCTTCGAAATCATCATCCGAATCAAGAATTGGCTTCTGAACGGCCTCGCCCGTCACGTGGTCCGCTGTTTCGCTTACTAACGGAGCTGCGTCTGAGGCGAGCTCGACACACCTACCGGGGAGAGGATCGAGATGATATGATGGACCAGGTGAGGTGTGGAATCAAGCATATTCTTCGTTTTTCTCGATCGAATGAGAGCTGTCCCCTTCCGATTGTAAGTCGTTCACATGCTGGCTCTGTTCATGCAGTACGAACTGTGCTGCATGTTCTGCGCCAAGGTTCTCGGCGCCCGACATTCCTGCGGGAACGTGATCCAACAATCTCTGCATGTCAAGATCTAGGTCGATCGATGGCTGACAGCTCGGATGTACCAACACCAACTCAGGTGGTCCCTCGGCGGGAGAGTTGGCTGTGCCATACCTTCCGCCCGAGGCTTGCGCTCTGGACCTTGTCGCCGCGTCAACCGAGGAACCCCTTCTGTCAAGTCGAACATAGTCTCTGATGCTTGCTCTCTGGAAAGGTCCAGAGAATTTGGTCGCCTCACTGGGGCACCTACACACTCATTACGCTCGGAAAGGTGATGATCTTCTGTTCGTCCGAGCGCTCCTTCGTGTGATCCCGTGCTCTGCGAAACTAACGGCTGTGCCGTCGCTTCGGCTGAAAACCAATCTTTTGCCTGGATATTCATAATCCCTGCAATATGTTCCGATACCATATCATGGTCAGTGGGCTCCGCCGATGACATGGGAAAGAAAGGATGATGCCGTCAAGCATACACGAAAGTAACACTGAAGGGAGCAAGCCGGCCCGCCGGCCGACGCATTCGCGCGCCCCGCAGGCTCGCTCCTTTTCCGTTTCCCTAGAGCCAAAGTGGTATAGCTACGGAAGCACAAGCAGTCAGTTCACCAGGCAGTACGCGCAAGGCAAAGGAGCAGACAGGGCGCAAGGATGGTGATGCGGAAGGGGTGCATTGACTCCTCCTCCTCCTCCTCCTCCTCCTCCTCCTCCCGTTGCTCCTCGTATTCCTCCTCCTCCGCCTCTTCGCCAGAAGAAGATGGAGCAACTCGAGAAGTTTCATGCGAAGGTTGAGAAGGACATCGTCGATCAGTTCGCCAAGCTGGAGCTCGTGAGCAACAGCACAGCAGCAGGAGCAGGCGATCGAACTGACGTTCAAGGCCGACGACGAGTGACAAGCTCACTGATGTCACACATCTCGGCTTGAAGATCACAGCCGTTCACGAGATGCTCAAGAATGTCGACCCCAAGGAGGCTGACATGTTGATGAGAAACCTTCGCGACCAAGCTCACGCACATAGAAACGTTCCTCGCCAAAGATATCGCATCCTTGCAGAGCGACGTGGAGCGATTGGAGCTGAAGATTGTCACACGTGGTGATGTAGACCCTGACGGTTCGGATCAAGGCCAGTGTCCTCTCCCACAATGCTTGAGGGCAACGGTAGGACAGGTCAGTGGGCCGTGCATCCTGTGGAATTGTGGGCGGAAGAACACATCAAAGACTATGGTGGTGCGCCAAATGCGTCCCTGATGCAGTCAAAACATTCCGCCAAACGCGTTGCAACACTGATGGATAAAACTATGATGGAATATGACATTAACGACTGACATATCAACATGTTCATGGAATTGCAGGTACTTCTTGCACCCATTGTTGTCTTGGTCGGCCTCTGCGGCAACGGCAGTGACAATCCTTATTAACTGCTCTCTTGCAGAGTGGCTGAGCGCAGCGGCGCAGGCAAGACTGCAACCCCCTTTGAGGGGCGGCGCTCGTGTGGCGTGTGCCGAGTGTCCGGGTGTCCCCCTCAAGCTGGCCGAGCAAGCAAGCCTAATTCCCTCACCCCTAAAGAAGTGTTCAATCCATCCTCTGCCTTCTCCTCCCCCTCCTCCTCATCATCATCATCCTCGTGAGCCTCCACCTTGCCCTCCCCCTCCACCGCCTCCTCCTCATCCTCACTCTCCGCCACCCGCCTCTTCACCCTGCACCTCGCCCTCGCCCTCCACCTCGCCATTCTCCTCCTCATCCTCCTTCTCCTCAACCTCCGCCTCCTCCTCCCCCTCCTTCTCCTCCTCCTCCTCGATCTCCTCCTGCTCCGCCTCCTCCTCCTTCCTCCTCCCCCTCATTCCCCTAATCCTCTTCCTCCTCCTTCTTCTCAAGACCATCGTCAAATTCATTAGCATCATCAGCATCATCATCATCATCATCATCATCATAATCGCCATCATAATCATCATCAGCATCCTCATCATCACCCGCCTCATCCTCATCGTCATCGTCATCGTCATCAGCATCAGCATCAGCATCATCATCATCATCATCATCATCATCATCATAATCATCATCATCATCATCACCATCACCATCACCATCATCATCATCATCATCATCATCATCATCATCATCATCATCATCATCATCATCATCATCGTCATCGTCATCGTTACCGTCATCATCAGCGTCATCAGCATCATCATCACCATCACCATCACCATCATCATCAGCAGCATCATCATCATCATCGTTGTCATCATCAGCATCAGCATCATCATCATCAGCATCATCATCATCACTATCACCCTCAACCTTGCCCTCTGCCCAGTGGTGGCCATCCCCAGAGGGGAGGGCAGCCAAACTGCGCCAGCCGGGAGCGCGAAGGCAACGGGGTTGCGCTTGTGCCCGCTTCCCCCAGCCCATGCTCCTACTGCTCTTCTTGCTTATTTTCCTGCTCCTCCCGCTGGTCCTCCTCCTCCTTTTCCTCCTCATCCTCCTTCTCCTGATCCTTCTCCTCCTCCTACTCCTCTTGCTCCTCCTCTTGCTCCTTCTCCTGCTCCTCCTGCTGATCCTCCTCCTCCTCCTTCTGCTCCTCGATCTCCTCCCCCTCCCCCCCCCCCCCTCCTCCTCCTCCTCCTCCTCCTCCTCCTCCTCCTCCTCCTCCTCCTCCTCCTCCTCCTCCTCCTTCCCCTCCTCCTTTTCCTCCTCCCTCTAAAACAAAACCTGGGGGCACCCGAGTGGGTCCCTACCCCCGTCACCAAGGGGGAGCTCCGGGCGTTGGGGTTTGGGTCTCAGGTACCCTGCAAACCGCCGCCGGGACACGGCCTCTTCGAGGACTGGCTCCGTGGCACCCCTGCCTGGCTGCACGACCTCAGCAGGAAGAAGAAACGGAAGCAAAGGCGGCGAAGGAGGAGGAGGACCCCACTATGAGGCACCACCGGCAAGCGAGGGCAGCGCAGCCGGCCCTCGCCCTTCCCCTTCAGCACTCCTCCGCCTCCTCCTCCTCCTCCTCCTCCTCCCCCTTGCTCCTCCTCCTCCTGCTCCTCATTCTCTTCCTGCTCCTCTCCCAGCAATAGTGGGGAGTGGGAGGCGTCCCACCCTCCTCACTCCTCCTCCCCCTTGCTCCTCCTCCTCCTCCTCCTCCTCCTCCTCCTCCTCCTCCTCCTCCTCCTCCTCCTCCTCCCCCTCCTCACTCCAAGGAGGGAGGAGGAGAGGGGGGTGGAGGAGCGCGCGTCCAGCGGGGGAGGCGCCCGGGGATAGCAGGTACCCGGGCCGATGTGTAGAGCTCGACAGGGGCCCGGCAGCTGATGGGGCAGAGTGAAGGGCCAAGGGGCACACAAGTGAATAGACACAAGTCCTGTCTCCTCCTGCTCCTCCTCCTCCTCCTCCTCATCCTCCGCTTCCTCCCCCCACTCCTAGCCCTTTCGATCAGGGTCGGCGGCACCGGCCGTCAGGCCTCTCCAATAGACACAAGTCCTGTGACTCTCCATGTGTTGGGTTTTCCTGGACGTGTGTCTTCTCTTCCACTTCTTACGTGGTCCCGTGTGTTCCCGGGAGTCGCCGGCCACCTGCGTTTGTGTGATCTTTTCCCTCCTGACAGAAGCATGGCAGCCCGCATACGAAGAACGCGAGACAGCGCACAGCAAGCACGAGGAGTGAGCAGGAAGAGAGCGCGCCCCCCTCACGACCGACACCCACGTGAGACGCGAATAATGGGTGACGTCGGTGACGTGGCATTGCGTGCAGGATCAGTCAACCTCGAACAAGGAAATCGGATCCAGTCCGAGTGTGCATCGGATCGTGCCGTAGAGGCACGGAGGTGAACTCGAGACGAATCGGCGATGACCAGCTTCACCAGGATACGCAGCAACACCATGCAAGCAGTGGGCCTCCCTGGATCATCGGAACATGCCCTCCTCCTCCGCCTCCTCCTCGTGATCGTCATCATCATCATCATCATCATTATCAGCATCACCATCCGCATTATCATCATCATCATCATCATCATCATCATCATCATCAGCATCATCATCATCATCATCATCATCATCATCATCATCATCATCATCATCATCATCATCATCATCATCATCATCATCATCATCATCATCCTCATCCTCATCCTCATCCTCATCCTCATCCTCATCATCATCATCATCATCATCATCATCATCAGTATCCTCATCCTCATCCTCATCATCGGCATCACCAGCATCATCATCAACATAATCCGCATCAGAATCATCATCCTTCTCATCGTCATCCTCATCATGATTACCCACCTCCTCATTCTTATCCTCATCAGCATCGTCGTCGTCGTCGCAAGCTGTCATCCACAATCTCATGCTCCTTTCTCCGCCCCCCCTCTACGTTGCCCCTTCCACTTGACTCCCCCCGCTCCTCGCCATCCTCTGCCTCCGGGTGCGGGAATTGATCAGGATGAGCAAGCCCCTCGCAGTGAGCAGCCACGCCGTCGGAGGTTTTAGGGGATGGAGGAGGAGGAGGCGCAGGAGGAGGAGGAGGAGGAGGAAGAGGAGGAGGAGGAGGAGGAGGAGGAGGAGGAGGGGACCCACTTTATGGGGATAGGGGGCCCGTTCCGCCGGGGGTCGTGGCACCCGGCCCCCACCTTGAGGCGCACGCTGGGAGAGCGGCCTTGCCCTGCCCCTTCCAGGGTTGAGATGATTGTGACAGTGCCGAGTGGAGGGGCAGGTCAGCTCTCTGTCATCCGTCCTCCGTCCTCCGACCTCGCCCTCCCCCGAATCACCCGTTCACCCTGCCACATTCTTGTTCTTATCACCGATCTCATCCTCCTCATCCCCATCATCATCATCATCATCATCATCATCATCATCATCATCATCATCATCATCATCATCATCATCACCATCATCATCATCATCATCATCAGCAGCATCATCAGCATCACCATCATCGTCATCATCATCATCAGCAGCAGCATCATCAGCATCACCATCATCGTCAGCATCATCATCATCCTCATCATTACCATCATCCTCATCATAGTCAGCAGCAGCATCATCCGCATCATCATCATCATGGACATCAGCATCATCATCGTCATCACCATCATCATGATCACCATCACCACCATCATCAGTATCACCGCCACCACCATCATCATAACCATCATCACGAACACTAGCGTCATCATCATCATCATCACCATCATCATCATCATCATCAACATCATCATCATCATCATCACCAACAGCGTGATCATCCGTATAATCGCCGTCCTCGTCGTCGCCTTCATCAGCATCATCAACATCACAATCGTCATCAGCATGACCACCAGCACCACTACCACAACCATTATCTCACACGGCAGCAACAGCATCATCATCACCATCATCATATGTGTTGTCATCACAATCCTGACCCGCATCAGAATTATCAGCATCACCGACAACAACAGCATCATCGTCAGCAGCATCACAATCAGCATCGTCACCACCAGCATCATCATCAGCAGCATCATCATCAGCAGCATCATCATCATCAGCATCATTATCACCAGCATCAAAATCATCATCATTATCAGTATCAGTATCATCAGCATCGTCATCATCGCGAACATCATCAACCTCGCCATCATCATAATCAGCAGCAACATCACCGCCATCATCAGCATCAGCAGCATCGCCATCATGCTCATCATCATCATGATCATCATCATCATCATCATCATCATCAGCATCATCATCATCATCACCATCACCATCACCATCACCATCATCATCATCATCATCATCATCATCATCATCATCATCATCATCATCATCATCATCTTCATCATCTTCATTATCATCATCATCATCATTGGCATCATCATCAGCAGCATCGTCATCGTCTGCATCATCATCACCACCATCACCATCGTCGTCGTCATCATCATCGCCATCATCATGACCCTCCTCGATTCTCTCTGTCCGCCACCTTCCACTTGCATCCGCCTCCCTCCTGGCTACTCTCGTCGTGAGGGCACCCGTCTCCAGGGTTGATGCGGATCGGTTCTCTGGTCTGCGCTGGGCTGCGCGCTGCCCAGCTGCGCGGAGGTGGGCCCTGTCGGCTGCAGCGGCCCACCCTTCGACATGCGGCTTCAGGGGGGGCGGTCAGGGGGGTCGGCACGAGGGGGGCAGTGCTCAAAGGCAAGTGGGCCACATGCCTACTCGGGCCGGGATCCCCGCCATGTCGCCGAGGGGGTGCCACGGTCCTACGTGGCTGGCCTGGGGCGGCGCAATGGCGTTGCTACCTTAGCGGGCGGTCCCCCCCGGCCGCACGGGAGGGGCATCGTCTTCCCAGGTCTCCGCTGCTCTCGGCGGCCTCGCGTGACGATTTGGCGCCGCGGGATTTGCCAAAGGCCCTGGCCCCCTGCCCAGCATCGTCCCTCGGCTGCTGCAAGTGTGCCCGGAGTCAGGCTTCACAATTTGGCACACCTTCAGTTGAATGCTGTTGAATGAAACCGTTTCGGCAGAACGCAGACATGTGTCTGCTGCCAGCGTCCCGCCTTTCTCCTCCTCCTCCTCCTCCTCCTCCTCCTCCTCCTCCTCCTCATCCCGCCAGAGGGAGGCTCCACCGATCCCCGCCCCGCCCGCACCAACGCCTGCCCGGAACTGCAGCGCCGCCGCAGCCCACGCGAGGCCCGCCAACTCCCGGGGAGTGGCCTCGGGTAGCGCCTCCAGAGGGGGGGAGAGTCATGACGGTGGGCATGCCGACCCTAGATGCCCAATTTTGTGGGGCTTTCGACTGGACCAACACTTGTGGGCCCCTGTCGGGGATATACTCGCTGGGCGGGCGCCCCCGTTCGATAGGGGGGAAGCAGGGGGACGGGGGGGAGGGGAGGAGGAGCCCTTTCAGCAGGTTTACCGGCGAAACCCAGAAAAGCGAATGTTCTGCACCCCCTCTCGCTCGAGACATCCTCTACAGCTTCCTCGAGGAGGGATCGCCGACCCACATCGCTGGAGGCGGACCCCCTGGAGGTGGCGGTGTCGCCCCTCCTTCCTCCGAGTAAGATCCTTTTGATCCCTTCCCCGATGGGGGGGAGGGTCCAAGGGGTTGTGACCCCCCCCCTCGGGGAGGAAGATCCCCCCCCCGTGGGGGAGCAGCCCTCCCTGGGAGAAGCTGTCCGCTTCACAACAGGAGGAGGATGAGGCGGATAGGGGAGAGAAGGGGCGGTGGAAGAGGGGGGGGTGGGGAGGGTAAAAAGGAGGGGCGGGGGAGCGCCACTGCTCACAGAGGAGTCCCACACCTCACATCATATGACAAGCATCTCAGGGGGCGGCTGGGCGATTCCCCACGGGCCTCGGCCCACATACTCGTCACTGACCGCGGAGGTTGATTGGCATCCGAGACGATGCAAATGGCAGAAAGCAAGTGCTAGAGAGGAAGGGAGTTAGAAGGGGGAGGAGGAGGAGCAGGAGGGAGAGCGGCCGCTCTTTGGAGAGACCGCACTTCTCAGCAACAGACGCACCTCGCGCCTGGCAGCAGCCGGCATTAGCGGACGACGCACGTGCACGGCTGCCGTCTTAGACGAAGGAAAACAGGAAAACCTAAACTCGTGACACTCCGCGCTGACTTCTCGGATCTTCGTTGGGCCCCGCTCCCTGGCGAGCGGAGCCGTGCCATGGGCGGCCCCGCAGCCGCTGCCAGGGGGGCCGAGCGCAGAGCAAAGACATCCGCGCGACACGTCGAGAGTTTAAGCTTTGTGCGGCGTTCCTTCCTCTCCGCCTGCGGCGGAGAACGCTCGCTCGGCGTGTCGCGGCGGCGGCCCGTGCGACAAGCCAGGCCCCGCGGGCCGAGAGCGTGCCGCCCTGCCTGGCGGGACTGAAGGGGCCCTGGGACACACAAACAAATACACACAGATAAAAAGATGCCCCATATGTTCCCATACTTTCTGGGTTTCTGTCTTTCCCCCCACTGCCCACATCTTCGCATACGTTCCGGGGGGTCGACGATTCATTGTATCTGTGTGTTCCTTTCCCTCCTGAGGGACGCGAGGCTGCGGAGTGCTCGGAGCGCCGCCGCGTGGGCGGCGCGGCGCCGCGAGGCGCGGCTTGGCCGGAGCCGGCGGCGGGACACGCCGAGCGAGCGCCCCCCTCGCCGCTCGGGCGGCGGGCGCCTCGGGGGCGGGGGCGGCAGGGGCGGCCTGCGGAGCAGGAGGCCAGGGGAAAGGCGACGCCACCACCACCACTGAAGGGGCCCCAGGACACACAAACAAAGACACGCAAATAAAAAGATTCCCCATCTTTTCTGGGTTCTTGTCTTCACCCCCACTTCCCATATTTTCCCACATTTTTCGGGGAATCGACGATTAATTGTGTCTGTGTGTTTTTTCCCCTCCTGAACCACCACCACCAGCGCGAGGTGCCAGGCAGGGTCCTCCTGGCGGGGTGTCCCCCCCCCATCCCCCGCCTCTCGCTCGAGGAGGAGGGGGAGGAGGAGGAGGAGGAGGAGGAGGAGGAGGAGGAGGAGGAGGAGGAGCGGGGAGGAGCGGGGAGGCATCGCCGACGCCCTCGCTGGAGGCGGTCCCCCCGGTGGTGGTCGTGGTGGCGGCGTCGCCCCTCCCTGCTCCGAGCAAAGGGGGCGTCAGACGGACGTGCGCCGGAAGCATGAAACACGGAGTGGACGCACGTGCCCTTCCCAGGGGCCTCCAAGCGGCCCTGCTGGAGGGCCCGAACGTGCCCAAATTACTGGATTCCCCACACTGTTTGAATACTTTCAGCGTTCTCGCCCTCTCGGGCCTCGGGTACATAAAGACGGCCCCATTGGCCCCAAAGAGAGCTCAAAGACTGACAAAGAGGCCTGAAACACGGCCCCAAGAGGGCCCCCAGACGGTCCAATAGTTAGATCTCCAAGACGGCCCACGATGGCCTCCCAAGGCGCCCGACGGGCCAATCCATTTTGTCCTGAGCCAGCGTTTTATCGGTCATGGGACCTAGTGATGGTTCCCAGAGGCAGACAACGGCGAAACAAATCCGCTTGACTTTTTTCAATGCGTTGGTAGAGGTCTCCCGAATGGGTTCCGAGCATATGGGGTCGAAGGATCGCGCGGCATCGACGATACATCAGCAATGTATCGGCGATGCATCTTCGACGTGGGCGATGCATCGGCGACTTCGACGGGAAGTAAAACGGGGTCCACATCGAGCCGCTTCGCCGATTCGGCGATGCAGGGTGATCCTGCGAATCCATCTACTCCTCCGAGCTGAGAAGGCGAGGCTCCCCAGGAGCTCGGCCCTCCCCACGTTAAGCGAGGCCTCGGGCGAGGTCACGCGGGACTCTCCGAGTTGCTGCGGGGGTGCCCTCTCGCAGTGCCCAGGGCCGCGCCCGGCTGCCGCCCCCTCTGGCGCGCCGCCGAAGGCAGCCGGCAAACGACAGAGCGCTTGCGCAATTATGATCCGGGGCGACACTGACCGAGCAAAAGGCGGCGCTGACCTTTATCGCCGCCGTCTCGGTGGCCGCAGCTACATGGGCGCATACTGGGTCCTATGAGGTGAAGGGGGTCCACGACGCCTCCCCGAGCTGGGGGTGCGGATGTCTAGAGCGAGGGGGGGCGGGGCACACGACCAGGAGGACCCGCCCTGGCACCTCGCGCTGGTGGTGGTGTCGCCTTTTCCTGGTTCCTACTCCGAAGGCCGCCCCTGCCGCCCTGACGGCCCCTGCGCGCCGCCGAAGGCAGCCGGCGAGCGACAGGGCGCTTGCTCAGCTATGAACCCTGGGGCTGCACAGGGCGTGCAAAAGGCGGCGCTGATTTTGACTGCCCCTGTCGCGGTGACCGCAGCTATGCGGGCGTATGGCAGGTCCAAGGAGGTGCGAGTGGGCAGGACCACTGAGTCTGCACGTACGTTTCTCGTAGCGCCGATCCGAAAAAATTAGCCTGGCGAAGAACCCAACCATATGCAGTTGTCAGTACCGCAGCTGCGGGTTTCATCTTCAATGGAACTCCCCATAGGATTACGGAACGTGTGAGGGGTGTGCCGAGATGGGTGCCACTGGGGCATTCGGCGAAGCTCCCTATGGGGACATGAAACACGCGCGGGGCGTGCCGACATGGGTGGCGGAAACGCATGTGCGGGCCGCCACTGGGGCCTCCAGTGGAGCTCCCTATGGGTCCCCGAAACATGATGCTGCTGCGGGGGGGGGGGCCGGGATGGGTGGCGGAGACGCATGTAAGCGCCGCTACTGGGGCCTTCGGTGGAGCTCCCTATGGGGCCACGAAGCGCGTGAGGGGTGTACTGGGATGTGTGGCGGGGACGCATGTGAGCGCCGCCACTGGGGCCTTCGGTGCAGCTCTCTATGGGGCCACGAAACGTGTGAGGGGTGTGCCGAATTGGGTGCGGGTGGTGACGCATGCGGGCGGCAGCACTGGGGCCTTCGGTGGAGCTCCCCATGGGGCCACGAAACCTGTTGTTGTGAGGGGCGTGCCGGGATGGGTGGCGGGGACGCATGTGAGCGCGGCCGCTGGGGCCTTCGGTGGAGCTCCCTATGGGGCCACGAAACGTGTGAGGGGTGTGCCGAATTGGGTGGGTGTGGGTGACGCATGTGAGCGCCGCCACTGGGGCCTCCGGTGGATGATGGGGC
Source organism: Prorocentrum cordatum (assembly GCA_963575745.1). Classification (NCBI taxonomy): domain Eukaryota; class Dinophyceae; order Prorocentrales; family Prorocentraceae; genus Prorocentrum; species Prorocentrum cordatum. The sequence continues at coordinate 302,379 of CAUYUJ010007557.1, read as the reverse complement.
CACGAAACCTGTCAGGGATGTGCCGAAATGGGTGTGCGGGACGCATGCGCATGTGAGCGCCGCCACTGGGGCCTTCGGTGGAGCTCCCTATGGGGCCACGAAACGTGTGAGGGGTGTGCCGAAATGGGTGTGGGTGACGCATGCGGGCGCGGGCACTGGGGCCTTCGGTGGAGCTCCCTATGGGGCCACGAAACGTGTGAGGGGTGTGCCGAAATGGGTGTGGGTGACGCATGCGGGCGGCAGCACTGGGGCCTTCGGCGGAGCTTCTACTATGGGGCCACGAAACGTGTGAGGGGTGTGCCGAATTGTGTGTGGGTGACGCATGCAGGCGGCAGCACTGGGGCCTTCGGCGGAGCTCCTATGGGGCCACGAAACGTGTGAGGGGTGTGCCGAATTGGATGTGGGTGACGCATGCGGGCGGCAGCACTGGGGCCTTCGGTGGAGCTCCCTATGGAGCCACGAAACGTGTGAGGGGTGTGCCGAAATGGGTGTGGGTGACGCATGCGGGCGCGGGCACTGGGGCCTTCGGTGGAGCTCCCTATGGAGCCACGAAACGTGTGAGGGGTGTGCCGAAATGGGTGTGGGTGACGCATGCGGGCGCGGGCACTGGGGCCTTCGGTGGAGCTCCCTATGGAGCCACGAAACGTGTGAGGGGTGTGCCGAAATGGGTGTGGGTGACGCATGCGGGCGCGGGCACTGGGGCCTTCGGTGGAGCTCCCTATGGAGCCACGAAACGTGTGAGGGGTGTGCCGAAATGGGTGTGGGTGACGCATGCGGCGCGGGCACTGGGGCCTTCGGTGGAGCTCCCTATGGAGCCACGAAACGTGTGAGGGGTGTGCCGAAATGGGTGTGGGTGACGCATGCGGGCGCGGGCACTGGGGCCTTCGGTGGAGCTCCCTATGGAGCCACGAAACGTGTGAGGGGTGTGCCGAAATGGGTGTGGGTGACGCATGCGGGCGCGGGCACTGGGGCCTTCGGTGGAGCTCCCTATGGAGCCACGAAACGTGTGAGGGGTGTGCCGAAATGGGTGTGGGTGACGCATGCGGGCGCGGGCACTGGGGCCTTCGGTGGAGCTCCCTATGGAGCCACGAAGCGGTGTACTGGGTGGGTGAAGAGGAGAGGAGGAGAGGAGGGGAGGAGAGGAGGAGAGGAGAGGAGAGGAGAGGTGAGGAGAGGAGAGGAGAGGAGAGGAACGCGGGGCACCGTCTCTTCAAAACGAGGACCCAACACCACAGGATGGTTGGGAATCAAGGTCGCGGTGGCCGGCGAGCCCGTGGTGGGAAAATGCAGACCGTCTGTGAACGGATGTGCTTCCATGCGTCGGGCAAACCCGCCAATGAGAGGCCCTCCAGACAAAGTCCCTTATCTGCCTCCTCCTACTCATTCTCCATGTTCTACTCGTCCTCCTCCCCTATTTCCTCCTACTCCTTCTTTATCATACTTTCTCCTCCTCCTCCTCCTCCTCCTATCCAACCCCCGCCTCCTTCCATGTCCCCTCCACTTGCCGCGGCAAAAAGTTACGCAAGGAACCATTGAAAACAGGACGTATGCTCCTCATTTGCAGAAGTTGGGCTTCAACTGCGCCTTAGACATGCTGAGCATACGGCTAGGACCTGTGCTTGTCCTCAAGGAATCGGACACATCCTACAAGATGGGCGTGACAAATGTGCAACGCAACGATCGGTTCTCAGACAGCTCCTCGAAATTCCAAAATACCATGGCGGAAATGATGGTAAGCACGTTCAACTTCACACGCTGTCCAGGTCAAATGGCACAGCCGCGCAACAAGTCCACCGACCTTGAACAGCACGTCCTCGCAAACCAAAGAGAAGACCCGGCGCCACAATGTCCGGGTACGTACACGAGTGAGCCAGTGTCCGGAGCAGGGCTATAATGTGTTTGATATTTGCCATGAGTGGGCGTTCGCGCATTGCGGCGACAGGAGATCCGAACCAGCCCAGGGTATGGAGCTGTCGGTGGGTCGTCTGGGCCGCTAAACAAGCAGCGACATTACCAACTCAAACGCGTCGTGTGGAATTCCAGCACACATGTAGAGATGGGACATGCAGCGTGCAGTTAACCATCGCGCCCCCACTTGATGGGCAGACGTAGTTCGTTTTGAGATAGCATAATACGCGTTGAACTACCTCGGGGGGGAGAGGGGGTGGGACAGCGTACAGCTTCATAGAGCTAGCATGTGTATTACGAGCATTGTTGTTGTCGATTCTGATAGGGGCGGATGCCAGCTAACGAGAACAACCTCAAGCGAAGGCGTTGTGCATTGGAACGACTGCTCGTTTCCTGCCCACCTCAGAACACACACACACACTTCGATAACACAACATGTTGTTTGACAGCGCTGAAGTACAAGCGCACACGTGCACTATGGGTCGTAGCGTATTCTGCACCACGAAATATCAGAAACCAGCTGTGCTTCAAGGCGGATGTCAAGAATCGGTCCGATTCGCGCGCTGGAGGGCGGTTTGCCACCAGGTTTGTGTTGGGCAAACTGCAACACGTAGGCGCAATGATATTTCAAATGCAACGTCTCGCGCGCAAAAGTGTGATACACCCTACGCGCGGCACCCACCATGCGGCCACAAGTGCGAAACTGATTGAACAACACATCGCCTCTCCACCTCTCCCGGTCCCCACCAGTACCTGGGGAAGATCCACTGCCATACGTGGTCACGAGTGCGACTGCTGGTACGAAGCCTCAGCGAACACCGCCAGAAAGCCGCGAGCAAACCACGCTCACATGGCTTTTGTCCACGCTGTCATCGCACAAGACGAGAAGGCCACGTTTCGATGCGCACTTGCAAACGGAAACGCACGAACAAGCGAGCGACGCCAGATTTTCCGAGTAAACACCCACCGAGAATACGGACAACAAAGCAGCCAAAAAAGGTTATAAGCGGGCTGGCGATACATCGGTCGTCAAACAAATACGCCCGCACACAGCGGCGCCGTCGTAAACGGCGCGAATCTCGAACCAACCGCGCCCACCTACTTTCTTGACCGGCGAAGAAAGCGCCAGGGGCTGCCGACGCCCGGCGCGCAGCCAGCCCTGCGAAGTCCGCCGCGCTACCGCCGGCGCACCGCATGCCACCCTAGAGCAGCAACGCCTGTCCGCGCGCCAGCAGGCCTTCTTGCCTTCGCTTTGAACAAAATATGGTAATTCACGAAAACGGGGGATTCGGTGATCTGAGCGGGAACGGGCCCCGCAGCGAAAGAGGCTGCGCCCTCGTTTCTGTCGCGCCCGACCCGGGAGCGGCGCTCCCGTCACGCCACGGTGCTCAACGGCCCTGCGAGCCGGAAAAGGCGGCATGGCAGCGGCGGAGAGAGCAGCGAGGCAGAAGGAGAGGCCAGAAAACGCATAGCAACCACAACCTGCTCTTCGACACAGCCACAGACGCAGCCCCGCACTGAAGCAATGGGTGACCCGGCAGAGGGTGGCCGCCGCTCGCATCCGCGGCCGCGCCCGCCGACATGCGTGGGCCGTCGGGCGCACCTCGTGCCCGAAGGCAGGCAGAGGGATGGAATCTTCGGGGAGCGCAGGGAAGAAGATTCTTGGTGGCGCGGAGTGTTCCGTGAAATCAAGGACCTCGCGGGAATCGGGCGTCTCCGTAAGGTACTGAAAATAGCGGCACGCCACATGAACAGTTTAGCGCGAGAGGGCGCGCTGAACGAAGGCGTCAGCAAAAGCATCTCCGATGGAAGCGGATCGGCTCTTTATTGCGCGCCATGAAAGGGCAGACATGTTCCTTTGACATGCTAGGTGATCTCTTTACGAACTGGCCAGTCTGAAACTCAACGGTGCGAGCCCCAAAAGAAAGTAACGTCCAGCCCGAGCTGCAGACCAGTCTATCACATTTGACTGCTCGTGTCAGGGCAATTGAGGGCACGGCCCACTGGTTCGAGTGCCTTGAACCATCGATGCCTAACCTGCGCACCGTCCTGCCAATGCGTAGGCATCGCCAGCTCGATGCGTAGGCATGACCAGGTCGATGCCTAGGCATCTGCTACGCCCAGCTACGCACCACGACGTCCATGGGCGCATCCGTCTATGCATGCGTAGGCATAACGGTACGGATGCCTAGGTATCAACAATGGTACGCCTAGGCATCCACATGGCTATGCCTAGGCAAGCTACGATGATTCGTAGGCATCGAGGCTGGGGGTATCAATGTGATGGTTGGGAGCAACGAGCGGGCCGACCCTATGACCCTAGAAATGGTTTGGGTAAAACGGTGAGCCTGGGCAGCTGCCGCACCGGGAAAACTGGTGTCTTGTAGTCTGTCACCTCCTCGACCTCCACCTCCACCACCTCATCATCCTCCAACCGCTCCCCCAGAGGCAAGAAACACTATTCTCCGGTTGGTAATGATTGAAGCCCCTGGTTGCCATGAGCTTCCGTCCGTCACTCGATGTCTTCTTCCTCTCTTCCAACAGCATACAGCCACCGCTGCGCGCCCTGCAAGGGCGCAGGTCAGGCTTGTCCCGGCAGACTGGGAGAATGGTTTAGCAGGGGCGGCGCTGGGGGCACCGCCGGGGTGGCACAGCGCAGATCCAAGAAATCACGCCGGACCTTCGAAAGTCTATATGGACCTTCGAAAGTCTATATTTATGCAGTTTTGACTTATTCGAATCGCTCCGTTTGCCAACATCTCCCGAAGGGCAACGATAGGGTGGGGGGGCTGGCATAGGGGAGGAAACACCGACCTGGAATCGCCGATACATCGCCGATAGATCGGCGATGGATCCGATGGGCCCCCGATAGCAGATTCCCACGATCCTGGGCGGACTGGGGCCATCAACCCCTATCGGCGATCAATGGGCGATTGGAGGTCGATGCGACCCCACCTCATGCCAACGGTGAGTGCAATGGACACGGAACCCTTGGGTGTGCCCCCTCTCTCGTTGCCCCCGGCTTTCCTCCCTGGTCTCTTGCCCGTAGCACCCGCTCCCCCTCCATCGTTCCCCCCGTATCCGTCGCACCACGTCTCCCCTCCCCGGTCTCTTGCCCGTGACATCCGCTCCCCTCCCCTCCCCACGGTCCAGGCGCCAGGAAGGCTCCCTCGACGGGACGCCGGCGGGCCCCTTTGGGCGTTGCCCAGCTCGATGGACCTGTTCGCACATAGAATGCTCAAAGATCTACGAAGACGAGATGCGCACTTCGCGTTGATCTGGCGGAGAGATCGAGTCTGGGGCAACTCGATTCTGTAGTCGATCTCCTTTTCGATCTTTCGCGCAGCTCCTGGGCTGACTGGGCACCGAGGGGTGCCCCTTGCTTCGCTCCCACGTCCATCGCCCCCCCCCCCAATAACGCAATGCACAACACTCGCGCGGACAGCGTCGCTGGAACCAAAGGCTGATCACCACCGTTGGGCGGCCTGGCCCAGCTCAAGATTCTCGACGGCGGTCGACTTGGTGCGGCCGCCGAGCGGGGCGTGCACATGCAGAGTGGTCGGCTCGGCAGCTTTCTGCAGAGCCATCGCGTGCTCACGGCAAGGACCACGGCAGCCAAGACCAGACGGATAGGTCCTCCTCTTCCTCCTCTGTGCCAACCTCCTGCTTCTGCTGCTGCTGCCGCTGCTGATCCTCCTCCTCCTCCTCCTCTTCTCCTCCTCCCCGTTCGCATCCTCCTCCACCTACTCCTCCCGCTCCTCCTCTTCCTCCTTCTCCTCCCACCTCCATCCTCCTCCTCCAGCTCCAGCTCCTTCTCCTCCTCCTCCTCCTCCTCCTCCTCCTCCTCCTTCTCCTCCTTCCTCCTCCTCCTCCAGCTCCTCCGCCTCCTCCTCCTCCTCCTCTCGTCCTCCTCCTCCCCCTCCTCCTCCTCCTCCTCCTCCTCCTCCTCCTCCTCCCTCCTCCTCCTCGCCTCCTCCTCCCCTCCTCCTCCTCCTCCTCCTCCCTCCTCCTCCTCCTTCTCCTCCTCCTCCTCCTCCTCCTCCTCCTCCTCCTCCTCCTCCTCCTCCTCCTCCTCCTCCCGCCTCTTATCCTCATCGCTTGCCCTCTCCTCGTCCTCCTCCTCGTCGCTTCCTTCTCGCTTACTCCGCGCCCCCCTGCATCACCCTCTCTCCTCCTGTTCCTCCGACGCCGCTGCTGGTTCTCTTCTTCCATCTTCTCCCCCGAAGGGGAGGGAGAGGGTAAAAGAAGGGAGGAGGGGAAGGTGGACGAGGAGAAAGGAGTGAAGGGAGTTGAGGAGGCAAGAGGAAACGACGAGGAGGGAGAGGAGAGGGAGACCAGAAAACTGAATCCCACACGCAACTGCTGCGGTTTCGGGCGCCCCCGATACAACGGCAGATTGCTTCGAGCTCTAACCTGCGCGTTTGTCGTTTAAAAGGGCGGCCAAAGCAACCGACGACAAAGGCCGGCTAGGAGGTTGCAAAAGGAACGAATTCTGGCTGCTGGGCTCCTGCAGCGAACGCTGTTCCGGTTGCTAGGCTCACGCGAGGCGAAGGCCATCCTTCTCGCGAATTAATGCTGCTAGGCTCCTTAGGAGGAGGAAGTATCAATCATTGTGCTGCCATGACGAAATCGGGTTCTGACGAAACAGGTCCTGGAATACTTTTTGTTACTCGGGTAACACGAGTCCAGGAAGAGGACAACATCGGGCGAGGACAAACGTGAATCTCTGAGATCAGGCGGCGATGGAGGAGGTCTCGAGCGCCGTGGCCTTCTCAGAGCGTCCCAGAGCGCTTTGAGAGCGTTCTGGAACGCTCTGGAACTAGTGAATCATCGTCCTAGTTCCTAGCCCCGTCCGATGTGGACCAGCTCTTCATCCTGACTAGCTTCCGGCGGTCCTGCAACCCGGAAACGGCCCACAAAGGCCGAAGACGGGGAGGGGAAACTCTAGGACACGTCGCCCTGGGGCCCCTTTCCTGCATGCATCAGAAGAAGGAGGAAGAAGAGAAGGGTAGAAGGACAAGGAGGAGGAGGAGAAGGCTGAAGAGGAGGAGAGGAAAGGCGGAGAAGGAGAGTACGAGGAGGAAGACCATTGCAAACCCAGGACGCACCAACGATGTTGCAATACGCCCTTCCTCCAAAATCCCACCTCACAGGTCCATGCAAGATCTTATGGTAATTGCGGGAAGTTCCCCATTTGAAGACAAACCTCTGGAAACTCTCAGTCGTGCCAGAACGCTCCCAAACAACCTGGACCTTTGAACTCTTGCGAACGAATCTGCGCGGCGCTACAACGAGGGCCACACGTGGAAGAGGAAGCTGTTGCAAGCGTTTAAAAGGAGTGTGCGCGGCGCTGAAGCGAACGTAATGATAAAAAAAACTGCCCACCTCCACCCTTAAAACTGTAAAACCTTTGAACAAACCTTTGAGATAAATACTGGCGCCGGTGAAGCGAGCGTCACGCATTGAAGAGGGCCCGCCTGCCATCCGTGAAACAGTGGCAACAATTTAGAACTCATGCGCGCGGAATTTCAACAATAACTGCAATTTGAAAGCCAATCGCCTTCACTCCGGACAAATCTTGCACACTTTCTGGACCAGTTTGTGTGCAACAGCGGGAACTATCTTTTGCAAACCACCCGCCCTGCATCCGCAACATGGTGGCAAATTTTTCAAGCTAAAAATCGAGCGACGCTCAAGCGAGAACAGCATTTTGAAAACGGCCCGCCCCGCATCCATCCATGCAACTGTTGCAAGTTTTTTAAATTCAGGACGTACATGGTGAGGACGTATCTGGTGAAACGACTGACCCGCCCTACCGACACGACTGGGGGAGCGACAGCGAGGAGCTACTTAAATGAAAGAGCACGGATGGAAAAGGAGAGGAGGAGAAGGGCGATGATGATAGGAAGGAGCAGGGGGAGGGAGGAAGTGGAGTAGGAGGAGGATGAGGAGAAGAGGATGAGGAAAGGAGGAGAGGAGGAGGACGGGACGAAACACGACTGGTGGCTACGGAGCCAACCGGAGCTGGAACCCAAGGCGCTCGCGGCAGCCTTAGCCGGTGGTCGTCTGGTCGTGGCACCTGACCCACTCGTCGGCATTGCCAGGGCAGGATGGGAGAGGAGAAAGGAGCGAAGAGAAATGAAGAAAGAAGGAGCGGGAGGGAGGAGGGAGGAGGACGGAAGGAGAAGGAAGAGTGATGAAGGAAGGTCACCCCGTCCGCACTCTCAGTGCAGGTGGAGGAATGATGAGGAAATGCATGATTAGGAAAGGGGAAGCAAGCGCCTCTAGTTCGAGCTACTGGTGGGTGTAGGCTTCCCGAGGAGGACGAGGAGGAGGAGGCGAAGGAGGAAGGAGAAGGAGGAGGAGAGAAGGGCAGCAGCGGGGAAAGAAGGGTGACGAAGAGGAGGGAAGAGGAGAGGTAGGGATCGCATCAAGGTTCGCTCGCTTTGGCAGTATCGACCCGAAAGCCACGAAAGCGGTGCACAATAATCTCCCGTGCATGGGCAGGATCAAGAGGGGAGGAGCGGAGGAAAAACAATGCCCTGGCCAACTGAAAGCGGCAAGCGGTGTTGCGTTTCAACGCCTGGCGGCTCCAAGCGGCCAGTACTCAAATCAAACACCACATGAGGTGGGAAGGAGAAGAAGAGGAGAAGGGGCAACGGCGCTGTGCGGAGATCCCCTGCGGCCCACACGATCACTCTTCTAATGCAACGACGCGCAGCCGCATCCCAGAGAGGCAGAAAGAGGAAAGGATACAAGAAAAGACAAAGGACGAAAAGAGAACAAGGAGAGGGCGGGGCGCAGGAAAGGAGCATGGAATGGACGCCAGGTCACAGCCAATCGCTCCACTGGCGGGCAATCCAAACCCGGGCAGCACCAAGGGTTCCAATCGGGAGTCAGAAAATGAAACGAAGAGAGTAGTCGAGGAGGAGGAGGAGGAGGAGGAGGAGGAGGAGGAGGAGGAGGAGGAGGAGGAGGAGGAGGGGTCGTAAGACGTCCGCGGCGCACCAAGGCCTCTAGAGGCGTCCACCCCTGCGGAGCGGAGGGGCGAAGGCGGCTGAGCGGGAGGACGCCCGGGCACTGGGCACGGAGCCCGCCTGCAAAATGCACAAGTATGGGGACGTGCAGGCAAGACGGCGCGAAGCACCTCGTGTGCAAGGGAGGCGCAAAGAGCGAAAGAGAGAAAGGAGACGACGAGGTCGACGAGGAGGGCTGGGAGGCGACAAACATCGGCCTCGCGTTCTGCAGCACGCGCAGCCTCAATCAGCACGCGCGGTCCCGGTCCCTCCGAGTGACGCAGACACCACCCCATCAAGAGCAGAAACCGATCCAACACAACAGTAGGTCGTGGAAAACAAGAGCCATTCCCGTGTTGTGAGGTCGGCATCTCGTTGCTCCATATCCTGCTGATGGCGACCCGGCGGGCTGAGAGTGATGGGCCCCAGAGTCGTGAATGTTGGACTCAGTCGTGACATTCAGCCTCGTACTGCTGGAGCCCGTCGCGCCGAGTATCGACATGTTGCTGGTGAGTGCGTCGTCCTCTTGCTCTTCGCCGTCACGCTGCTAACAACCGTCGTGGCACGCAAGAATGAATGTAGAAGTCGTCAGACGGGTCATCAGGGTACCTGACATCACTATGAAACCATGGTCAATGTACGAATGGCTTCCCCACGGAACGCCACTCTGAGGCCCGAAGTCTATCTGCGACGTCGAGGCGAGGTAGTGCTGGAGGAAAAGGTCCTGGTCGTATGAAAAGCATTGGCAGTGCCAGGTGAAGTGGTACCGGCTGTGAGGGGGCCGAACGGTCATTCATTGTCCCTGGGTGCGTGGCTGAAGTGGGGATTCGTGGTGAAGATTCTGCTTATTGCATTGTTGTTGGTTGTTGTCTTCGTCCCACCCGCGACCCACCCGCAACCCAACCCGCGACCCACCCCGCGACCCACCCCGCAATCCACCCCGCGACCCACCCTGCGACACACCCCGCGACCCACACGCGACCCAAACCGCGACCCACCCGGGACCCACCCGCGACCCCCCACTCGACCCACCCGCGACCCACCCGCGACCCATCCGCGACACACCTGCGACCCACACGCGACACACTTCTGACCCACCTGCGACCAACCATGCGACCCACCCGGCGACCCACCCGGCGACCCTCCCCGCGACTCACCCCGCGCCCCACCCCGCGACTCACCCGCGACCGACCCACATTGGTTTAACGAGAAAATCGGCGCCCGCGGCAGGCTCGTTGTATCATTTGTGAAAGTTTGGCGCCTGCGGCGGGCTTCTCCAGAGTCTCGCAAGCTGCCGGCGTCCCCACCGCCCCCTCACTCTTATCCGCATCTGCGGGGTGGTACGTAGTAGTTGCAATTGAATGTGTGGTGGCAGCCGTCCTGCTGCAACCCATCGTATTGTTTGCACATGCGCACTGCTGCTGAACGAAAATCGGAACGGGCGAAAAGGGGGGATAGTAAAAGGCAGGGTTGGGGATTTGTTAACATGAGGTGGGTGCTGAAAACTTCCCAGCTACTGGTAGCGCTGGCGTGGCGACCCCTTTAATCAGATCACGCGCCCTCGGCTTGTGTTTGCATGCCTGGATGTGCGCTGGGAGCACGCGCGCCTGCCACAATGTAGATGCATTTGGTGCCCTGCCCGCGCGTTCCACCATGGCCGTGCGTTTGCCCACGCACCTATGAGCGCAAGATCGATCCATGCGCGCTCAACGCGCTGAACGGGCAGCGCGCGAGAGGCACTCGCACGCGCGCGCGCACAAGGACACGCGCAAACACAAAGGCTGCACGCGTGTGTGACATGACTCAGCAGGGGTGCGTTTCCAAACGCGGAAAGAAACATTCACCCCATCCCCAACCCGCCCCTCCTACCCCCTCCTGCTCTTCCCCCTCCCCCCGCGCACCCAACCAGCTATATGGAGCTGGTCTGGCGGGGAACCAGCTACATGCAGCTAGCTTCGCGCCAAACTAGCTCCAGGCAGCTAGTTCGGCACGAAACTAGCTGCATGGAGCTGGTTTCGCGCCGAACTAGCTACGCGCGCGTAGTTCGGCGCCAGACCCAGCTTCATGCAGCAAGTGTTCCTCGACGCGCACATTTTTTGATTTTTTTCACAGCCGCAGGCGGAAGCGCCAGCGGCGGAAGGTCGCGAACGGGCCGCGGACGCGACTAAATTACCTAACGCGCGCAGGGCCGCGGATCAGGCGGCTCACGGCAGCGTCCAGGGGGTCGAAGCCGATGCAATCCAGGTGCCATGACAGCCCCTGAACGGGCATGCAGGTGCGTCCAACAGGCCTGAGGTTGGCCCGAGACCACCCAGCGCAGCCAAAATGGCGCGATAACGTTCCAACGTCCAGGTGCGGACAAGGGAACGACCCGAGGACGTCAGCCCCAGCCTGTCGGGTAGCACAGACGACGAGGTGGAAAGTCCAACGAGGATCCCGACGGCGGCAGCGAGCCGCTGCGCCAGAACGACATCAAGGTGTATCCATGTTCCGAGAACACTACCACACCGAGATGTTTCGGCCCAGACCCAGCGGGTGGAAGGGCACCTGATGCACGCTACCCGTCGAAACGCGGCGTGCGCACACCACAGTGTCACAGTGCAGTCCAAAGGGACGGAGAGCACAGGCGGAACGAGACCGTGTATACCCAGGCAAGTCCCACAAAGCCACTGATCCAGGGTCGCGGTAGGAAGCCGTCCAGCAATGGGGGTCCAGAGGGCACCGATCCATGGGGCCTGAAAGGTACCACAGGCTGACTGGGAACAAGGACCAACGGAAAAAGCTGACGGCGAGCCAGTCGCAACGCAAGAAGCGCATCCAGGGTGTGGAGCATGAAGACAAAACGTCCACAACTGAGATGCGGCAGCCCAGATCCGACGAGTGGAAGGGCGTGGAAGAGCACGATACACGGCAGACCTCGAGGAATATGCACATCTAAGGTGGCCCAACGATACCCAACCGAGTCGTCTAGCACAGAGGGACGAGGGCGCCTCGTACCCGAGACGTGTCCCTCAGAGCCAATGGATCCAGGATGACGGCGGAAGGCCGTGCTTCTTGTTTGAAAGGTCCAGGGTGACGGCGGAAGGCCGATCGTTCGGTTAGAAAGTCCAGGGGGGGAAGCCAGTGGTCAGGCGAGCCGTGGCCCACTGACGGGCCAGGAAGGGCTGGCGGTGAGACAACTACAGTGGGGCCTGTGGCCGCGAGTCCACTGCGGAGAAGCGGTGGACGGTATTGCCGAAGCGCGCACCTGGATCCAAAGGCAGGAGGTGCGCGCATCGGGTGGAGGGCGGCAGAGCGCCGCGATTAGGGACCCGCGGCGCGGCCTGGGCAGCGTCCGCTGGGATTCAGGAGTGAAACAAGGCGGGGAGAGAGGAGCCGAGTGACGAGAGGGCGTCGGCCACCGGTGGAGAAAGGCAGTGATGCCAGTGGCAAGTGGTCTGCAGGATGCGCGGCGTCACGCGCGGAGCAGACGGCATTGCCGAACGGCGCCCCAGGGCCAAGGGTGAGAGAGGGTGCCGCTCAGGGGAGGGGAGGCAGAGTTGCCCCAGGTTGAAGGAAAGGGCGGCAGAGGGCCGCGGTGGCGTGTTATGAAGCGCAGGTGGTGGCGCGGGCACTGGGGGGCGGTGAGGGCAGAGAGGAAGTTCAGTCTCTCCAGCGGAGTCTCTGTTCGTCTCGATCATCCCGATCATCAGGGTAACCTCCGCCGCGCTTGCCACCCGCCTGCCAGTGATCCTCACGCCATCCGTCGCGCCACTCGCCCTGCCAACTGCTCCAGGTGTCCCAGGAACTTGTCGCACGGTCGCGCCAGCCCGTGTGGCGATAACCGCCTTTGCTCCAGTCGTCTGTCTGGGAGTGACGCAGGTAGTTGGCTCGTATCTTGTTCCAGTCGATATCATAGCCAAGCCTCCTGTTCATCTCGTAGGCGTCGTACCCGCAGCCCTTCCAGGCCTCTAGGAAGTTGATAATATCCGAGGGCATGTGTAGTTTCGGGTCGGACTTGGGCGCCCTCCATCCAGGGAGCAGGGTACGCTGCGCGTTCGCTGTCCACAGTGCGCAAAAGACTGCTCCCAGCTGCGACTGAAGCCTGGATATGCGACTGGCTGGTGTCTCATCGGGACGTTCGAGTTCGACGGTGCCCAGCCTGACTTTGTACATTGGGCCGCCTCCATCAGGGCAGGACAGCATGTTGAGTGCGTCCTGCTCCGAAGAGCCAGTATGGCGAGAGTAGTGGGGCCTGCGCTCAGGGGGCGTCGGGGTGGGCGCGGGAAAGCGCTCGTACCGCGAGCCGCCACCGTCGCTGGTCCTCTCGTGCCTCGCGGGGTCTCGAGCTGGAGCCCTCCTGCGATCGGCGTAGGGCGTGTCTTCTGCAACTGAAGTCGCGGTATCCTCGCGGCTGGTGTCAGAGCTGCCCGCCGACGGGCTACGCTGTGGGCCATCGCCGCCTGAGCGATTATCGTCGCCCTCCTGGGCCGACTCGGAAGGCGTGGGAGGACGGGCGGGTCCATCCTCTTCGTAGTCGGGCTCCATCTTGTGAAGGGGGAGCCCGTCTTCCGCGCCTTCACCGCTGTCGTCGTCGGGCGGATCATGGTGGCCCATGCGTGAGTCGTTGTCCGCTGAACCCTGAGACCTGTCTGTGTCGGCCGCCATGGGAGTATCTGGCCTGTCGTCGCCACCAGAACACGCGCCAGATGGCGGGGACCATGCCAGGGAGGTGATCTCTGGCGCCGCGCCAGAGCTGCCTGCGGAGCTGGGTCCAGGGGGATTGCTTGCTCCGACCTTGGTGAATTGGTCCTGGGCCTTGGCGTCCTCGCCAAGCCACGGGAGGGAATCCACGATGTCCACAGGTGCCTCGAACCCAATCTGGCTGCTGAGCGGGGAAAGGGCCGGAGGTTCATCTGGATACAGCGGCCTGAAGTCGCGGTCCAGGATGCGGTCCAGGGTGGCCGGGCCAATGTTCCAAATCGGGACCAGACAGCGCCGGCAGCACCAAGTAGCGTTCCATTGGCGCCCCCACCAGGCCAGGGCACGCTTATCGATGGGGGGCAGCCCATGCTGCTCGGGAGCTCCTATGTCTTCAGCCGGCTTCCATATGAACAACCCCAGCGGCGGAGAGCCGGGGTCCCAGACCAGGGGCGGGGCCCCCTGGGGGCAGGTGTCGCACCGCGCGGAGCAGGTCCGCGTTTGAGCGGCTTTGATGCCGAAGCGGTCGTCCCGGATCCGGAGGACCGGAATGGTGGTATTGGCGCACTCGGGGATCTTCATGCCCGTCGGTTCCATGAGGAGGTCATCTAACTGCCTCGTGTCCGCCAGGGGGTTGCAGCCGTAGCCGAGCGGAAGGAGTCCCACGGAAGGGAGGACACTCGCTCTGTCGTTGCCGGTCCCCGATATCTGCTGCTCATGTTTCCTGATTCTGTCGGTGAGCTTCGTTCCGGCAGGCGTAGGGAAGCCATTGTCCTCGAGGTTCCGTATCCAGCAGCCAGCGCAGTACCAGCCCATGTTGGCGCCGTTGATGTACGCCTGAGGTCTATTCTGAGCGACCATCTGGCGCGTGCTGTCGGAGATCCAGGTACCTTCAGCGGCAGTCAGGTAGTCCTTCTCGCAACTGTCGCACGTGTATATGTTGTTCTTCTTTTCGAGCGCGAGCCTTTCGTCGGGGATGAACGGAGGGTCCAGTCTGGTGCCCGGGGCCGGTGCCGGTGGTGGAGGGGCATTGAGGTCGGTCTGGGACAAGGCAAGTCCGCCGCCGATGTAGGAAAGGCCCGCGACCCTGTCGGGACCGAGGGAGGCGTCGGAACCAGCCAGTGCGACGTGTAGTGCACACACTGAGCAGTCGCCCGTGTCCAGGCAGGTCAGAGTTGCTGCCGGGACGATCCGTTCGAGAACGATCATCGGCGCTTGCAGCTGGAAGTCCTGTCTGTCCATCTCGCTCCAGGTCTGCGGGCAGCCGGCTTCCTGCGCAGCCGGGTGGTGATGGGCCATAGCCACGAGCTTGGAGATGTGTGGTAGCACTGCCTCGATGCGACTGTGCAGGTCGGCCAAGTCTTCCAGGGTGAGGCTCCAGGTGCTGGCGAACCGGCTTCGGAAGTCCTGGTGGACCTCTTGCCAGGGTACGCAGAACCCCAGAATGGCTTCGATGACGTCCCTGGCCTGCTCTGCGTGAGAGAAAGGCCATAGAAACACTCGCGGCTCACGGAGCATCAGCATCATGACCACCAGAAGCGAGCGAGCCTTGCAGGAATCCATGGGCTGGCCGTCGGCGTCTAAGAGTCCCTGGCGGAAATCTTCCATCGAGGAGCCGCACCCCCGGATGATGTCTCCCAGCCCGGTCATTCCAGGGTGCTTCCGGTGTCTGCAGCAGTCCTTGGTAGCGGAGCTCCAAGCCTTGGGGACCTGACGGAAGAGTCCTTTGGGAGTGCACTGGCGGCGCTTCCACAGTGTTGCACGCCTGCCGCTGGCGTGAGGCAACGGGGGAAGGGAGTCGTCGGGAATGGCGTAGCTCGCATCCCTCCAGGGGGTGCCTAGGCCGAGCGACCAGACCATTGCTGCCCATGGCGTGTTGCAGACTAGATTGGTCGCGTCGAGCCCGAGAGACATGTCAAACAAGAACCCCAGGTGCGACCAAGCCTTGCGGTCGAGCATGCCCGGCTGCCGCGGTGCGTTGGCCAACGTGAACTCGTGAGGACGCAGCCCGGACATGAGGTAGATGAGCACGTGGAAGGCCGGCGTCGAGAGGATGTCGTGGAGCCCTCCCGAAATTAGCTTGCCCAGGGTGTCCCAGTCGAAGCTCTCTTCCAGGGGTGCATTGAACCGCTCGGCGAAGCAGGTGGCCTGGGCATCGCGCGCTTTCTTCTTGGCGACGTCCAGCTCGTTCTGTCCTTTCTCGCCCTGTGCGACGCTGCCCCAGGCAGGGGGCGAGGGAATCCATGCGGCAAGGTCCTGGAGTGGGTCGAAGCTGTCGTCAATGTCCAGGGGGAGCCTGCGGCCCACGGGGGTGCTGCCACGAAACTGGACCCAGAGGCGAGTCAGTCTCCCGTACTCTGAGAGCACGCGAAGCTGCGACCATGTGGCGTTGGCGAACATGCGACCGTCTCCCAAGATCTGGATATTCCGCTTGGCCCTGGTGATTGCCACGTTCAGGCGCTTGGCGTCGTCGACGAAACCCCAGTTGCAGCTGCCGTTGCTCCGGATAGTTAACACTATTACGATGTCCGCCTCGCCTCCCTGGCTGGAGTCGATTGTCGTGAGTTCGAGAGCCCCAGTGCTCATGTGCTCGCCCGCCACCTGACGTAGCCCAGGGAAGTTAGAGCTGATGGCAGTGTTAGCATTGTCGTCTTCCCGGAACACCTGTTGCCAGCGGTGAGTGTCCACCCTGTGGCCTTGGGGGAGATGTCCAGGGCCAGGAATATCCTGACCACCGCGTCCAGGACCGTCTTTCCCCTTGCCGGGCTGCCCTTTGGCGCCACCTCTGGCGCTGCGCAGAACGCCGGTGAGGTGACGAGGACCCTGCGGCCATCCGTCCATGAGAATGGCCGTCTGGAGCTGGTAGCCGACCACGATTCTGACAGTGGTGCCCTTGTGGAGCTCCGGTAGCAGGGCGCGCGCAATATCCACGGCTTGGGCCGCCTCCGGAAGATTGGCAAAGCCTGGTTGTAGCTCGGAGGTGACCTCCCAGGAGGGTGTGTGCACCATTAGGAAACTGTGCTTGTCTGGGCCCAGCGGCGGGTCCAGGGGCTCAAGGGTGGCGCGGAGGTCACTTTCGTCGGAACCGGTGAGAGTAGCCAGCTTTGCCAGTCGTCCAGGTTCCCACGCGCGAATGTCTCTCCAGGGGATGCCCTCAACTATTGGCCGCTCTCTGAGCGGATCCAGGATGCCAGACTTCATGCCTTTCCCGTAGTAGGCTGCGTTCGGGAACGCGAGTAGCTGCGGATGCATCCGATAGCAGATTGAAAGGTGAACTACTGAAGACTCCTGGCCGCGGAGTGCGTGGAACATCCTGTCGAAGATGCCGACGCAGAGCCCTAGTTCGTTCGCCAGTTTGGAGAGCACTGTGGGGGGCAGCTGGTTGGGGTCTCCGACGAGGACCACGGCCCCTCCGCTGTTAATCAGATTAACCATGGACATAGGCGCGTGGAGCTCAGTGGCTTGTCCGGCCTCGTCGATAACTAGGAGAACGATTTGGGGGCTGTCCTTTTGACCAAGTGCCTCTGACGCCTCGTGCGTGGACATGATTATCCTGGCCTGACGTAGTAAGCTCGCCTTGTAGGGCTTGAAGCCCTGGTTCTTGTCCCCGTCCGGGAAGGGGAACTCGCCGTGGGCGTTTCTGTAGTGACCCTCGGGAGTAAGGTCAACAAGTGCCTCGTTGACCCGGTCCTTCCTTGCCAGGCGCACGAACTTGTCGGGGAAGCCCGTGTCTTGGTCGAGGCGCCGCTGTCGTTGTGCCTCGATCATTGCCAGAGCTGGTTGGTCGACCGCCGTGTTGGACCCTGCTGCCAAAGCGACAGCGTGTCCAGGGCGTAGGCAGGAACCCCACATGTCCAGGCAGGCAACTGAGAAGGTGGTCTTGCCAGTTCCAGGGGGTCCGTGCACAATAACAGCATGGTGGTTCAGGGTTGCACGCAGGGCACTGGTCGCATCGCCGTTCGGCCTATGCTTGTCGATAATCCTGTGGAGCGTGTCCACGCTGGGAGTAGGACGCACTCTCTGAAAGACGGAGCCAGTCGAATCTGAGATTTCGTCGTCAGAGAACGCCTTTAAGCCTTGGGGGAGAGGCGGTGCCTGCAGCAGCGTGCCGTCTTCGACTGCTTGCAAGTGGTCGGCGTCTGGGACGTTCCGCTCAAGGGTGGCCTCCGCCCTGGCTCTAAGGCTCAGCCCCAGGGAACGCATGCGTCCCAAGTCGTTGGCCAAGGTTCGATCCGACCGAGGGGCGTGAACAAAGGCAAGAAGGTACGTCAGAGGTGAAAGCTGGTGGCCGAACAGATCCGCTGGGTTTTGGCGCAGGTAGTAGATCTGTTCCAGTGCCGAGCATTGTCGCCAAAACTGGATGTCCGAAGGGGCTTCATCTACACGATACCAGGGGAGATCGTCGCTAGGGGGGCGTCTCGCCTTGGTTTCGTCTTCGTGAAACTGCCCGCTCTTCGCGTGGTTGTAGACGACGATGCACCAGTTTGAGGGGTACCTGTCGGAAGGACCTAGCGCTTGAGCATCCCTGGGATGGATCTGACCGCCCAACGCGGGAGGCCACCAAACTGAGACGTCAGCGATCTTGTCTACCGTCGGGCCCGTGACTGACATGTAAAGCCACCTGCTCTCTTTGTCACGTTCCAGTGGTCTGGTCGCGACCTTGCACAGTGAGGGCCACTCCAACAACAGAAATTCCTTACCGACGGGTAGGTGCATGGCGTTCCGCAGCCGAAAGGTGCCCAGGTCCAGGCGCGTATTGGCATCGATCCTGGTGACGCGAACTCCGAGGGCACAGTTACCCCTTCTGGCTAAATCCTCTCGCGTGGAGCCTCTGCCGTCGTCGACCGTCTCGACCCAGGCTTGGCTTTCGACCCAGGCGATCCTCCTGAACGTTTGCCCTCGGCCCTGGAGGGAGTAGGGCCATTGTGAGGGGAGTCGGGCGGCATTGATTAGTTCCCCGAGCGCTGCCTTGGGGTGGACTCTAGAGTGCGGGGGGTCCAGCGGAACCGAGTAAAGGTTGGCGACATCTGAGGCTGCCTGCGTGGCCAGTGAATCTTCCAGGGCAGCTGGACTTGTCGGAGAGAGAGCTTCAATCTCCGTCTCAATGCCCTCGGCCAGCTGGACTGTTCGCTGCTGGCAGGGTGGGCTCCAGGCAGGAGGAGGGCGAGACGGCGGGGGCGGAGGGGGAGGTAACCCAGAGGAGCCTGCGGCCTGTCCAGGTGAGGGGGGTAGCCAGATGGACGATTTCGCCCGCATCCTGTTCCCGTCGCCGTCCTCGGGCTGTCTACGGCCCTCCTTTGCGGCGCCCAGCCTGTCCATCATGTGCGAACGAACCTTCTCCGGCTCCGCCCTGGTGCCTCCTGGGCAGTTGTATGTCGACGGATCGTCCCAGAGGGGGTAGGTAATGGGCACGTGCAGCGCATCCCCGGGGATTGCGATGCCAGGTAGCGAGCGCACCCCGTCGCGGGCAACCAAGGGCTGGACTGGTTTCCAGCCGCGCCAGGCCAACCGCGTGACAGACACCTGGTGGGTAGCGTCGTAGGGGTTCCCTCCGCACATGCACCAAAGATTCCTAGGAGTGGTGAAGGTGTTCGGGTCTGGCCACCCGTCCTGGCACCGTGCCACCGGCATGTCGTAGTGCTTCGCACTTAGGATGTGTTCAGTGTCGTCGACGGGCTCCTGGCAGATCTCGCACCAGTGTCGCCAACCGCCGTGGAAGTAGACCCAACGCATCCAGGGACAGAAGCGGGCCAGGAAGACGCGCGTGCCCGCGCGCATTGGCGGCCCTTCGTCACTGCACGGTAGGCAGGAGGGCCAACAGCGGAGGGGGCCCTGGTTGTTTTTGGGCATTGTCCAGGGTGGGAACCTGTCCAGGATGGCAGCGGAAGGCTGCGCTTCTTGTGATGGCAGTGACGCTGCGACCCGCCAGGACCTTAGTGTGTCGCGGCGGGGGGGCGATCAGAGAGGGAGGAGGGGGGGGGATTTTCGAGGGCATCAACGAACAGCGCAACTTGGTCCAAGTCACAGAGGTCGATGTCCGCGGCAGGAAACAGGGGGGGGGGGGGGCAGCTGGGAGCCCTCCCAGAAGACCCAGGAAGTGACGGCTAGATCGCCGGCGCGACGAAGGGCGTCGGCCCAGAAGACACCTAGCGTGGCAAGACGGTCAGCTGCTTTGTTGAGGCGACGACGCACGGCCTGCCATGTAAGTGTCCATCCGGCTTCGCTGGCTTGCCGAAGGGCGAAGTCCATCTGCTGTGCCAGGTGGAGCCGGCGATAGCGGCCCGTGCCGGCTGCGTACCGGATGGCGGCAAGATTGTCGCCGACCACCCGGGCCCCTCGGAGGGCGGTGTCAAGGTGAGGGAGCAGGGCGAGTCCCGCTCTGCACCCAAATGCCTCCGCCGTCTGTGCATTGTCGCAGCCCGGGAGGGCAACAACGGTAACCGCGACAACGCGCGGGTAGCCGCGATGCGGGTCGTGTTTCCAGAGGACAGCTGCCGCCCCGGAGACCTTGTCGTCTCCCCCAATTCGGCGAGCCCCCCCGTCGAAGGTGAGCTCGAAGGGCCATTGAGCCGCATCGGCAGCGGGGAGCGGGGAGTCTCTGACGGTGATCTCCTCGCCAGCTTCCATGTCCCTGCTGGCTCTGAGCACCAGGGCATGCAGGTCGCAGAGTCGGCAGTAGCTCTTGGTCCAGAGGGCACTGGGGGACCTGTCTGTCCTGGGGCAGGGGAACCAGCCCAACCCAGGCGGCATCCAACTCGCTCTGGTGTCGCCCGTTTGGAGAACGGCGAGCCGATCCCCACTCCGCACGATCCTGGTCGTGACAGGGAGGCGCCGGATTTCCCCTCCAGCGCGTGGAGCTTGGCTGCCGAGATGCGGATCAGCGGCCCCCTGAATGCGCAGCAGGTGCGGGCCTTGAGGATTGCAAAGTTGACAGGGGAGCAGCATGGGGGCCCAGACTGCAGTTTCATCCGCTGGTGCGGCAGGGGCCTGCCCTTCTTGTATGTCTTCTTCCTCGTCATTATCTTCCTGGAGGTCGGTGTCTGGTACGGAGATCCCCTGGGCAATGATTCTGGCGGCTTCGACGGCTCCGATGGGGGCACAGTCCAGGTTCACACAGTATCTAAAGGAGATCTGGCGTAGAAGGCGGCAGACCAGTCTCTGGTGCTGCCCCCTGGAGCACATCGCGGTGGGAAGGTCTCTGGGGTGGTCAGGGCCTTTGGTCTTTTCCCAGGCGAGGGCGGCGGCGGGGCACCAGCCCCACACGTGCTCAGTAGTGGCTTCTCCCAGGCCGCAGAGAGGGCAGGCTCCGTAGAGTCCTTGCCGTATGGGAACGGTAATGTGCCCGAGTTGCCCTCTTCTCTCCGCAGCAAGTGGACGCAAGTCCTCGGGCAAAGCGTCGTCGCCAAGGAGGGGCCAGAGGGAGGCCTCTCCGGTCCAGGGCCCGAGGTACGAGTCGCAC
Organism: Prorocentrum cordatum; assembly: GCA_963575745.1. Taxonomy (NCBI): domain Eukaryota; class Dinophyceae; order Prorocentrales; family Prorocentraceae; genus Prorocentrum; species Prorocentrum cordatum. The sequence continues at coordinate 281,316 of CAUYUJ010007557.1, read as the reverse complement.
CAGGCCTGACCGCGATCCCGTTGTCCAGCGGTGAGCCAGACTCTATTGGCCATCCTGCCGCAGCCGCGCTGGTGGGGGATCCTGTCAGCGACGCTTCGTCTACGCGCGGATCCGGGTAGTCCGTTGGCCAGAACGCGGAGGACGTGGTGCGCCTCGGCGAAGGAGGCGCAGTGCCCAAGAAGGGGCCATTCCGCACCGTCTGTTTGAGCCCACCTACGCTCGTGGCTGGTTGTGGAGAACCAGGAGCTCACCACGTGCCCGTGGAGCTGCGAACAGGCCGCGACGTAAACTACGCGCCCGAAGTAGCGGGCCCGGCGCCTAGGGGGCTCTCTCAAGGCGCGATTGAAGAGGTCAGCGGCCCTGGCGTCGGTCAGCAACTTGGAGCCTGGCCTACGTGGCTCATCCAGAGGGGCGAAGTCCCGCGCCCATGTCACGAGTTTGTTCCACCTTCTCCCCGCCTTATGTCTCGCCTGTAGGGGCCCCCACAGGTCGTCAAGGGCGCGCGCCCTGGCCGCGATCGCACGCGAGGTAGCAACCGGGCATTTGGGGCAGCCAGGGACTTGGAAGCGGATGCACAGACCAGTGAGGATGTTGTCTGGGATCCAGGAGGCGGAGGCAAGACCAAGGGCTACCCGCAGGTGTGCTCTGAGTGCCCTTTCTTGCACGGTGTCAGGGAGGGAGTAGTGGGATGGGTACGGGATGAGCGCGATGAGGTAGGTGTTCCAGGCGAGGGCGGTTTTAGTGGGAGACATGCTTGCAAGGTGGAGGGCCATGGCCCGGTCCCGTAGCTTGGGGAGGGGTTTGCCCCAGGTGCCGGCGACGAGGGCGTCGAGTTGTTCCTTTGTCATTCTCCCCCTGGGCGGTAGATTTTCCCCTTCGGCAGCCCTAGATACGATGCAGGCGCCGAGATAGGGCCACGCTGGCCGGTGCTCAAGCGGATTGGAAACACCGCGCCGGTTCTTGTAACTGGGGGCTCAGCGGGAGCCAGGCCGTGTCGGGGCCCAAGTGGCAACGCGACCTGGCGCATCCTCCTCCACTCCTCCTTCTCCCATCCCGTGCCCTTCTCGTTGCGGATGGGCCCGACGAATGGTCTTGCGCTGTTTGTGAGGAAGCATTTGTGTCTAGTGCAGCCTGCGGCCGGGGTAATTCTTGTTGGTCCCCAAGAATTACCGTGCCCGCAAGGCTGCAACGGCGCTGGGCCCTTTTTCGGAACTTCGAGGTTCCGAGCCTGGCGACGCACATGATTTTACATATGACATATCACACGCGCGTCTTTATTGCGGGTCGCAGCTGTGTTCTGAGATGTGCGTATATGTGTAAACATGTGTATACATACATCACGGTTGGCGCGAACATATTTCGTGCAGGATTTTGAAGATTGCTGCTGTATGGGGACCCTCTGGGAAGTCCTCTTGGAGCCTTTTTTCGGGTGTCTTGGAAGCCTGGAACCGTCTTGAAGCCAGATTGAGCGTTTTGGAACGATTTGAGGCTGTCTGGGAAGCCTCTTGTCTTGGGGCTGGAAGGAAGAAGTCAAATGGACGAAAGCTTCTCCCAGTGTGGGGGTGCCCCCCGCTGGGGGCCCCCCCTTACCCCCCCCCCGGGGCCCGCCCCTGGGACCCCCCATTTCGAATCAGCGACGCCAGCCAGTGCTGGATGCTTTTTCCCCAAACAGCTTGCTGAACGGGGTGCTGTTGTGGTAGAAGCTAACTCCGGCCGAGGGAATTCAAAGCAGAGGCGTCCTCAACAAAATCTGGTGGTTCGGGCCGTTTCGCCTGAGACATCCTCACAACTCTCGTTTCTGAGTTGCCCGGGATTGGGCGTTTCGCCTGAGACACCCTCCTGAATCTGAGCTCCGAGCTGCCGCGCGCGAGGTGGTCCGGCCCGTTTCGCCTGAGACATCCTCGAAACTCTGGGCTCCGAGCTGCCGCGCGAGAGTTCGTCCGGGCCGTTTCGCCTGAGACGTCCTCGCAACTCCAAGCTCCGAGCTGCCGATCGCGAGGTGAGCCGGCCCCCAGTCTCGCCCAGCTGGGTGCTGAACGGGGTGCTGAACGGGGCGCCCCGCGGCGCGCCCCGCGGGCTCCGTCGGGGGCGCGTGGGCCCTGCCTGGGCCCGCCTCCCCGGCGGCTCCCCGCCCGTCCTCCTCCTGCTGCTGCTGCTGCTCGTCGTCGTCGTCGTCGTCGTTGTCGTTGTCGTCGTCGTCGTGATTGCGTGATTGCGTGATTGTCGTCGTCGTTGTCGTCGTCGCCTCGGCCTTCCAAGGCCTGGAGGCGGAGGAGGGTACGCGATGCATGGTAGAGCACGGCATTGCACGGCGTAGAGGAGCACGGCAGAGCGTAATTAGCATGTCATAGCACGGTGTGGCATTGCGTAGTGAAGCATTGCATCACACAGCATTGCAACGCAAAACATGGCATCGCACACCGGCGCCCAACACAACGCCGCGGCGACGACGATGAGGCAGAAGAGAAAGAGAACCAGGAGGATAAGGAGGATAATGCGAAGTGGGGCGAGGATGTATAGGAGGAGGCGGAAGCAGGGCATCAGGAATATGAGGAGGATAACGATGAGGAGGAAGGAAAGGAGGGTAGGAGGAGGAATGTGACTAGAAGGGGGAGAAAGAGGTGGAGCGTGAAGGCAGGCGGGAGAGGCGAGGATGATATTTCCCAAGAGGAGCACGTAGACGACGATGACGACGGGGCGCGCCGATCAAGAGCAAGAGGACGATAACTGCAGGACGCGCGAACAGACTCAGGATCCACCCTGGCTCTAAAAACGCCGTTTGGGGATAATGCACTCTAGCTATAATTGAGCTGACGTGCCCGAGGAGGAAAAATGACCGCAGAGGGGGGGGGGCAGGTGAAAGCCGCAGAAACGCGAATCCGCGGACACGCGAAGCCGTATTCCTCTCGCGCACGCCGACAGGGTCGGCGGATTTTAACTGCAATTTACGGTTGGCGTCAGGGATCGGTCAGAGTCTTGCGGGGCGCATTCGTTTCAAGGGGGGCGGGGGTGCCAGGGCAGCGCCCTGCACGCTCGCGCGCGCATCGACGCGCCCACGCTGGCACGCGCGCGCGCATCAATGCGCGAATGGAATTCCAGACGCCTGGGAGCTCAGGGGGGGGGCACTGAAATACAGGAAACAAAAAACAAACGGGAGCAGCAGCAGCAGCAGCTAAAGGAGCAGGAGGAGGGGGAGCAGCAGCAGCCGCAGCAGAAGGAACAGGAAAAGGCACAGGGAGGGGATAAGAAGGCTGAGGACGAGGACGATGAGTCCGAGCACGAGGCAGACGAGGATGGATAGTCGGAAGGGGAAGGGGGAGTTGAGGATGAAGGGAGGTGATGTGATACTATGACTGCTTGCGGCGGTGCGCTCTGAGGCCTCCTCTGACTGCCCCCCAGGGGGGGGGGATCTCCCCCCCCCGGGGGACACTCCAGACAGGTCCGGAGTGTCCTTGGGGGCCCGTCGTGGGGGGAGGACGGTGTCCTTGGAGCTGGGGGCTTCCGTAGGACATTCCCAATCATCGTGTTTTCAAGGTGCAGGACGCTCCAGACAGGCCCGGAGTGCCCCCGGGGGGGGGGGATTCGCCCCCCCTCCGGGGACAGCTGGGAGAACCTTCCTTCTCCCTCCCCCCCTTCTCCCGCCTTGTCTTTCTTTCCGTTTCTTTCCTGTTCACTATCGCTCTTATTTGCCTCGCTCCGTGCTCGCTCTCGTCCTCGTCCTCGTACTTGTACTCGTGCTCATCGTCCTCGTCCTCGGCCTTCTTATCCACTCTCCTCTCTACCTGTTCCTGCTCCTTATGCTGCTGCTGCTGCTGCAGCTGCTGCTCCCCCTCCTCCTGCTCTTTCCGCTGCTGCTGCTTCCGTTTGTCCCCCAAACAGCTTGCTGAACGGGGTGCTGATGTGGTAGAAGCTGGCCCCAGCCGAGGGAATTCCAAGCAAAGACGGCCTCAGCAAAGTCTGGTGGTTCGGGCCGTTTCGCCTGAGACATCCTCACAACTCTCGTTTCTGAGCTGTCAGGGATTAGGCGTTTCGCCTGAGACATCCTCCTGAATCTGAGCCCCGAGCTGCCGCGCGCGAGGTGGTCCGGCCCGTTTCGCCTGAGACATCCTCGAAACTCTGGGCTCCGAGCTGCCGCGCGAGAGGTCGTCCGGGCCGTTTCGCCTGAGACGCCCTCGCAACTCCAAGCTCCGAGCTGCCGATCGCGAGGTGAGCCGGCCCCCGGTCTCGCCCAGCGGGGTGTTGAACGGGGTGCTGAACGGGGCACCCCGCGGCGCGCCCCTCCGCGGGCGCGGGCTCCGTCGGGGGCGCGTCGGCCCTGCCTGAGCGACCCGCCTCCCCGGCGGCTCCCCGCCCGTCCACCTGCCGCTGCTGCTGCTCGTCGTCGTCGTCGTTGTCGTCGTCGTCGTGGTCGTCGTCGTGATTGCGTGATTGCGCGATTGTCGTCGTCGTTATCGTCGTCGCCTCGGCCTTCCAAGGCCTGGAAGCGGAGGAGGGTACGCGATGCATGGTAGAGCGCGGCATAGCACGGCGTAGAGGAGCACGGCAGAGCGTAATTAGCATGTCATAGCATGGTGTGGCATTGCGTAGTGAAGCATTGCATCACAAAGCATTGCAACGCAAAACATGGCATCGCACAGCGGCACAGAACGCAACGCCGCGGTGACGACGATGAGGCAGAAGAAAGAGAACCAGGAGGATGAGGATAATGTGAAGTGGGGCGAGGATATATGGGAGGAGGCGGAAGCAGGGCATCAGGAATATGAGGAGGATAACGATGAGGAGGAAGGAAAGGAGGGTAGGAGGAGGAATGTGACTAGAAGGGGGAGAAAGAGGTGGAGTGTGAAGGCAGGCGGGAGAGGCGAGGATGATATTTCCCAAGAGGAGCACGTAGACGACGATGACGACGGGGCGCGCCGATCAAGAGCAAGAGGACGATAACTGCAGGACGCGCGAACAGACTCAGGATCCACCCTGGCTCTAAAAACGCTGTTCGGGGATACTGCGCTCTGGCTATAATTTTCTGTTTCCTGTTTTTCAGTGCCCTCCTGAGCTCGCGCGCGTCTGGAATTCCATTCGCGCATTGATGCGCGCGCGTGCGTGCCAGTGTGGGCGCTTGAGCGCTGCAGGGCGCTGCCCTGGCATCCCCGCGCCCCTTGAAACGAATGCGCCCTGCAGGACTCTGACCGATCCCTGACGCCAACAGTAAATTGCAATTAAAATCCGCCGACCCTGCCGGCGTGCGTGAGGGGAAGACGGCTTCGCGTGTCCGTGGATTCGCGTTTCCGTGGTCTTCACCTTCTTTCCCCTCCCCTCTGTGGTCACCTCTCCTCCTCGGGCACGTCAGCTCAAAAGGCATCCAACGCTGGCGTCGTTGATTCGAAAGGGGGGATCCCAGAGGCGGGCCCCGGGGGATCCCCAGTTGGAGAGGCTGTCGCCCCGTTGGTTTCTTCCTTCCAACCCCAAGACAATCCAAGAGGCTCCCCAGACAGCCTCAGATCGTTCCAAAACGCCCAGCATGGCTTCAATACGGTTCCAGAGGCCTCCAAGACGCCCCAAGAAGGCTCCACGAGGACTTCCCGGAGGGCCCCCTAGAGCAACAATCTGCGAAATCCAGCAGGAAATATGTATGCACCAATCGTGATGTATGTATTATACGCACATGTTTACACATATACACACATCTCAGAACACGGCTGCGAGCCGCAATAAGGACGCGCGTATGATATATGATATGTAAACTTATGTGTGTCCCCCAGGCTCGGAACCTCGAGGTTCCGGAAAATACCCAACGCCGCTGCAGCCCGTGACCGGGGCAGTGCCTGTGGACCAACAAGACTCACCCCGGTCACAAGCTGCACTAGAAAAAGGTGCGTCCTCACGGACAGCGCAAGACCACTCGTCGGCCCCATCCACGACGAGGAGGGCACGGGATAGGAGAAGAAGGAGTGGAGGAGGATGCGCTAGGTCGCATTGCCACCTGGGCGGCCCGTCGCCGCTTGGCTCCCGCTGGGCCCCCAGCTACAAGAACCGGCGCGGTGTTTCCAATCCGCTTGAGCACCGGCCAGCACTGGGGACGGACGGCGGATGAGCCGAAAGGGGTGAAGTCCATGGTGCGTCTCCACCAATCGTGGTTGCTGGCGGGGACCAGGGCCGTTTTAAATTTGCACATGCGTGGGCTGGTCCAGGGAGAACACTGAGCCGCAATACTGGAGCCGGCAGCGCGACTGATCTCCAGGAGGAGCCCGGCAGGCAGGCCTGTAACAGTTGTGGTGGTGCCATCATCGCTGAAGTCCACTGGGGCGTTGTCCAGGTACTGCCTGATGTTGATACCGGATGGGGCTGCAATGCCCCTGCACTGGTGGGCTTCGACGAGGAGCCCCGCCGCCCTTGCGAGCCAGGGCAAGGCGATGCCGGCACGCAGTGATTGGGCGGTGGCGCCCAGCAGGGCAGCGAGGTCATCCACGTAAGTCGGATCGTCCGCCCCGGTGATGTCGGCCAGGGCGCTGATGAGAGTGTCGTATCCTAGGCACCAGAGGAGCGGGGAGGCGGTGCCTCCCATTCCGATAGACCGTAAGAGCTTCCTTATTCTGCTTTTGTACCTACCTTTGCAGGTGCGCACGCTCCTGCTACCGACGAGGCAGTCCACGGAGTGCAGGAGCCAGGTCGGGAGCTGCCAACGTCTCGCCAGCTGCCCCATCCACTGCAGGGATATGCGCTCGAAAGCTTTGTTTTGATCGCAAAAGAGAACAGCCGTGCTCGGGGCAGGGCCTAGTTGCCGAGCGGCGTCCAGTATATAGCGGTCAACAGCTTCTTAGTGTGCGCCAAGCAGGGCGGTCCAGGAGGGCCCGGGTTCGGAGTCGGGGACGGGATCCAGGGCAAGATGGCTGGTGGCAGCGGCGATGTTGGGACCGCATTGTCCCCCGCGCTTGGCAGCTTGATTGGGGCTAAGCCTGGGTTCAATCACAAGGCCAAGGCAATCGGCAATGGTCGCTCCATGCAGTCTCCGTAGGCAAGCGGGGAGCTGCAAGGGACGCATGTCGTTAGGACGCTCTGCGGCCGGTTTCTTGCCGATCCAGACCAGAAGGTCGACGGAGGGGCCAAGGGCCAGGTCCAGGAACCCAGGGTTCAGTGCCGCGGCGTACCAGGCTTGGGCGAGGAGTCCAGCAACAAAGCGCGCACCGGGATGATACAGCTCGCACGGCCCACCGTCAACACCGGGGGCGCTGCCGCTAGGCCCCAGCACGAGGGAGGTAATCCTGCCCCACTGTGGGCTGGGAGAGTGTGGGAAGTGCCCCGTGTCCTTTTGTCTGAAGTACTCGTTAAGGATGCCGTCCGCTGTAGGGGGGAGAGGAGGGGCGGCTTGCCAGATCGGACTCCGGCTCAGCCAAAGGACGTCGTCAACTTCCTTGGTGCGCTCCTTCCAGCTTCCATCTTCGTCGCGCACTCCAAGGATGGCGTGCGTCCTGACGAAGATTTCTCGCCCCGTCCGGTAGTGAGAGGCAAGCTCGGGGCGCTCCACTCCGGGGCCCCTTTGCGCGGGCGTGAGGCGGGTGGCGCGTCTCTGCGCTGCGTCATGGCCCCACCTTCGCAGCCAGAGGGCAGCCTGCTGAGGTGTTAAGTCGTTGCCGTCCCACTCGTATTCCGCGAGCCAGGCAGCAAGTGCTCCCACCGGGCGCGTAGTGGAATCCGTCCTTATCGCGGCCGCAAGCAGGGTCCCTGGCGAGCGTTTGGTTTTGCTTCTGCGCCACTTCCTCCACCAGTCCTGTATTGCGGCTGACAAAGCGCGTCGACCAAGCGTGAGGAGGGCGGGCAGAAGCGGGACGGTGTGGTCATCACCCGGATTAGGGGCCGGGGGAGGAGTGGGGGGTTCCTGCTCTCTTTCCCCCTCGCCGTCGTCGTTGTCGCAGTGACTGGCTGGGAATTGACCAGGGGTGGCCAGACGAACCCAGTCGGCGGGTTGAAGGAGGCCCGTCAGGTCGATGTCCGGCAACTCGAAGGTGCGCTCAAGAAAGGAGTGCAGAGTCCTTAATTCATCGTGCGCCTCGCTTGGGAGTAGGCGGAGGTCGCCCGCGCGAATGGCGTTGCCCCAGCGAGTTCTGGGGGCGCCCTGCGGCTCCATGTAAAGGATGGCATGGTCGGAGACTGAGGGTTCCCAGGCCTTTCTGACCCCGTAGGCACCGAGCTGACGAAAGGGGCAGGCAACGATGTCGATATGTGATTCATTGTCCGCGTCCACTCTTGTGGGGCCATCGCAGTGGCAGACGCTGGAACCAGTCAGTGAGGGCAGGTCAGCCAGGGCCGCTGCCTCATCTGTTTCACCGTCCCTGGGATTGTCCAACTGGATGTTGACGTCCCCTCCCCAGTATGTAGGGGTGTCGTCCCACCTTTCGATGGCTTGCCTGATGGCATCAATGGTTTCGGCTTTCCTGGAGGGAGGGAGATAAACCGCAACCAGGCGGTAGGTGCTGTCACCTCGGCGAACTGTGGCTGCAACGGCACATTCGGGGACGAGGTCTTCCGCCCTGAGGAGTGCGGTGCCGTGAGGAATGATCGCCACTCCGCCGGCGCAGCCCCCGGCTGGTCCAATGTAGGCTGGAGAGGCGACAAATGTGCGCGCGTGAAACATGGTGGACCAGACGGCCGCCTCGTGTTCTGTCCAGTGGGTCTCCTGAATGAGTCCGATCCTACCGTTGGTGGTCATCTGCGTCAAGAAGGCATGCTTAATCATGTTCTTGTGAGCAATCGTGCTTTTGAGATACCTAACGTTCCAACAGCCCACCTTGAGTGAACCGGCTTGCGTGGCGTCGGAGATGGCATCGATAAGTGAACGAAGGGAAAGGGCCCCGCAGAGGTCCGCCCAGGTGGGGTTGCTCCAGGGGGTGTGTAAGAAAGCCCAAAGGGCTCGCGGTCGCCGGACGGCGCGGTTACTGTGCAGGGCGAGGGCGCGGCTCAGGGAGGAGCAGGCTAGTTGCCAAGCTCTGGTTCTCGCCCCCGGAACGAGAGATGCGAGCGGGGGAGACCCAAGGGCGAGATGGAGCGTCCCTGGGTCTTCAGGCGAGTCTAGGGGAACGGCAACCCTTGATCCAGGAGCTGTTGCTGCAGCCTGGCTCGGACTATGTCGTCTGGACAGGGGTTCCCGGCGAGCGGCGCCCAAGGGCAGTTCCTGTCGGCAAAGCTGCGTGCCTGTCTCCACGCGGCCCAGATCTGGCCCTCTGTCGGAGCTTCGTGCTGGCACCCGGAGATGTTCTCGTTCCTACTCCAATCCAGTATGGCGGTCGCAAGTCTGCGCTGTAGGCATCTCGGGTCCAGGTGGGCCCCCACGGCGTCGTAGAGTTTCTTTCCACTGACGTCCAGGGACCGATAGTAAGAGCCCAGTCCCACTGCTCGGGCCCGCTCCTCCGGAGATGGGATCCTGAGTCCATGTTCTCTGCCGTGGGCCAGGAGCCATCCCGGCCAGGCCCTCGCTTTTCCTTCGCTGGCGAGGCTCTCTCTCTCTCTCTCTCTCTCTCTCTCTCTCTCTCTCTCTCTCTCTCTCTCTTCCGTGGCAGACGAGCGTCAGTCCTTCCGTGCAGCCCAGGAAGTTGCGCTCGGCTCTGGTCTCTTGAAGAATGTTTCTGGTGCAATTCCTGGTGTCGACGAGGGCGCGGAGGAGCCATCTGTGGCTGCTGTCCCCATTGCATAGCAAGCAGAGGGGATGTGTCTGGTAACTGCAAGGGACAATTGCCTCCAGGGAGTTGGCAGGAGCCTTGGACTGGGTCCAGGGAGGGATGTGCCCGTCAGGTCTGTAAGTCCATTGCCTTTCCCAGGGACTGGGGAGCCGAGGGTGCGTGACTAGGTCCTCCGCAGGAAGGCAATTACTGACCCACAATCGGTCCCTCGGGCTGGCGACTGTGGCCGCAGAATCAATGCGGACCGCCCAGTCTGGGGGGAGCTCCCCCAGTGAAGTGCACATTGCCTGCTTGTGTGCCTGTAGGATGGTGGCTGGACATTCGCAGCATATTATGACGTGGACGTCCGGGCGGAGTCTGCGGGCGGCGTTCCACAGGAGAGGCACGGCGAAGAACTGCGCTGTCTGGGAACCCGCGAGTCCATCTAGCCCTCCGTGCTGGCTGGCTGCGGAAAGGCTGGCACCTGGGAGCCCCGCTGTGATGACGAGTAAGCTTCCAGGGTCCAGGGTTCTGAGGTGGTCGGTCCAGGGGCTCCGACCGTCGTCCTCCCTCAGGAGGTCCCACACATTGGCCCCCAACCTGATGTGCAGGGGTCCTCCATCAGAGCGCGTGGCAGTGCGCCGGTCCCAACGCCTCTCCACCCGAGCAGCAGCTTCGTCGCTGAACTCGACGAACGCGGAAGATCTGAACCGAGAAGTCGCGGCGACTTTGGCTAGGAGGTCGCCTACCGCAAGTCTCGCCAGGCCCCATTCATCGAAGAGTGATACAAGATGAAGACTAGTTCCCACAGTGGCACTCGGGCCAGGTCGGGGGTTGACTATGCGTGCCCTCGTCTGCTGGGTGAAGTCATACGTCCAGTCCTCCCCATGTCTGGGATCACTGATGGGGTGGAGCCTGAGGTGTCCCGATGTCCCACGTGCCGTCCGGGGAAACGCTGGAAACGAGGCCATCCTGCTGGAGGGTCCTTAGTGTGTTGATGATCTGCGCATTGTCCAGGCCCGCGGCCTGGTACGCGGCAAACGTCGTGTCAGCAGGTGTGACTGGGGAGAGGCCGGTTCGCCCGTCCCTATGCCGCTCCCACACCTGCTGAAGCATGTCGGCAGGCTGGGGGGCGGCCGTGGGCTCTTCTGGTAGGAAGACAGTGGGTCGGGGCCGCGGCCTGCGGATCCGTGCGCCCTCCGCACTCGCCGGTCTGGACGCCCGCCTTGTGGTACCTCTTCGTGCGACCCCGGTGGGAGGGCCCTCCCCTGGGCGGGAGCGTTCCCAAAGGTCGACCAAAGTTCTTGGGTGGGGAGATCTGCTGTCTGGTCGGGTGGACCTTTCCCTGTCTGTGTTGCCCGCAGCCCTGCGTCGTGTCACACCGCGTAGCGTGGTCCTGCGCGTGCCGTCATTTCTGCCTCTGGGCGGCCGGTGGGTCGGACTCCCACGGGCCCTGTCAGCGGCGGTAGTCTGGGGCTGGGTGCTGGGCGCTACCGGTCGCGGTCCGGTCGAACTTCGATGACGGGCACGTCTGAATTGCCCGCCGTCGGCTGCGCGTGCTGGCCGGGGCACGTGCAGGTCTGGGGGTGCCGGCGCGCCGGGCGGTGCTACCGGTACTGCGTAGGTTCCTTGGAGAGGCCTCCACCGTCTCGCTCAGGACATGGTCACTATCATCCGAGAAAGGGGGGCCCGCACCCGCGCGCAGGATGGTGCGGAGCATGGCTGGCGTCAGGCTCTGAAAGGGGGCGTCTGGTGTCGACACACTGTCCGAGCGTGAGGCCGGACCGCCTGCGAGTTGCCTCAACTGAGCGCAGGCCGCGTCTGCAGTCAGAGCTGCTCGGCGTGAGTTTACCCTCCTGCCGGCGGGAGGTGGGTGGGTAGTCCAGTAAGCGCCGAAGGCGTCTGGAATTCGCGTGGCGAGTCCAAGCTCTTGGTGAAGGTCTCTGACAGTTTTGTCCAGCTGGGGTATCGCTGCAGCCCATGCGATCACACTGAGCACTTGGTTCCATTCGGCTTCGGAGGGGGGGGTGCCTGTGCCGTCTGAGGCATGTATCTGCGCCAGTCTGAGCGTACGCGCCATGACTTCATATTCCCGTCTCCAGTCCGCGCCCATCCAAGGGGGGAGCTCAGGCCCAGCTCGGGGTGTGTCTCCTCGCCCCAGGGGGTCGTTGCAAGTGCTAGGCGCCGTGCCCGGCGGCGGTCTCCTGCTCTGGGCTGTCGCCGGATCCGTGGGGACCCGTGGAGGTGCGTCCTCGTTGCACGCCGCGCCCCCCGCGTCTGTGGTGCTGGCAGCCGGGGCCGTACCCCGAGCCTCCTCTGTACTGTCGAGAGTCGCGGCTCCACACCCTCCGGTCGATCGCAGCTCAGCGTTGGTGTTTGTTTCGTCCTGAAAGATCCGTGGGCCCCCAGGGGTGTTCACGCCGATGTGTCTCTCGGGAGGTTCCGCGGGGTCAGGACTATCTCGTCTCACAGCTTCAGCACCGCTGCAGGCTGTGGAGGGGACTTCGCCTGCGCCCGGGCTCGGCGTGGCGGCGCAGACCGGGGCGTGTGAACGTGCTGGTCCCTCTCTGGGTGTCGCGGGGATCGCAGAGGTCGTCCGGGGTGGGAGTTGGACGGTGCTGCCAGCCCGGGTAGCGGCCTCGTCCGATACTCCTTCGCCGACCGGTCTGGCCACGGAGGGTGGTGCCGTACTTTGCTCTAGTGGTGCCGTCTGCCGTCGAGGTTGCGCTCCCGGTGCGGTGAGTGTCGGGTTGTCGTTGGCCTCTCCGCTGGGGTTTGCGCAAGTCTGTGGTGTCACCGACGTGGGGAGCCCGGGGCTTGCAGGTGCGGCTGGCGGTCTAGGGCCTGCCGCAGTAGGTGCTCTGGCGTCACTTGCTTGCATACCTGCCACGTCCGCCTCATTGTTCGCCCGACTGCGGCTTCTGCGCTGGCTCGTACCTGGGTTGTCCGTGGGTCTGTCCCCCGCTCCGGCGGTTCTGGGGGTCTGTGAGGTGCCTCTCCTTCCCCGGGTGACTCTCCCGGGGTCATGGCGCTGTCGCTCCTCCCAGTGTAGGTTGGACAGCCTGTTGATCAGGGCGTCCAGGGCATTCGAGACACCTTCCGGGACTGGGAGCGCCGTGGTGGCGTCTACGTCTGCACCTCTGGATCCAGGGACCTCGAGCCAGGGCTGGTGGGCTGAGTAGGTGCCGTCAGGCTCAGGCGCGAGCCATTGGGTGAAAGGGAGCTGTCTCGTGACTTCCTCTCGGATCCCGAGCTCTCGTTTGAGTTGCCAAACGTGGTCTCGGTCCAGGCTCCCCGGGTTTGCTAGTTGCAGGATCCAGATGGCGGCGAACATGTCCCAGTTGTATCTCTGTATGGGCCGGCCCTCGAGTTGTCTGCGGATTTCGAAGGCAATCCGGCGTTGGACGCCGCGCGCCATGTCGCGCGGGAAACCTGCCTCTCCGCTAGTGGTGACTTCAACGGCCCCGCCAGCCGCTATTGCGGCGAGTAAGTATTCTCCAGGCTGTAGGACGGTTTCGTAGTCCCGTAGGCCACTTCCCTGCGACATGCTAGGTACCGTATTGGGCGCGCTCCTGTTCATCGCCCTGGCGTTATCTCGGAGCCAGTCCCCCGTGATGATAGGTGGGGCAGCTCTGGTGTTGGCTGGGTGTGAGATACCGTCCGGGCCATCCGGGAGTGGCCAGAGTCGGGTTAGTAGCTGGGCGTTCGCTGAGCCGACCGATGCAGAAAAGAGCCGTAGCGTACTGTGTCCAGGGAGCCAAGCGTCAGGGCGCATGCTGCGTGGGCGAATTTCTCCCAGCTGCGTCCCGTGCCTGTCGAGAGTGGTGATCTCGAGGACTTGGGGCTGCGCGTCTGGGGGCCTGTCGTACAGAGATGCTGGCCAGCGCGTCCACATGCTCTTGTAGTTCCCTGGATGTCGCAGCCGCTCTGTGCATGGGGTCCCTGCTAGGTGTGGCGGGGAAGATCCTGACCGTCTGGGCTCCGATCACAATACAACTGGTGCCCACAAAGGCTGCTGCCATGGCGTCGGCCGCAGCTAAACGTATGCGAACTTGCGTCATGTATCTGTAGTCAGAGACGTCTGGGAACCAGGCGTATACGGTGGAAACCTGTTCGACTGTGCCAAGACCAGTCGTGGCCTCTACGGCTTGCAGGACGTCCTCAGGCCGTGTTTGTCGCATGTCAGCGAGATTCCATCCTAGGTGGAAGCCGTCCTCGGGGTCAGAGAGGCGCACAAATGAGGGTCCTCCATCCCACGGCCCTTCCAGGAGGATGCGGCGCGGTCCTAGTGCCATGGAGGAGGAGGCGCCCCCAAAGACCCGCGGAAGCTCGTCTCGGAGGTGCCTCAAGACGGGGGCGGCAATCCGTTCTGGAGTGGAGATCAGGAGAAGCCCCGTCCCGCAAATTCCGACTCTGTGTCCCATAGCTCCAGCTGTTGTGGAGGCTACAGAGTGGGCTATGCAGACCGCTCTGGGGGGAACTGAGATGTGTACAGAGTCACTTGTCTCGTGTGTTCTCCAGACGCATGCCGTCTGGTAGGCCAGCATGGTGGTTTGAGCTGCCGCCTGCAGATTATCCAAGGGGGCACGTATGCCGTCCTCACAGCTCGTGGGCCTCGAAGCTCTGCAGCGGAGGACGTGGTGGAAGAGCATCTCGAGTCCCTGGCATCTCAGGAGCTCGTCTCGGGGGAGCTGCACTCTCGTGGTGACCCAGTCGGCTGCGATCATCCCGTTGCGGGATCGCCATAGTTCATCCCTCCACCTCATGATCTGCGCAACGACACCGTCATTGCCGCTCTCAGGGGTTAGGATGTGTAGCGCATCAGAGGTGTCCCCATTCCTTCCACCCCAGTGCACAACTATTGACGGGGGTAGGATCGTGCGCAGTGTCCTGCCCTCTAGGTCGAACTGAGCGGCGAAGAGTTGCTGCATTGGTGGGCTGGGCTTGCCTGTTCGGTAGGGGTGTCCAATCGGCACGAGATGGGTAATCTTGCTGGCGGTTCGGTATCCCCACCGCGCGTTTGCCATGGCTGTGAGCTCGACCGGATCCGGTCCTCCAGGTGACGGCACTCCCTCGGTGGCCAGGGCGCCGAGACAGCATGGGCTGCCCGCGGCGGTAGCTGCCGCCAGGGCGGCATCCATGTATTGAGCTAGGGCATCTACCACGAGGATTGTTGGGGCGGCGCCCCCCTGAGGCTGGTTCCTGCGCTCCGAGACTACTGCTTTGATCTGCTCCCAGGCGTCTGGGCCTGCGAGGGCAAAGGTGACTCCAGTCTCGTCCGCTACACGTTCGCCGAGGTAGGTGCTTCTGGAGATTACCAGATCGGCAGCAATGTCTCTGACGGCCGCTGTGAGCAGCCCTACCGGGAACCGCACAGGTCCCCTCCTCATGGGTTCATCCTCTGGGGGGTTCCGTCCCAGTAGCAGTGCCCATCTTCCGAAAGTGATTCGCGGGGCTTGCCGTATCCTAACTGTCCTGTTGGTGGGACCAGGGGGTCGCTGCGGAGGCGAGGTCCCAGGTCCCTGCGTGCTGTTGTGGGTGTCGTCGGAGTCCATGCCGCTTCCACCGTTCCCGCCGTCAGGTGGGGCCCCATCCACTTCCATCGGGTCATGACGTGCCTCCTGCGCGGTTCTCCTCTCCGCAACGTGCGCGTGGATTCTGCGCATGTCTGAAAGTGTGACGTATGTGTGGGGACGTCGGATGGAGAGTGTTTGTGCTCTGAGGCAGTCCAGATCTGG
This sequence comes from Prorocentrum cordatum, assembly GCA_963575745.1. NCBI lineage: Eukaryota > Dinophyceae > Prorocentrales > Prorocentraceae > Prorocentrum > Prorocentrum cordatum. Next base: position 265,931 of record CAUYUJ010007557.1, on the reverse strand, counting down.
GGCCAGGTGCCTGACGGCATCGGCTAACTCTTGCAGGCTCAGGAAGGGCTGCAGTGGGAGTAGGGTCCCGTCGCGGAGCTGTAGGAGGTCTGGAGGTACCGCAATGCCCGCGGCGTCGGCATCTCGTGGTCGGTCTGGAATCCTTACGGAGACGCTACCTCTATCGACGGAGCGGCATATGGGACAGTTCACTGGGAAGCATCTTCCGTGGGACAGGGCCTGCGCTGGCTGGCTAATTCTCCACTGTCTCAAGCATTCGGCGTGATACAGGTGGCCGCATGGTACCAGGGCTTCCGCGAAACCTCGGATGTCCTCGCTGCAGATCATGCATCGAGGGGTTCCTACCTCCCGGTCCCAGGGAGGAACTTCCACGGCGTCCATGCTTTCCGGAGGGAGCCTGACACTGTCCCCAGGAGGGTGGCTGAGTTGGGATAAGCCATCCCCCAGGCTCTCGATGAGGGCTCTGGCGGACATGCTGGCGTCGAGGTGCGTCAGACTAGCTCCTTCACTGAGGTGGGATATGAGGACCTGGATTTGTGAGTTGCTGAGGTCGGAGTATGGAGCTAGATCGGCATCCAGGAAGTCCCTCCGAAGGCAGGCCACGAGGTCTTCCGGCGTGTGCATCTCATTCCTGGTCATCCAGCGGTAGAGAACGTCGTAGGGTCGGGAGCCCAGGGCCCGCACAGTCAGCACTGGCTTGATGAGGGGGAAGTAGTGTGGGGCCAGGCAGAGCCACAGGGCTCTAGAGATCCAGGGACCCGGTTGTCGATCTACCCTGTGTTCCAGGAGCATGCTTTGTGCGAGGCACTGTGCCTGGTCCCCATTGACAGAGGTCCTTTCTCCGGGGGCCGGCATGGTGCCTCTGCCTGCCTCCTCTTCGTCCCGCTGCCTGGCGTCGAGAGTGCGTATGAGTCTGTCCAGGAGCCCTTCTCTGGTACTGCCAGCCGGTAAACCTGCCCTGGGGAGTAGCGAAGCTTGCCCGGTTGAGCATCTGTCTTATATCCGCGTGCCATGGCGTGGTTGTGCTTGCGGCTTCCACAGTTTCGGTTTCTACTCGAGGGCGTGGTCTGCCTTCGCTCGCGGGCCCGCTGTTCCTCGGGTTTGACCTCGGTCCGGTACTGGCCATTTGCGCCCGAGTCCTCGCTCCAGCCTCCACCGCCTGCCGATCTCCAGACAGGATGGCAGTCTGAAGGAAGCCACTTGCGTCCAGGTGCAGCATCATTCGCTCCTGGAGCTGGGGTGCGATGTAGCCGCCCACCTCGGGGGCCTCGAGCGAGGCACCAGCTGCCCTGGACGCCATATCTGCTTCGGATGCGAGTGCTAACTGGGCATCCCTGTAGGAGCTGACGCCTCGTGTTCTCCACCAGGCTGCTGCATGTTCGATAATAGCGGTGCTGAGGTTGCTGATCCTGAAGGCTAGTTCGAAGACATTTCGACCTATGTTGGTGGCTGTGCCCCATATAAAGGGGACCGGGACACTGCTCCAACGCATGCCAGGGGCGACGGAGTTGCTTGCGACCCTCGCCCTGATTCTCCCCACCTCCTCGATGAATGCGTCTCGCTGCGACCGCTCCGCCTGAGAAAGCCCATCCTCCAGGACTGGGGTGGGGGGGTCTTTGGGGAGGCCTGGCAACTACCCCTTCTAAGCCCGCGTGGCTGCCCCTGCCGTTGCGGGGGTTGTCCACGTCCATGGGGGCGCGCCCTTCGCTAGGACGCCTAGAACGCTCTTGGTCCTGCCCCCTGCTGTCTGCCTCCAGTCGTCTGAGGACGGCGTCCGTGACGAGGTTTCCCCGGGGGGTACCCTGCCCCATTTGGGGATGTATTGGGCGCCAGTCAGTGCGTGCGGCTGCTTGCAGCGCCCTTCTCATTACTTCTGCTGTTTCAGAGTGGGGGCTGTCTCTATTGTGCCACCAGCGTCTGCTGAGATCGGTGTGATCACGTGCGTCGACAGAGTCCCGCCCAGGAGGTCGAGGGCGTGCCTGTTGGGTGGCTGGCCAAGGTCTGCTCCTGGGTGACTCTGAGGTGACGCGTCTGCTCGCGGCTCCTCTGGGTTGTAACTCCAGGGGATGGCCAGTCTGTGGCAAGTGATGCAGGTCTGTCCTGTGGGATCTCGGAGCATCCAGGTGCCGCAGAAATTACATCTCTCTCCTGGGCAGAAAAAGTCCCGCAGCCGTAGTCTGTGAGCTGTGGTGGACCATGGCCAAGCGTCGTCACTACTGTCGCTTCCTTGAATGGGGACTCCAGGGATGCCCGCGGAGCTGACGGGTATCCCCGAGAGGGCGGCCTCTACCCATGGGACTGGGCCTCTACCTGCTTGTCGTCTCGAGTGCACGTCATTTCCCATACGCTCGAGGTTCCCTCTCGTGATGGCCCGCTGCCTGACGTCCCCGTGGTCCGGAAAGTGGACTATGTTTTGCCTGCGCTCGTGAATAAGGACTCGATGGGCGCAACCCATGACCTCGTCATCCATGGGGTCCTGCGTCCCGTCTGCTCGGTTGGGGCCACCGATGTGCAGAGGGGCGGAGTCCTCAGGGGATCTGGTGGGCATGAGCATCCTATCTGTGTCATATCCGCTCGGGAGCTCCATTCCTACGTCGCAGTAGTGGGCAGCTGCGGCCATGGCAACGTACTCGAGCCGTGCTAGTTGCCTCTCAGTCACTGAGGGGTTGTCTGCGTCCATTCTTTCACTCCTTATGCTGGGATCCTGAGTGATGCTCGCAAAGCGGAAGGCGAAGACCTGGACTGGGTCCGGTTGAACGCCTCCCAGACGCCCTTCATAGTCTCCTCCAGTGATGGACCATACCAGCCAGGTGTGGTCCAGAATAGCGAGAATTGGGGCTGAAAAGGCGACCTCGGAGTAATGTCCAGGGAGGGCTGGTTCTACGGGGGCCGTGCGCATGGGGCTGTCAGCTCGTATGCCTGGGTGGCCTGGGCGGTGCGTCCTCCACGCGTGGTGTGTGAGGAGCTCCAGGTTGCTGGTCTCCCGAGATGTTCTCGGCGCTCCGCGGTTGGGGACCTCGCGCCATGGCCCCTCAGTGTGCACAGGGTGCCGGCGTAGGGCCCTCATGGTGCCCCCCCTGCCAGAGATCCTGGCGTCTGCGACGCGCGGGCCACAAATGGGTCCGTCCGCCTCCCGGCTGGCCGCCCAGTCAGCATTCGTGTGCACAGTGGCGTCCAGCCACCGTGCGTGGAGGTCCGCAGCGCTTTGCCCCCTGCTCCTCGGCGCTTGGCTGTGGTCGTCGAGGTCTGAGGGGGTGGGCGGGTTCTCCAGTCGCAGATCCTCTTCCAGGGCGAGATCTGGAGATGGGTAGGAGGGGGGGTCCGTGAGGACGGGACCCCTGGGCGCCGCGTGGCTGACCTCGAGGGGCGCGCCGCTGCTCGTCCAAAGGAGGGGCCCCCGCACTCTGCCCTGTGACGAGTAGTCAGGTCCACGACGGCATTCACCGAGCGCACTGTTAAGAAACTCGAGCCCAGGGGGCAGGTCGGGAGGGGAGAAGTCGGGGGAAGAGCTGGTGGACGAGGGAGGAAAGGCACGAGGAGATCCATCCGCCGGGATCGGAGACCTTGCCCGATCGATCGGATCGACAGGAGGAGCGGCCCCGACCGCGGGATCGGAAGCAAACCTGGCGGTGCTGGGCGAACGAGGAGGCCCGTCAGGCCCTCCAACGGCCAAACCCATGGCAAGACAGAGGCGATCGATCATCCCTGTGGAGGAAGGCGCCTCCCTGCGGTCACTGGAGCCGGGGACCCCCGACTCTCGCACCCCTCCCTCAGGCGCGAGGCAAGGCCCGTGGCCTGCTCCTGGGGGGCACCGGGAGGCCGCGGTATCAGCGCGCATACTGAAGACGCTGTCCCGTCCCGCCTCTGCGGGGGCAGGGTCACAGGTCATGTCTTCCCTCTGCCAACGGTCCCCGGGTTGAACGCCGCGCGCCTCTCTCTGCGTGCCGTCGCCCGGTCCAGGGTAGCGACGGAAGGTCGCACGTTCTGTGTGTATCGTGGGGGGGAGAGCCTCATCCCCTCCTTGAGTGTGGTGCCTAGCGCTCTCGTCTCCAGTGGGTCGACTGGAGGCGGCAGCGCTGGGGTGCACATGACCACCGAACCCCCGTCCAACCCCCGTGGGGGTAGGGTCCCTGTTCCTAGCCCCCCCGTCCGTCTGTTCCCTGGGTCGCAAGCCTTGGGCGTCGTCCAGCCTTCCGCCATCCGCTCCAGGGTAGCGACGGAAGGTCGCACGCTTTGGGTGTATATCAGGGATGTCTGCATCCCCCCCTTCTCCAGCATTATGCCTGCCGCTCTCGGGTGCACGGGAGCAGTCAACTGCTGCGTCGGTGGCGGGATGCCCTTCACGGGTGGAAGGAGGGGCTCCACCGCTTAGCTCGCCAGCGGGGACGGCCTCACCCAGCGCGGGCGCGCCCAGGGGGGGGGTCGGCGGTGGGTCGGCGTGAGCCTTGACGGGGCGCGCAGGGGCTGCAGGCAGCGGCTTGCCCGCACCTGTTGTCTATGCCCTCGTGAGCGCCCCCTGAGGATATCAGCCCCCTGCGCGCGACATCCGAGTCACCCTGCCCCCTGGGAAGACCGCGGCGGATGTTCGTCTGTTCCTCGTCGGTTGTCCTAAGCGCGGCAGGATCCGCGGGAGAGTTTTGCGCCGAACCGGGGCCCTCTCCCCCGGTAGCCCTGGTAACGCCTGGGGTCGTTTCACTCTGCCCGACAGCGCCTGGAGCGAGGGAAGTTGGAGGTCCTGCAGTGGGCATGGGAGCGGCGGAGGTGAGAGAGGCGGCCGGGTTAGACAGGAGGGCTTCGCGCCCAAGGTCATCGCGTCCAGGGGAGCGGCGGAAGGTCGCAGCGTCGGGTTGTCCTCTGCCAACGTTGCCACGACCATCCCCCACGGGGGTCAGCTCCCTGGTGCATTCTACCCCATACACACCGTCCCCTGGGCTGAACATCGCGGGCGTTCCTCTGCCCGTCGCGGTCCGCTCCAGGGTAGCGACGGAAGGTCGCGCGTTCTGTGTGAATTGTGGGGATGGCCGCACTACCCCCTCCTTCAATGCCACGCCTGCCGCTGTCAGGCTCCTGAAGGCGGCCTGGAGTGGTGTCAGAGTCGAGGTGCGCGCCGCAACCTGAAGACCTGTCTTCCATGCTCGAACCGTTGCGGGGAGCAGCCTCACTCGGGGCGGCCGCATCCAGAGAGGGGGGCACGGCGGAGTGAGGGCAAGAGCCCCTAGGATGCGTGACGGGGCCGAGGCTACGTGACTGCCCGTCTCCCCCCACTTCGCCTTCAGGGCCGCATCCTGGGGGTGTCGAGTACATGCAGTCCCCATCCACGCCATCGAGGTCTCCGGGAGCCGAGGGCAACTCCCAGCTCGTCGCGAGACTGTCCGAGAGGAGGGGGGTTCGTGGGAGAATAAACTGCTTCAGGAGTGGGCCCGTCGGCCCCCGTGAGCCTAGTATCGCCATGGGCGGTCCCGCTGTGCCCAGCGCTGCCTGGAGAAAAGGAGATTGGGCGTCCAGCCGCGGGCAGAGGAATAGTGGGGGTAAGGGAAGGGTAGCTGGGCGGGACGTCCTCATGTCTGACAATACCTCCAGGATGGCGACGGAAGGTCGCGCTTTCAGTGCGAAACGGAAGGCTGAACGTATCAACCCCGTCTACCGCTGCGCATCCGTCGATCTCAAGTCCAGGCTAGCGACGGAAGGTCGCACGTTCGGTGTGTATCACAGTGCTGAGGGGATCGGCCCCTCCCTCCGATTGGCTGGGGATCATTTGTCCTCGCGTGCCCGAAGCATCGGCCGAAGCGCTCCCATTCCAGGGAACAGAGAGCGAAGGTTGCCCCGGCGGGATAGTGTCCTGAGATCCAGGGCGAGTCTGTCCAATGTCATTTGGCCCAGTGGTCCCGAGGCCGACATCGGATGATGCGGCTCTTTCCCCCGCAGGGATGACAGGATTGTCGCCGATCGATCGCAAGCTATCAGGCCGACCATCGATGAGGCAACGGTCCTGATCCGATCTGAGCCTCGGGCCGCTGAGCCCGTCTGCGCGGCGGGCAGGCGTTCGCGATGGCTGGCGCGCCCGGGTCCGGAGGGGGTCCAGGGCCGCGGGCCCCCGGCGCAGCGTCTGGGCGCCCCCTTGAGCGGCGGGAGACTGCCCCGGAGAGGGCAGGCCCACCAGACGGCCTTGAGCCAGAGGCTACGGAGACGCGCACATCGGCGAAGCAGCGCGGGAATTCTCATCGATGAGAACTCAAAGAATACGGCCCAGAATCAGCTGCCGTAGCTGGTTTCCCGCGCAAGCTTGCTGCACCCATCTGGGCGCTGTCTCGTTGATCGCTGGCCACCCGCTGATCACAGACAACGCCCAGCTGGGTGCAGCAAGCGTCGCGCCTGCTCGTGTTCCAGACGTCGCGTTTGTGTTTTCGCCCGCGCTGCACGCCCTGAGCCATTAACAATCCCCCCCTTATGCCGATTCCCCCGGCGTTCCGACGCATCGCTCAGGAGGGCCGTTGAACCTGCGGGAAGCTGCGAAAGGCGCGGAAAACTCATCTTCGTGATATCACGTTCGCACACAACGTCCGCGCCGCGCCTCAAAGCACACGCGCTCGGATCGACAGCGCCGCGATCGAGTTCCAGACCGCCTCACCCGATTCCATTGCGCCGGACGGCCAAAAGCCCCTAAGTGAACAGTGCCGTCCCAGACCGCGCTCTTCGAGGTTCGCTCGGTTCTGCGCCCGCTCTGGCACCACTGAGTTCGCACGAGAAGCATGCTCGGGCGGAAGCGCGAAGAAAGGCGGCTGGAGAGGAGAGGGATGGAAGGACAAAGGGAAAATCGGCGCTCGGGGGGGGGGGAGAAAACGTAGCTACGCTGCTCGGCGTGTCAGACCAGCAGCAGATATCAAGTTCCGAACCCCCCCCTTTCCCTATCCCCCTTTTTCGTCTGGCCCGAGATAATTTGGCGACCCACGTCGTACTCCTCTCCGGTGGATGTACGATTCGCAACGCGGCCCTCCGTCATGCCTCTCCGCACGGTGCTGCTTACCGCTCATACCCGTCTGGCTATTCGGCGCCACGTGGATGGCGTGAACGGGGGAGGGGGGCAAGCTTTGGCCGCCCCTGGTTCGTCACCAGATATCGGGCCTGGCGAAAGGGAGGGGGGGTAGCAAAGGGGGGGCTTGAGAATGAATTCGCGTAGCTGATTTTCCCGGCGCCTCCCGGCGCCGGAGGCGGCCACGTATCGAGGAATGGGCCCCTCGGTGGGGCTGAAACCAGCTGAATGCAGCAGATTTCGTAACCCCCCTTTTCCCTATCCCCCCTTTTCGTCTGGCCCGACGATAACACCACCCGAGTCCCATGTCCTCAGAGCACCCGGGGACGGCACTGCATGGAACAGCATCTGCTCCCCGGGTCCGGGGGCCACTGCCCATACTCTGCTCCGCTGGCCGAGGGCGCGGCCCCCATCTGGCGGTCCCTCTTCCCACTCTGTGCAGTTTGCCAGCGTCGGCGGTATTGTTGGAGCGGCTGTCGGTACCCTGACGGCTTAAAGATTGGCGGCGCGCACGAGGTAGCAGCGGGAGGGGGGAAGGCATCCTAGAAGGCGGCTGCTTCTTCGAAGGCGTTGGCCTTACATCGAGAAGGCCCGCGCCTTAACATACTCTGAAAACCAAGATGCTTCTGACCCCCCCCCCTCTTCCCCATACCCCCCTCTGCGCGTTGCCGAAAAGAACACGTTGTGGTCGCGAACGGGATCCCGGAGCAGTGCTGTCATCAGAGTCTGCACGTCCGTCTGAACTGGTGCGGCAAGGGGTCGCCGAAGCGGGAATCAGAACTGGAGCAGGGGCCGCACAGTCACATCAGAGTGGGGGAGCCGAACGGTAATTCATTATCCCTGGGCGCGTGGCTGAATAAGGAATTCGTGGTGAGAATTCTGATTGTTGCGTTGTTGTTCTTGTTGTTGTTATTGTTGCTGCTGTTGTTGTTGTGTTCGTTGTTGTTGAACTCGCACTTCTGAAGAATAATCATTGTTGATCCCCCTGTCTGGTGCACTTTGTTTTTCTCGATTGAAGTGCCCTTCCCGGGGTTCGCACCCTGTTTTTTTATAAGGGAAAATTTTTAGGATCAAACTGTGTCGTTGGCCCCCCGGGTTACAGCAACAACGGTTTCCGCCTGAGACTTCCTCACAGTTTAACCAGGACACCCGCTCCCGCCCAAGACTTCCTTGCATTTTATTCAGGAGTCGCGCTCTCGCTTGGGACTTGCTTACAATTTATGCATGAATCGCTCTCCCAGCGCTCTGGAGTCGCGCTCTCGCTGGTTACTTGCTTGCGCTCTTCAAAAGAATAACGTCCTTGCGGTGGAAACTTTTGGAATTTATTCAAGCGCCGCGCTCCCGACACCAAGGCACCCAGGAGTCGCGCTCACGTTTAGGACTCCCTCACATATTATCTAAGAATCGGGATCTCGCTGCCCTTCGTGGCCCCGTTGCTGCCTTTCGTGGCCCCCATCGTTTTGCTCCGTGGCCCCTCCTCGCTGCCCTTCGTGGCCCCCTCGCTGCCCTTCGTGGCCCCGTCGCAGCCCTTCGTGGCCCCGCTGTCGCCCTTGGTGGCCCCCTCGCTGCCCTTCGTGGCCCCCTCGCTGCTTTTCGTGGCCCAGTATACGTATGCCCTTCGTGGCCCCCGCTCGTTCGCGCTCTTCGTGGCCCCATACGCATTCCCTTTCGTGTCCCCGCTGTCACCCTTCGTGGCCCCCTCGCTGCCCTTCGTGGCCCTGTTGCTGCCCTCAGTGGCCCAGTCCTTGCCCTCCGCGGCCCAGTATACGTATGCCCTTCGTGGCCCCGTTCGTTCGCGCCCGTTGTGGTCCCATGTGCATGCCCTTCGTGGCCCCGCTGTCGCCCTTTGTGGCCCCCTTCTTGCCCTTCGTGGCCCCCTCGCTGCCCTTCGTGGCCCCGTTGCTGTCCTCAGTGGCCCCGTCCTTGCCCTCCGCGGCCCAGTATACGTATGCCCTTGTGGCCCCCGCTCGTTCGCGCTCTTCGTGGCCCCATACGCATTCCTTTCGCGTCCACGCTGTGACCCTTCGTGGCCCCCTCGCTGGCCCTGCTGTCGTTCTCTCTCGCTCTCGCTTTCGCTCGTCGTCGTCGTCGCCGTCGTCGTCGTCGTCGCCGTCGTCGTCGACGTCGTCGTCGTCGTTGTCGTCGTCGTCGTGGTCGGTTCTCTGTCCGTCCGTTTTGGGGTCGGGTCGACGGTCCGCGGCAACCCCGCCGATCAGCGCTGCCGCTGGCCAAGCCGACGGTCCGCGGCCGCCCCGCCACTTGCCCCGGCCCGGCCTGCAGGGAAGAAAGGTATACCCCCCAAAAGGGATTCGATCGAAAACGAAGAGGGCGGGTATCGAGGGTTTGGGAAATACGCGTTCTTGGACACTCGAGCAAATGAGGGCGAACAATCATAAAAAAGATGGATGTTGCTGTTGCTGTTGCTGTTGCTCTTACTGTTGTTATTGTTGTTGTTGTTGTTGTTGTTGTTGTTGATGTGTTATTGTTTTGTTGTTGTTTTGTTGTCGTCGCCCCACCCGCGACCCACCCGCGCCCCACCCCGCGCCCCACCCCGCGACCCACCCCGCGACCCACCCGTGACCCACCCCGCGACCCACCCGCGACCCACCCCGCGACCCACCCGCGACCCATCCGCGACCCACCCGCGACCCACCCCGCGACCCACCCCGCGACCCACCCTCAACGGAAGAAAAACCACCCGGATCCGACAACTGACGTTTACTAAACGGCCCTGGGCGTCGAGTAAATAGCCCTGCCCTGTTCGATTCATTCCTAATGTGCGTTTACTAAACGGTTCCCTGGCCGGGGTGATGATTATGGGGTGGACGAATCAATGCGCAACTTGAGGTTGTCAATTCCATTGCTCCCGCTTACATCCCACCCACCCACCCGTAACTGGGTTTACAAACCCCCTGCTGCGGCGATTGCGCTAAATGCTTGGCGCTGGCTGATGCATTTTTGCGGCCGCGACAACCCGCGCATGCACGCGCGCGCATGCACTTTGGCGCGACCGACGCAGCCGCGGTGGCGGTGACCGCTGGGCACATCCCAGCGGGCACTTCAGCGCGAGTCGGCGAGTTGGGCGGGCGCGGCATCATGGCAACGTCGACAACGGTAGACACGGTAATTGGTAGTAGCGATAATGGTAACGATGCTGACAACGACGAGCACGGCCAGTGCGGGCGCCGATGCTGATCGCGCCGACGACGACGACGGCGCCCTCGCGTCGATGATGGAGGTTTTGGGAAGAGTTTGAGATGCGCGCGCGGACGACGCGCGAGAGTGGCCCGCATTTTTTTTGACGCGGATCGTGCCCCCCCAAGACGCGCGCAAGGGCGTGCGAATGTCGGCATGCGGCGCCAGAGGCCCGTTTCCAAATTGCCATGGCAACGATGAAGAAACACAAAAACTATGCTTTTCTCAAGAATTCGGAAGAGCGCGCGCGAAAACTTTTTTGTTGAAAAGTGTTGTTGCGAAGCCATGTTTAAAACATGTTGTTTGGACATTCAGTTTTGAAATCGCTACGACACCGAAGGATTTTGAAGGATTTCGGCATGCGCCTGCGACGGCGCGCGGGTGTGCATCTCGTCCTGTTGTTGCAAATGGATTCTCGCGACGGCACGCGCGCAAAAGCGTTCGAACGATTCGGACATGCGCGCGCGAAGCCCGTTTGGTAGTAATTTCTGAAACTGCCGAAACCCCGACGATTGTCTTAAGAATTCGCAAGAACGCGCCCATGACTTTTTTGGAAATTGATGTTGCGAACCCCGTTTGTTTTTGTTGACACTCGATTTTGAACTCCTTCCGACACCGAAGGTTGTTGAATGATTTCGGCATGGGCGCGTGACGACGCGCGCGTGTGCATTTCGTGCCATTTACGGCAAGGAACTCTTGAAACTTATGCGTTTTGATAAACGAGTGCGCGTGCACAGCTTGTTCCTGCAACGGAACCGAGGGGGGGCGATACCTGTTTGGCTGGGATTGTATGAGCTCACAGGTAGGATGGACATTGGGTCAAAATCATATGTGTTTCGCATCGGTTCCCGTAAAGTCGCTAAGTCCGGGGGGAGTAGAACCTTTCTGCCCTCTTCACTCGCGACCCACCCAACTCTGGAGAACCCCGCCGCAGGCGCCAGCGGGGTGGGTCGCGGGTGGGTCGCGGGTTGGGTCGTGGGTGGGTCGCGTGTGGGTCGCGGGGTGTCGCGGGGTGGGTCGCGGGTGGGAAAAAGACAACATACAGCAACAACGCAACAAGCATAATCCTCACCACGGATCCCCACTTCAGCCACGCACCCAGGGACAATGAATGACCGTTCGGCCCCCTCACTCTGAAACGTACAGATTATGTGAGGGGGGCATGATATTCCCGCCCCATCGTGTCTTCACAAATGCAGGGCCGAAACTTCGTTACACCTGCGGACCATAGCCATATCTGGATGCTCCAGCACCCTCGGCCCAGATCATGGCGGTGGTGGCAGTCACTGTCGGCGTGGTCGCGGTCGTCACCGTGGGAGCGGCAGGGGTGGCTGTGGCCCTGGACGCGGTGGCCTCGAAGGTGGAGAGGGCGAGCGCGGTCGCCCTGAGACGCCCCGCCAATCCACGACATGCCAGCGGAGGCAGACGGGCGGGCGAGAATGGAGGCGAGCAGGTCCTTGAACCCTTGCGGGGGCAGGTGCGGCGGGCTCTCACAAAAGCCGCAACCGAGTGCGTGACCTGGACGATGCCGGCCATTCCTCTGGTGGCATCGTGGAGATGGTGCGTCGGCAGTGGTAGTGAGCGTGGTAGTGGTAGCTGTGGTGGTTGAGGTCGCGGCAGTGGTGGTAGTTGTGCCAGTGGTGGTAGCAAAACAACTTGCATATGCAATTGCACCAAGTCGAAACCGGCCGAGTGGTCGGGCTGAGGAGCTGGCATGTCTGATGGACGTGCTGTTCGAGCGGCCGTCGGACAAGCTCCGGGGGTCCCGGGTGGGAGAGTCCCGGTGGGGGGGTCCCGGGGGGTCCCTGGTCAGATTGCCATTCCCCTGGGGTGTCCCAGGGCCCAGAAAAGCCGTAAGACGGCCAAGAGGCCCCCAGGACAGTCCAGGAGGGCCCCGAATCGCCGAATTATCGCTCGAAGGCGCGAAAGTAGCCTCCAGACGGCCCAAGAGTTTTCCAAGACTGGCCCCAAGACGGCACAAGAGGACCCCAAGACGGCCCAAGAGCGCCCCACGAGACGTCCCAAGAGGGTCCCAAGAGACCAAAATCAAACATTGTCCTTAAGTTTCGGTTCCGCTCTTTCGGCTTTCCGACGCACCAAGGCGGCCCAAGGCGCCCCCGAGATCGCCCCAAGACCGCACAAGAGGATCCCAAGATGGCCCCAAGATTGCCCAAGAGGGCCCCAATACGGCCCAAGAGCCGTCCAAGACGGCCAAAGAGGGCCCCAAAACGGCTCCAAGAGGGGCCCCAAAGAGGGACCACGAACGGAAAATGCGAAACTTCCGCCACCAGCACCACCACCAACCACCCCCCACCCCTCCCGAGAGGCCCCCAGGAGGCCCCCAGGAGGCCCCAAGAGGCCCCCAAGAGGCCCCGAAGAAGCCTGCAAGCAGCCCCTAGAAGCCCCCAAGAGGCCCAAAAGAGGCCGCAAGACGCCCCGTGGAGCCTCCCAACAGGCCCCCAAGATGCTCCCAAGAGACCCCACCCCCGTCGTCGTCGTCGTCGCCGTCGTTGTGGCCGCCGTCGCCGTCGCTGTCGCCGTCGCCGTCGCCGTCGTCGTCGTCGCCCTTCAGGGTCGGCGGCACCGGCCGTACACAGGGCTCATTTCTTGGAGGTTAATTTCTTGTTGGCTCATTTCTTATTTTCCTTCGTTTTCGCACCGCACATGCCTCACAGTGCGTGCACACCAACCTGTGAACGTCTGCGCGGAGCAGCGTCGATGCCACCGCCTCCCCGCACATGCCCGCACATAGTCCACGCCCCCGGGGTCGCATGTCAAGAAGACCACGCCATGTCCGCACATGGCCGCACAGGCGATACATCCGCAGAAACAAAACACAACTTTTGGCCGAGTCCACCCGCACACCAATCAGGAATTTGGCTGGCGCTGGAACGGCGCAATGTAAACACTCACGGACGTGGCCAACACGCAGGCCGCAGCACCAGTCCGTGACAAGGATGTGGCCAACGACGGGGCGACAACACCCTTCTCAAGCAGGGATGTGGCCAGCTTTCGAGCGGCAGCACCTACAGTTAGGGACATGGGCTGGTGTGAGGCGAAAGGAACACTGCGAATTCGGGGTGCGGCCAGCGCGCAGGCGACAACACCAGTCCCATACACATGGGGATATGGCCAACGCTCGGGCAGATAAGTAAGAGTTCGGAGGATGTCTCAATCGGAATGGGCGGGAACACTTCGAGAATCGCATCTTGGAACCTATAGTTGCGAGGATGCCTCAAGCGTAACAAGCTAGAGCATCTCCATAATCGCATCGTGGAGCCCAGACTCGCGAGGATGTCTGGAGCGACATGGGCCGGGACAAATCACCTCAAGTCAATGAATCTTGAAGTCCAGAGTTGCGAGGGTGCCTCACTCGGCATGTCCAGAGTTACGATGGTGTCTCACGCGAAGCGGGCGGGAGCACTTCGAGAACAGATTGGAACCCAGAATCGCGAAGACGTCGCAGGCGAAATAGGCCAGATCGTCTCAAGTCACAGCCATATATATATATATATATATATATATATATATATATATAGCATTTCTGAGCCCAGTTCCGAGGATGTCTCGGGCGGAGCGGGCCCGATCCCGACCATCGAAGTCCTCCCTCCCCCCTCCCCCCCTCCCTTTCCTCCTCCCTCTCTCCTCCCTCTCCCTCCTCTCCTCCTCCTCCTCCTCCTCCTCCTCTCTCCTCCTCCTCTTCCTCCTCTTCCTCTGGCCAAGCCGGGCCGAGCTGAGCCGGGCCGGGCCGGGCCAGCCCGCCGGCCGGCGGGCGGAGCGTGGGCGGCGGCGGTAGCGGCGGCGACGATGACCACGACGATGACGGCGACGCCAATGACGACGACGACGACGACGACGACGACGACGACGACGACGACGACGACGACGACGACGACGACGACGACGGCGACGGCGGCGGCGGCGGCAGAACCCATGTTTCCATCGAAAGGGTGAGCTAATCGAGCACTCGGCTTCAGGGGGCGCCCCCGTCGTCGTCGACGTCGCCGTCGGCAGCGGCGGCGTCGGCGTCGGAATCGGCGTCGGCGTCGGGGTCGGCGCCGGCGTCGTCGTTGTCGTCATCGTCCGTCCTCCCCCATCCTCCTCCAGCTGCTCCTCCTACTGATCCTCCTCCGCCTTCTCCCCCTCCTCGTCCTCCTCCTCCCCCTTTTTGTCGTCCTCCTCTTCCTTTTCGCCCTCCCCCTCGTCGTCGTCGCCCTCCTCCCCCAGCGCGGCGGTGGGAGGAAAAGACTGCGCAGCGGGAGGAGGGAGCAGGAAATGGGCCGCGGGGACCATTTTAAAGTCCGCACATGCCCAGAACATGCCAGGCACATGCCAGCACAGTATTTGCACAGCTCACGTCGGCCAATCGTGCATCTCCGGGGTGGAAAAGGACGACGGGGGAGGATGGATCAAGGCGGGGCGGGACGGGGGGAGGATGAGAGGACGATGGAATAAGAGAGGCAATGGGAAACGAGGACGGGACACAATCCCTCTTCGCACTGGCATGCGCGCGTGCCCTCGCGCTCCGCACAGGCTGCTGGGGGAGGAGGAGGAAGAGGAAGAGGAAGAGGAGGAGGAGGAGGCGGAGCGTCCAGAAAGGTCCCTTGGTCAATCTACCCTTGGCCTCTCTCACGCCGCTCGCTCGAGCGCCGCCATTCGCCCATCGGCAGGTCGGTGGCGAGGCGAGCAGCACGGGCGATGAGGAGAGAGGAAGGCGGGTCGGGCGCAGCCGAGCCTGGGGCCCGTCGCTTCGCGTGCAGCAAGCGGTGGAAATGATATAGAATGACAATCTGACGCAGGCGCACCAGAGAGCACTCCGACAGAGCAAGACGGTCAGAGAGGGAAGCAGGGAGGGAGAGACGGGAGACCATCGCAACATTCCAAAGAAAGCGACGGCATTCAATATAGTGAGATAGGCTATCTCGGGCGCATTCGCACCCGAGCAGGCAGCCCTGGTCGACATTCCTTAATCTTGCATCAGTGACCCACCCCCCCGTCCACGTGCGGATGGCGGCCATCCGCCAAGAGGGGGGGGCCTTGGCAAGCATTGAATTAATGGCATCCCAGTCGAATGACGCTGAGGCCTCGAGAGAGATCGAGAACCATTTGACGAGGCGGAGACGCAGGCAAGCGATAAGAGAACGAGGAGGGGAGGAAGGGGCACGAGGGGGGGGCAGATAAATAGCAGGACGGATACCTCTCAAGAGAGCTCGCTGCATTTTGAGTCTGGGGCCACCCCTGCCAGCAGCGCCAGATCGTTCTACCCTCTGCGGCGTAGATCGTTCTCGCGCAGCACGCCGCTCGGCCTCAAGGGCCGCCAGCCCTTCGAGGGCCGCCCTACGGTCCCGCCCCAGCGACGGCCGAGCTTCCGCCGCCTCCCGCAGAGACCACGCCACCGCCGGCTCCCGCCAGAAGGAGGGCCAGTGGCAGAGCTCCTGGGCTCCGATAGGGCCGCGCCAGTGCAGCTGGCCAACTTGGGCATGCTCCCACGCAGCGGCTTCAAGGAGGCCGCACATCCTGGACCAGCACTTTTTAAAAGACAGGGCAGTCCTCATCCTAGCGGCGAGAGCGTTGCTTCGGATACCCTGGACCCGAAGACCACCGAGGGAGTCGAGGTCGAGGAAGCAGGAGGCAGAGAGCCAGGATCCAGGAGCCCGAAACACACGAGTCAGCAGATCTTTCTCTCGCCGCTGGAGGGACCGAGGGATCTCATATAGTTGCGACTTGTAAGAGAGCACACTGAGCGCTCGTTCTTGGTAGAGCGAGATATTGGCATCAGTGTCGGCGTGGGACCGTGCCAGGGCGGCAACGCGGTGCTCCAGCTTCGCTGCTGGTGCTGCCCACTGCTCTTCATTCTCTGCAGTTGGGCCCTCCGTACAGCCGAGGTACTCAAGCGTAGGGCCAACCTTGAATTCGGCCCAAGGTGCACACACGGAGGCTAGCATCTCGGACGTCGGAGCACTGAGATCGTCCGACCACGGTGCCCAAAGAGGGGTGGCACAGCATTTCGAGGGCTTTAAAGCGAGCCCTGCCAGTCTGTCCGAGTTCTTGAAAATCCTAGCGAGCTCCCTTAGGCCAGCCTTTCCCCACACCACCGCCCCCACGTCGTCCGCGCACCACCTCCCGACTCCCTTGCCAGCGGCCTCGAGGGCGCGCTCCATGTCCGCGCAAAACGGATGAGCCGCTAGGACGAACAGACTGCCAGAAAGAGGGTCGCCCTGGAGGACGCCAGCAAGGATGAGGAAGAGGAGGCCACGGGAGCAGTCGGAGCTAACGGCGGCAGCCATAAGGTAGTTGGCGCGGATCGCATTCACCAGGGCCTCAGGGGCACCCCATTGGGACAGGACCTCCCAGAGCCACGAGTGGGCCACCGAGGGGAAAGCACGAGCATAATCAAAGGCAAGAAGCAGAGGCGAGGCAAATTCAGGTGGTGGGTGATTAAGAGCACGCATGCTTGCGATTCTCGCGTGACTGTCGAGCTCAATTAAATTTTCGAGAAAGTGACGATCACAAATGAATCCGCGCTGGCTGGGCGCCACTGCCGCTTGCACCGCTCTCTTCAGAGGGTGGTTCAGGGCGGCGCTGATCGCCTAGGCCCCCGTATTGCGCAGCGACAGCGGGCGCGCGCAGCCAGGGGCACGCGAGGCGCTCGCCATGTCGGCCGCCAGCGAGCCCTTCGGGAGGAAGATGCTGACCGCGCGGTTGTAGTCCGAGCGCATGGGCAGGCCATCCAGCGTCCACACCAAGGCGCGGTGGAGAGCCTCAGCGCCGCCATCGGCCACAGCCCAAGCCGCGGCTGGGAGGCCGTCAGGGCCAGGGGCCGCAGGGCGCGCACGGCGGAGAGCCTCCCGCACTGTCGCCACTGCAGGCGGGCAGAAGGCGCCCCAGTCGACCGCGGGGACCCCGAAGCGCTTCAGGTAGGCTGGCTGCTCTCGGCCCTCCGTTTGGAGATTGCGGGCGGCGTTGGCGGACAGAATACCTTGCCCCAGTGCTGGCCCAGCGCCGCGTTTATGTCGGCGGCTTCGGTCAGCTCGGTGCCTTGCGTCTCCAGGCACGCGAGGTATCGCCGAGCGTTGAAGGAGGCCCATAGTCGCGCCCGTCGCCTTAGAGCCCGCTGCTGAGCCACGAGTTGGCGCCGTCGGCATTCAGCGGTCTCCTGCTGGGCTGCCTCCTCAAGGGCGCGGCGCCTGCTCGCAGCATCCTGCCTCTGGGCGATGTTGTATCTCCTCTGGAACTCCGCATAGTCGAGGATCTCAACCGAACGGGACTGCGCCGAGGCTTTGACCAGCTCACGAGCCCAGGCGTTCTGCGCCACCACCAGCTGCGCCAGCTTCCAGTCTTGGCGCCAGAACGCCCTGGCCAGTTGGCGCCAGATGATGGCTGAGGCCCCCTTGGCCCAGCCTTCGGCCACGAGGATCTCATTCTGGACGCCCTTGGCCGCTGCCTGCAGGATCCGCGTGAAGTACTTGCACTCGTCGGGTGGCTCTTGGCTCTGCAGAGGGACCATCGCCAGGTACCCGTCAACGATCTCCTTGAAGCGCGGTCGCTGGATCACGGCGAGGGGGATGGCCGCAGGCGTGTCAGGGTGTCGGTGTCCAGGCGTCCTCCGCATCAGCGATGCTGCGACCAAGGAGTGATCGCTAATCCCTCTGATGTGCATCTCGCGCGCTTCGCCTCGGACTTGACATGTCTGCCAGCCTTGGCATAGCTGCCACCTCGGGACCCCCGCGAACACGCGGTCGATGGAGGAACTGGTGCGCGTGCTGGCGTTCCAGTGCGTTGGCTTGCCTGGCATCATCTCCGTGGCCTCCCGCAGCGCCCCCAGCCACTGCCGCTGGCCAGGGTGGCGGGCCATGCGCGCGGTCTGGCCAGGGGCGGGGGCCGCATGTGCGCGGCCGCCACCGCCGCTGCTGGGCTGCGCGACTTGCGCCTGCTGGGGCTGGTCGTCATCCAGGAAGTTGTCTGTCTCGTCATAGTCGCAGAAGTTGAAGTCACCCACGATGAAGGTGGAGCGGGTGGCAGGGCATTGGTGTGCCCAAGCCAGATCCTGTCGAAGGCGTTGGGCGACGCGTCGCCGTTGTTCAGGTGAAATATCGTGGTTGTGGATGTCCCAGTGGATGAAGCTGCACGGCTGACTCCCCATAGCCGCGGGGCGAACTTCGCCACAGAGCCTGAGAAGGCGGCCAGGGACCACTTCCCCAGGGACAAAATCGCAGGCGTAGCCATCAGCAGTTGCTGGCACCACCGTGGCCACACCTCCTGCATCTTCTCGACCTCCTGTCATGCACGAGGCAAAGCAGCAGAACGGTCTCCCCAGTCGCTCCAAGAATACCTGCATGCTATGTACGGAAGCATGCGTCCTCTGCAGCGCCAGCAACATTGGCCCCTTCCAATGTCGCTGAATATATGCAAGCTTCTTCTTGATCTTCACGGTGGCATTCTTCCCAGACTGCTTTAGCGCCCGACAGTTCCAGGTCCCCAGGTGCGCACCATCTCCGTCACCTCCCCATGCACGCGATACAGTGTCAAAGAGTCCACTGCTGCGCCTCTGGCTCCAGGACACGATCCACCACCGCCTGCAGGGCTTCCTGTGTCTGGCCGATCGCGCGCACCGCCACCATGTTCCACGAGACCGTCGGCGTGGCACCAGGTGACGCAATG
Organism: Prorocentrum cordatum; assembly: GCA_963575745.1. Lineage (NCBI taxonomy): Eukaryota > Dinophyceae > Prorocentrales > Prorocentraceae > Prorocentrum > Prorocentrum cordatum. The sequence goes on along the minus strand of CAUYUJ010007557.1, from coordinate 247,045 downwards.
GAGAGCTTGAGCAGCTGGCGCCATTTGACCGTGATGGCATTGGCTTCCTTGTCTGCGAAGAGTCGTGCTTCGATCGTCTCTTGGAGGGCGGCCTTGATACGCTTGAGGTAGATCTCGTGTGAGATCTGGGACTGGTTGCGGTCACGGCCCACGTTGAGGGGGACGCTTGGACCATTCGGCAGCACTGCAGCGAACTCCCTCCACGTAGATGGGCCTGTGCGTAGGAGGCCCACGAGCTCTCCCACGCGCCTCGTGGCCAGGCCCACAGCACCCACACAGCGGAGCTTGAAATGTCTCCCCATCTCCTCTCCCTCCAGCCTTGTCGCCTCAGGGGTGAGGTTGTGCAGCTCGGCGTCCACCAGGAGCTGCTGCAGCGCACGCGCGACCGCCTCCTTCGGAACGTTCGAACGCGCCACGATGGACAGGATGGTGGGGTCGATGGGCCTGGACCAGCCCGTCTCCAGCATCGGGGCCTGCGGGGTGGCCGACGCCACGACTCCCATCTCTGTGCGGAGGTCGGCCATCTCTTGCCGAAGGCGGCCGAAGTCTGCCATCCGCTGCTCCATACATCCCAGGCGTGAGTCCACAGCAGCGAAGCGGGCGTCGATGGCCTGGGCGAACTCCTGCTGGGTGGACTGGAAGATCTGCGAGAGGTTGTTGGTGGTGGACTGGATCTGGGATCCGAGACGGCGCTCCATGTTGGCCAGCATGCTGGAGAGGTTCGCCGAGCCAGCGGCGGCGGCATTAGCTCCTCCTGCTGCAGGCGGTGGGCCGAAGCGTTGTGCGGCCGCTGCCGCCCATGCGTCCTGCTCGCCATGCTGCGGTGGCTGCTGCGATGCGAAGGTCGGCATGAGCTCGAGCGCCCCAACGTCGCCCTCGGAGAGCACCGTGCCACGCGGAGCTCCCGCAGCAGCTCCTCCCTCCACATAGCCTCCAGCTCGGCTTCCTTGGGTAGCGTGCGGCGGGGCGGGGGGCACCACATCCCAGCCAGAAAGGCGGGCGTCGTGCTGACGACGCTGGCGTGGCGTGGCCTCCTCACTGGCGGCGGTTTGCTGTCGTCGTTCCCTGCGACGTTCACCACGGCGGCGATGCTCGCTGCGGGAGGTGCTCCTGCTGCCCACAGTGTCGGGCGAGGAGCTGCTGGTCTGCCTGCCACCACCGTTGCCGCCAGCACCGCCATCGCCCACCTGCATGCCGTCCCGCGCTGGGCCCATGGCTTCGAAATGCCTCCGTTTACCCCTCGGCCCGAGCGCAGGAGCGTTGGCCCAGAGAGGACGCCAGACTTCAGGAAGTCTTGCCTGCCGCGGACTAGCGGTATCCGCTTTGTTCCCAGGGGAAACCTGCATCTTGAGCCAAAATGGCTACGGAAGAGGAGGAGGAGGAGGAGGAGAAGGAGGTGGAGGAAGAGGATGCGGAAAACGAAGAGGACGAGGACGATGACAGGACAGGACACGACATCCGCATAAGGGTGTCAACGTCAACACACCTTGACTGGTGCCTTACGCGCTTCTGCAAAATCCCCTGCGATTTGGTTGTGCGACGGCCCTGACTTCTCATTCGGGCTGGCAGGGGGCATGCCTCGAAGCTTCAAGGGGTGAGCTCCGAGGTGGCCCCGTGACAGAGGCTCGCTACTTAGTGAATGCGAATCCCTGCGGGTCAATGCGGGGGGGGAAGCTGCTGGCCCTTCCGCGAGCCCACGAAACGGGCAAGACCACCTCGCGACCTGCGTCTAAAGTACGAGCCACGATTTGCCATGATGGTTCTAGCGAACCGGGCTGAACCACCTCACGAACAGGGCACATCGGATCCCAAAGTTGCGAGGGTATCCCAGCCGAAATCGGCCAGAACCTCTCGCGCACAGCATCTCAGAATCCAGCCGACGCCGCCCAATCGGAGTCAAGACTCCATAATAGACTTGCTGAGGGTGGGAAGCGCGGGAGAGCTGGAAGGGAACGAAGAACTGGAAGAGGCGGGAGGGCTGGGCGGGACGGGGGATCCAGGAAGGAAGCGTGCGGTGGGAAACACGCCTGGGCTGAGAGAGACGGGAGGCAGGGCTGGGAGGGATGGGGTCCCTCGGAAGGACGGGAGGGTTCCGAACGGTCGCCGCCAAGTGGCCGAAATCACCTGGGCAGCACGGCGGCGTGCAAACCGAGTGCGGCCGTCCGCTGTTGGGTGCGCGCGGGCGGCGGGGTGGCTCGAGGCCATGTGCGGCCTGCCGTGCGGGCATGTGCGGGCGCGCGTGGCCATATGCCCCCTTGCGCCAGAACGTTGGCATGTGCGGGCGTGTGCGGCCGCTCGCTATGGGGTGTGCGGCTATGTGCGGGGAGCAGCGGGGGTGCACGGAGGCATGTGCGGCCTGCTGTGTGGCCTGCTGTGCGGCCTGCTGTGCGGGCATGTGCGGCCGCGCGCGGCCATGAATCCCCTCGCGCAACGAGCGTTGGCATGTGCGGGCATGTGCGGCCGCTCGCTATGGAGCATGCGGCCATGTGCGGGGGGAGAGATGGTGCAGGAAGGCATGGCGCCTAGTGCCTTGCCCAAGCGTCGTCCATATTGCACAAAGACATCCGCGCACACCACGCACATGGACGCACAGTAGCAGACAAGCTCACACGGCGAACACCAAATGGATTCTTCGGTGAAAAACTCAGAGCACATGCCCCCGCACATGCCCGCACATACGCGCCCGTGACTTGATCATTGCTCGCCGACGGCTGGAACGCTCGCACATGCGGGACACATGCCGCGCACATGGCCGCACAACGAGCGCACATGCCAAGCCAAAAACGCCTGCACATGCCCCGGAACAGGCAGCGACAAGTGAACCCAGTGTAAGGTCTTCGCAATATTTTGCCACTCTCAGGAGGTGATCTGCAGATTTCTGTACAGTGGTGCTCGGAGGTTTCCAGATGGAGTAGGGGGAGGAGCTGGGGGGGGCAGGGGATTGAGAGGAGGGGGATCATTGAGAGGAGGGGGATGGATGTGGGAGGAGCAGGGAGAGGAGGCTACGTCAAGCCAGGTGCACTCGCGCCTCATCTGACATCCTTTCCCTTCTCCCATCCCTCAGCCATGGTGCTTATGTTTCTCTATCCGTGGACGCGTGTCGTAGCCGACCTGCGACTCACACTGAAAGACCACTGCGTAAAATGCGCAATCGAAGAAAGGGGAGCTGCGTGAACAAGAAGAGGTGTCGGGTGATCAGGAGGGTGAGCGAGAGGAAAGCACTGAGGACGCACAGCAGCAGCAGGAACTAAAGCGGAAGGATGAGAAATGAGGGGGACGACAACGATGAAGAGAGACTCGGACCCAGAAAAGATCTGAACAGTGGCCCGCGCTGGTGACAGAACGCCACACCAGAAACAAGTGAATTGTAAAACAACTTGGGGAAACAAGTGTTTGAAATCCTGTGTAAATCAGCACGCGGACGGGACGGGAAATCTTCCAGACAACTTCAGTGGAGGAGGGAGAGCAGAATTCACACTGTTTAATTGTAGTTGGGGGGATGTTCGGCATGAAACGAGCGGGTCCTCTGGGAAACGACTCCTGGACCCGAGACTTCCCCCAGGACCAGCTCTCCCTTCTCAGCAGTTGTTTGACTGTCCAAGGCGCGTGCAGAGCCCGGGGAGCCCCAAACAACGGGGAAGAGGCATGAGGACCCGCTTCCCCAAGGACCGCTTGCCCCACGGCGAGATGCTGGGGAGGAGGAAGCACCTGAACCAGTCGCCCGCGTTCTTGAAGGGATGGTACGACGCCTTCTCGCCGTCCCAGCACGTGGCGCCGGTCGAGGGGCCCGCGGCGGACCCCTCGCCCTCGTGGGGGTTGGCAGGAAGAGGATGGCCCTGCCAGCCTTGCGTCGTTCTCGTTCTCTCGCCTCCCTTTCTGCTCCGCGAGGGGGGCCTCACGGAAGATGTTGGACACCGCTCTGAAGTTCTCGTCGTTTCTTCGAGGCTGTCTCGCCTCGGGATGCGCTCCAGCAGCTACGCCTCGCCGATGGCGCTATGGCGATGCCAGGATCCCCCGAGCTACGGCCCAAATTCACAGCAGTCCCGCCTTAATGCTCGCGGCGGTGCCGCCACCTCGCCGCTGGAGGGCAAGGACTGGGGATGGGGAGGTGAAGGGACGGCCGCAGCTAGTTCTGCCGACGCGTTGCTCACTGGCAGGTTAGAAGTCCGGCGGGGTGGCTAGCAAAACTCTCAAATGGGGCGACCGCCGGGAATGGCAGGAAAGACGAGGGCATCGGGCAGACCCGCCTCTCTCACCACTTCGAGAAAGCGCCCGCTGCAGCAGGTCTTGTGTGAATCTCGGCGTTTCAGAGGGATGGCTCGGGCCTTGCAGACGTCGTCGCCGCTGATGCTAATGTCGCCAATGCCAGGGACCATGATGACCTGGAAAGGCAGGACGGGATTGCGGGTGGAGAAAAGGAAAGGGGAAAAGAATGGAGCAGGCGGGCTCTCGCTGTGAGGTGCGCGAAGGGGTCGATGACGGGACACACTCAACCATGACTCAGGGTTCAGTCTCCACGCCCTGTCCCCCCGATGGGATGAATCCCAAGTTGCACCCGCACCTGCGCCCGCCCACCTCGCCGATGGCGGGGGGGGGGCAGACGCCCGCTAGCCTGGAGTCCAGGGAAGCGCCGGTATCACCTGGAAGCTCGGATGGCACTCCACTGCCGGTGGTGCCAATGGTGCTGACGGTGCTGTTGCTGCTCCGGCTACTGGTGGTGGTGGTGCTGCTACTCCTCCTACTGCTACCCCGCGGCTTCTGCGACTAGCCACCTCTACTGGGCCTACGATTCTTGCCGCGATTCGTGCTGTTCTTAATGCCAGTTTGTGATTAACAGAAGGCCAACCCCCCTCCCTCCGGGGGGTGATGAATCGGCCCCACGAGGCGCGATACTTTTTTCAAATCACGCGCGCCAGGGGGAAGGAGGAGAGAGGAGGGGGAGGGGGGAGAAGGAGAAGGAGGACGACGAGGAAGAGGAGGAGGAGATGGAGGAGGAGAGGGAGGAGGAGGAGAGGGAGGAGGCATGGCCGCTTTCGGCGCCAGGAGGCGCTGGGAAAATCGGCGATGTGAGCTGCTCGGCAAATCCCCCTTTGCTGCGCCCCACTTTCGTCCAGCCCGCCTTGCCCGCAGGCCCGCATCGGTTCGACAGAAAGAGGGGCGCCCTGGCTCGCTCTTGCCTCCGAACGCCCCCACCTTGCCCCTCGTTGGCGGGCGGGTGTCGGCGCTGATCACCAGCGCCGCCCCGTTGATTTTCAATCTGGCGGGCGCCACCCCGCGATTCGCCTGAGCGGGGGAACTATTTGTTTAAACACGCCCCCACACGGATTTGTTAACCACAAGCTGACATTACGAACAGCACGGCCTGCCTCTACACTTATACATGCTTCCTCTGTGCGAGCTAAAACAAATACGGCTACTACTCATGCTACTGCTACCGCTGCTACCACCACCCCCACAACATTACCCCTGCCACTACGACAGCTACGAATCTACTCTTGCGATTACTACTCTAGTGTTGCTGCTGCGCTTCTGGCTGTTGTAACAGGCCCGTATGACTGACACCGCCACGACGCCCATGGCCCAGGGGGGGGCAAGAGCAAACGCTACGGCGCGCCCTCGGCGTGGCCTTCGGAGGGCTCCTTTTGCTCTGCTGCCCCATCGTGCTGCTGCGACCACGAGGGAGGAGGAGAAGGCTGAGGAAAAGCCAGAGGGGAAGGAGGAGAAGGACAGGAGACGATGAGAAGAAAAAACCGAGCAACAGCAGAAGCGCTGGAGGGTGGAGCGAGAAAACAGCAAGAGCATCGGGAGCGTCCAAGAGGGGGTCGTCCAAGAGAGGGGTTCGCAAATCATGGCCCGAGGGACGTGCGCAGACCAGGGGGGGCCAGGGGACGTATTGAAACAAGAAGACGCGCCATGAGATCTGGAGCGATATCGTGGCCCCAACCATGATATCCCACTCCAGTCATCACCCCCTCTAGGCCGCCCCCGAGATAACGGAAAGAGCGAGGTACGAGTGATGACGTTCTGGTGTGGGCGAAGCCCTAAAGGGAGGGGTTCCAGGGGAGGGGGGGTCGCGTGCGCATATGGGTGTTAATGGCCGTTTGGGTGGTTTTCCCTACGGTTTTTGCATGTTTTTCGGGAAGATGGCCCAAGAGCGCTCCAAGAGAGCCCAAGACCGCCCAAGACCGCCCCAAGAGGCCCCCAAGAGGCCCCCAAGAGGCGCCCGAGGGGCGTCCCAAGAGGGCCCCAAGATGCCAACATCATTGATTTTCTAAAAAGGAAAACGTATATGTTTAGCATATGCGGCTTTGTCGGCTTTCACGGCGTTGACGACGCTTCAAGAAGCCCCCAAGACCGCCCCAAGACGGCCCAAGAGGCTCCCAAGAGGCCCCCAAAACGGCCCAAGAGGGCCCCAAGACGGCCCCAGAGGCGCTCAAGACGGCCCAAGAGGGCGCCAAGACGGCCCCAAGAGGGGGACCACGAACGGAAAAGTCTAGCCTTTCGCCCCAAGACGCTCCCGGGAGGTCCCCAGAGCCCCCCAGGAAGCCCCAAGAGGCCCCCAAGAGGCGTCCCACGAGGCCACCAGGAGGCGAAAATCATTGATCTTCCATAGGAAAACGTACATTTTTAGCATCTGCGGCTTTGTCGGCTTCCACGGCGTTGACGACGGCCCAAGAGGCCCCCAAGACCGCCCCAAGACGGCCCAAGAGGCTCCCAAGAGGCCCCCAAAACGGCCCAAGAGGGCGCCAAGACGGCACCAGAGGCGCCCAAGACGGCCCAAGAGGGCGCCAAGACGGCCCCAAGAGGGGGACCACGAACCGAAAAGTCTAGCCTTTCGCCCCAAGACGCTCCCAGGAGGCCCCCCCAGCCCCCCAAGAAGCCCCAAGAGGCCCCCAAGAGGTTCCCAAGAGGCCTCCAAAAGGGCCCGACAAGGGCCCCAATAGGACTCCCAAGAAGGCCCAGAGACGCCAAATAGAGAGCGATCCGTACCGCAAAAAGCTCTTCACACCAAGGCTCCCAAGAGCGAACGGTGACGTAAACAAGCTGATAAGACCAAGGCTCCCAGCAGAGAGCGGTGACGTAACAAGTTCCTGACACCAAGGCCCAGCCAAGGCTCAGGAACGGGCGGCAACGCAACAATCTCTGAACACCAAGGCTCCCAAGAGCGAGGGGTGACGTAACAAGCTCTCAACGCCAAGGCTCCCAATACGAACGGTGGTGTGAATAATTTCGGTTTCTGTTTCTGAAGCGCTCTTTCCGTTTCCGTGCCTGGCCAGGTAACGGAACGAGCGAGGTACGAGTGATGACGTTCTGGTGTGGGCGAGGCCCTAAAGGGAGGGGTTCCAGGGGAGGGGCGAAGCGTGTGGACCTGCGTGTTCATGGCCGTTTTCGGGTTTTCCCTCTGGTGTTTGCATGTGTTTCGGGTTCCCCCCCCAAGACGGCCCAAGAGCGCTCCAAGAGAGCCCAAGACCGCCCAAGACGGCCCCAAGAGGCCCCCAAGAGGCACCCAAGAGGCCCAAGGGGCGTCCCAAGGTGCCCCAAGATGCCAACATCACTGATTCTCCAAAAGAAAACGTATATTTTTAGCATATGCGCTTTGTCGGCTTTCACTGCGTTGACGGCGCTTCAAGAGGCCCCCAAGACCGCCCCAAGACGGCCCAAGAGGCACCCAAGAGGCCCCCCAAAACGACCCAAGAGGGCGCCAAAACAGCCCCAGAGGCGCCCAAGACGGCCCAAGAGGGCCCCAAGACGGCCCCAAGAGGGGGACTACGAACCGAAAAGTCTAGCCTTTCGCCCCAAGAAGCTCCCAGGAGGCCCCAGAGCACCCCAAGAAGCCCCAAGAGGCCCCCAAGAGGTTCCCAAGAGGCCTCCAAAGGGCCCGACAATGGCCCCAATAGGACTCCCAAGAAATCCCAGAGACGCCAAATAGAGAGCGAGCGGTAACGCAAATACCCTGGCGACGTAACCAACCCCTGCGCAACACGGGGCATGAATAGCTTGGGAGACGTTATACGGAGGTGGTGACGTGACATGGGCGCATATACTTCTGCAAGCGGCATTCGTGAGGCTCGCAACCCCCCAAGGATTGCGATGTCCCGCTCAGATCTGCCTGGTGCCTCGCTCCGCTGGACCCACCAGCATACCTCGAAAGTGGCGACAATTTCGCATATCGCAACCCCCCAAGGACGGCGAAATCCCGCTCGGATCCGCGCGGTGCCTCACTCCGCAGGACCCACCAGCAGTCCTCGAAAAAAGCGACATGTTCGCAGATCGCAGCCCCCCAGGGACGGCGAGGTCCCGCTCAGGCCCGCGCGGTGCCTCATTCCGCAGGACCCACCAGCAGCCCTCGAAAATGGCGACGCGTCGCGTATCGCAGGCCCCCCCCAAGGACGGCGAGGTCCCGCTCAGGTCCGCGCGGTGCTTCACCCCGCAGGGCCCAACCAACAGCCTTCGAGAGCGGCGACGGTTTCGCAGATCGCAGCCCCCCAATGACGGCGAGGTCCCGCTCAGGTCCGCGCGGTGCCTTACTCCGCAGGACCCACCAGCAACCCTCGAGAGTGGCGACAAATTCGCAGATCGCAGCCCCCCAAGGACGGCGAGGTCCCGCTCAGGCCCGCGCGGTGCCTCACTCCGCAGGACCCACCAGCAGCCCTCGAAAGTGGCGACATTTTCGCAGACCGCAGCCCCCCAAGGACGGCGATGTCCCGCTCAAGCCCGCGCGGTGCCTCATTACGCAGGAACCACCAACAGCCTTCGAGAGCGGCGACGGTTTCGCAGATCGCAGCCCCCCAATGACGGCGAGGTCCCGCTCAGGTCCGCGCGGTGCCTTACTCCGCAGGGCCCACCAGCAACCCTCGAGAGTGGCGACAAATTCGCAGATCGCAGCCCCCCAAGGACGGCGAGGTCCCGCTCAGGCCCGCGCGGTGCCTCACACCGCAGGACCCACCAGCAGCCCTCGAAAGTGGCGACATTTTCGCAGACCGCAGCCCCCCAAGGACGGCGATGTCCCGCTCAAGCCCGCGCGGTGCCTCATTACGCAGGAACCACCAGCAGCCCTCGAAAGTGGCGACAACTTCGCAGATCGCAGCCCCCCAATGACGGCGAGGTCCCGCTCAGGTCCGCGCGGTGCCTCACCCCGCAGGGCCCACCAGCAGCCCTCGAAAGTGGCGACAATTTCGCAGATCGCAGCCCCCCAGGGGCGGCGATGTACCGCTCAGGTCCGCGCGGTGCCTCACCCCGCAGGACCCACCAGCAGCCCTCGAACGTGGCGATAATTTCGCAGATCGAAACCCCCCAAGGACGGCGAGGTCCCGCTCGGGTCCGCGCGGTGCCTCACCCCGCAGGACCCACCAACAACCATCGAAAATGGCGACCGTTTCGCAGATCGCAGCCCCCCATGGATGGCGAGGTCCCGCTCAGGTCAGCGCGGTGCCTCACCCCGCAGGACCCACCAGCAGGCCTCGAAAGTGGCGACAAATTCGCAGATCGCAGCCCCCCAAGGATGGCGAGGTCTAATTTAGGTCCGCGCGTGGCGTCACTGTCCCAGGGATGGCGAGGTCTAATTTGAATCTGCCCGTGGCGTCACTGTGCTGGGCCCCCCCAGCAGGCTTCGAAAGTGGCGACAGTTTCACAGATCGCAGCCCCCCAGGGATGGCGAGGTCTAATTTGGGTCTGCCCGTGGCGTCACTGTGCTGGCCCCCCCAGCAGGCCTCGAAAGTGGCGACAGTTTCACAGATCGCAGCCCCCCAGGGACGGCGAGGTCTAATTTGGGTCCCCGCGTGGCGTCACTGTGCTGGGCCCCACAGCAGGCCTCGAAAGTGGCGACAGTTTCACAGATCGCAGCCCCCCAGGGATGGCGAGGTCTAATTTGGGTCCCCGCGTGGCGTCACTGTGCTGGGCCCCCAGCAGGCCTCGAAAGTGGCGACAGTTTCACAGATCGCAGCCCCCCGCAGGCAAGACAGGAGGAGGCAAGAGGGAGGCGGGACGGGAGGCAGGAGGGAGGAAAGGAGGAAGTGGAGACCACACTGCTCTATTCAAAACGAATACCCAACCAAGGAGGGTTGGGAAAAAGCTCTTCACACCAAGGCTCCCAGGAGCGAACGGTGACGTAAACAAGCTGATAAGACCAAGGCTCCCAGCAGAAAGCGGTGACGTAACAAGTTCCTGACACCAAGGCCCAGCCAAGGCTCAGGAACGGGCGGCAACGCAACAATCTCTGAACACCAAGGCTCCAAGAGCGAACGGTGACGTAAACAAGCTGATAAGACCAAGGCTCCCAGCAGAGAGCGGTGACGTAACAAGTTCCTGACACCAAGGCCCAGCCAAGGCTCAGGAACGGGCGGCAACGCAACAATCTCTGAACACCAAGGCTCCCAAGAGCGAGGGGTGACGTAACAAGCTCTCAACGCCAAGGCTCCCAGTACGAACGGTGGTGTGAGTAATTTCGGTTTCTGTTTCTGAAGCGCTCTTTCCGTTTCTGTGCCGGGCCAGGTAGCGGAAAGAGCGAGGTACGAGTGATGACGTTCTGGTGTGGGCGAAGCCCTAAAGGGATGGGTTCCAGGGGAGGGGGGTAGCGTGCGGAGATGGGCGTTAATGGCAGTTTTGAAAGTTGTCCGTAGGGTTTTTGTATGTTTTTTTCGGATTTCACTTATTTTCCGTCCCAGAAGAGCCCAAGACAGGCCCAAGACAGGCCCAAGACTGCCCAAGAGGCCCCCAAGAGGCCCCCAAGAGGCGCCCAAGGGGCGTCCCAAGAGGGCCCCAAGATGCCGAAATCATTGATCTTCCATAGGAAAACGTACATTTTTAGCATCTGCGGCTTTGTCGGCTTCCACGGCGTTGACGACGGCCCAAGAGGCCCCCAAGACCGCCCCAAGACGGCCCAAGAGGCTCCCAAGAGGCCCCCAAAACGGCCCATCGCTGGGCCTCTTATCTGCGATCGCGACACCAGAGGCCCTCGAAGACGGCCCAAGGGGCGCCAAGACCGGCCCAGAGGGGGACCACGAACACAGAAAAGTCTAGATATTCGCAGCCAAGAAGATCCCAGGCGGCACCCAGAGCCCCACTAAGCCCTAAGAGGCCCACAAGAGGCGTCCCAAGAGGCCACCGGATGCGAAAATCATTAATTTCCGTAGGGGGGAGAAAAGTACATTTTTTTTTCCCCCCCCCCTTGTTGTTCTTTTTTTTTTTTATTGGCATGCAAAGCTTTTCGGCTTTCACTTCGTTGAAGACGCTCCAAGAGGCCCCCAAGACCGCCCCAAGACGGCCCAAGAGGCTCCCAAGAGGCCCCCCAAACGGCCCAAGAGGGCGTCAAGACGGCCCAAGAGGCGCCCAAGACGGCCCACGAGGGCCCCAAGACGGCCCCAAGAGGGGGGCCACGAACCGAAAAGTCTAGCCTGTCGCCACAAGAAGCTCCCAGGAGGCCCCCAGAGCCCCCCAAGAAGCCCCAAGAGGCCCCCAAGAGGTTCCCAAGAGGCCTCCAAAAGGGCCCGACAAGGGCCCCAATAGGACTCCAAGAAGGCACAGAGACGCCAAATAGCAGACAGCGATCTGTACTGCAAAAAGCTCTTCACACCAAGGCTCCCAAGAGCGAACGGTGACGTAAACAAGATGATAAGACCAAGGCTCCCAGCAGAGAGCGGTGACGTAACAAGTTCCTGACACCAAGGCCCAGCCAAGGCTCAGGAACGGGCGGCAACGCAACAATCTCTGAACACCAAGGCTCCCAAGAGCGAGGGGTGACGTAACAAGCTCTCAACGCCGAGGCTCCCAGTACGAACGGTGGTGTGAGTAATTTCGGTTTCTGTTTCTGAAGCGCTCTTTCCGTTTCTGTGCCGGGCCAGGTAACGGAAAGAGCGAGGTACGAGTGATGACGTTCTGTTGTGGGCGAAGCCCTAAAGGGAGGGGTTCCAGGGGAGGGGGGTAGCGTGCGGAGATGGGCGTTAATGGCAGTTTTGAGGGTGTTCCCTATGGTGTTTGTATGTTTTTTCGGGTTTCACTCATTTTCCGTCCCAGAAGAGCCCAAGACAGGCCCAAGACAGGCCCAAGACTGCCCAAGAGGCCCCCAAGAGGCCCCCAAGAGGCGCCCAAGGGGCGTCCCAAGAGGGCCCCAAGATGCCGAAATCATTGATCTTCCATGGGAAAACGTACATTTTTAGCATCTGCGGCTTTGTCGGCTTTCACGGCGTTGACGACGGTCCAAGAGGCCCCCAAGACCGCCCCAAGACGGCCCAAGAGGCTCCCAAGAGGCCCCCAAAACGGCCAAGAGGGCCCCAAGACGGCCCCAGAGGCGCTCAAGACGGCCCAAGACGGCGCCAAGACGGCCCCAAGAGGGGGACCACGAACCGAAAAGTCTAGCCTTTCGCCCCAAGACGCTCCCAGGAGGCCCCCAGAGCCCCCCAATAAGCCCCAAGAGGCCCCCAAGAGGTGTCCCAAGAGGCCACCGGGAGGCGAAAATCATTAATTTCCGATGGGGAAAATACATTTTTGGCATGCAAAGCTTTTCGGCTTTCACTGCGTTGAAGACGCTCCAAGAGGCCCCCAAGACCGCCCCAAGACGGCCCACCAAAGAGGCTCCAAGAGGTCCCCAAGAAAACGGCCCCAATGAGGGCGTCAAGGACTGCCAAGAGGCGCCCAAGAACGGCCAAGAGGGCCCAAGACGGCCCCAAGTAGGGGGTCCACGACCGAAAAGTCTCAGCCTTTCGCAAAAGAAGCCCCAGGTGGCCCCCAGAGCCCCCAGAAGCCAGGAGGCCCCAAGAGGTCCAAGAGTCTCCAAAGGGCCCGACAAGGGCCCCAATAGGACTCCCAAGAAGGCCCAGGGTCGCCAATTAAAGAGCGATCGGTAATGCAAAAAGCTCTTCACACCAAGGCTCCCAAGAGCGAACGGTGACGTAAACAAGCTGATAAGACCAAGGCTCCCAGCAGAGAGCGGTGACGTAACAAGTTCCTGACACCAAAGCCCAGCCAAGGCTCAGGAACGGGCGGCAACGCAACAATCTCTGAACACCAAGGCTCCCAAGAGCGAGGGGTGACGTAACAAGCTCTCAACGCCAAGGCTCCCAGTACGAACGGTGGTGTGAGTAATTTCGGTTTCTGTTTCTGAAACGCTCTTTCCGTTTCTGTGCCGGGCCAGGTAACGGAAAGAGCGATGTACGAGTGATGATGACGTTTTGGTGTGGGCGAAGCCCTAAAGGGAGGGGTTCCAGGGGAGGTGGGTGGGGGAGCGTGCGGAGAGGGTCGTTACTTGCGTTTTACCCCCCCCCGCTCCTCCACCCAACCACCCCCCCCCCCCCCCCCCCCCCCCCCTCGCTCCCACCCCATTGGTTTTCAGGGCTTTTGTATGTTTTTTTTCGGGTTTCCTTATTTTCGATCCCAGGAAGAGCCCAAGACAATGCCCAAGAGCCAAGGGGTCTTCAAGGACTGCCCAAAGAGGCCCAAGAGGCCCAAAGAGGCGCCCAAGGGGCGTCCCAAGATGGCCCAATGAGGCCGAGAAATCATCGATCTCCATAGGAAAACGTACATTTTTTTGCTATCCTGCCGCTTTGTCGGCTTTCCCGGCGTTGACGCCGGCCAAAGAGGCCCCAACAAGACGCCCCAAGACTGGGCCCAAGAGAGCTCCAGAGGACCCCAAAACGGCACAAGTGGGCCCCAAGACGGCCCCAGAGGCGCTCAAGACGGCCCAAGAGGGCGCCAAGACGGCCCCAAGAGGGGGACCACGAACCGAAAAGTCTAGCCTTTCGCCCCAAGACGCTCCCAGGAGGCCCCCAGAGCCCCCCAATAAGCCCCAAGAGGCTCCCAAGAGGCGTCCCAAGAGGCCACCGGGAGGCGAAAATCATTAATTTCCTATGGGGAAAAATACATTTTTGGCATGCAAGGCTTTTCGGCTTTCACTGCGTTGAAAACGCTCCAAGAGGCCCCCAAGACCGCCCCAAGACGGCCCAAGAGGCTCCCAAGAGGTCCACAAAACGGCCCAAGAGGGCGTCAAGACGGCCCAAGAGGCGCCCAAGACGGCCCAAGAGGGCCCCAAGACGGCCCCAAGAGGGGGGCCACGAACCGAAAAGTCTAGCCTTTCGCCACAAGAAGCTCCCAGGAGGCCCCCAGAGCCCCCCAAGAAGCCCCAAGAGGCCCCCAAGAGGTTCCCAAGAGGCCTCCAAAGGGCCCGAAAAGGGCCCCAATAGGACTCCCAAGAAGGCCCAGAGACGCCAAGAGCGATCGGTAATGCAAAAAGCTCTTCACACCAAGGCTCCCAAGAGCGAACGGTGACGTACACAAGCTGATAAGACCAAGGCTCCCAGCAGAGAGCGGTGACGTAACAAGTTCCTGACACCAAGGCCCAGCCAAGGCTCAGGAACGGGCGGCAACGCAACAATCTCTGAACACCAAGGCTCCCAAGAGCGAGGGGTGACGTAACAAGCTCTCAACGCCGAGGCTCCCAGTACGAACGGTGGTGTGAGTAATTTCGGCTTCTGTTTCTGAAGCGCTCTTTCCGTTTCTGTGCCGGGCCAGGTAACGGAAAGAGCGAGGTACGAGTGATGACGTTCTGGTGTGGGCGAAGCCCCAAAGGGAGGGGTTCCAGGGGAGGGGGGTAGCGTGCGGAGATGGGCGTTAATGGCAGTTTTGAAGGTTTTCCCTAGGGTTTTTATATGTTTTTTCGGGTTTCACTTATTTTCCGTCCCAGAAGAGCCCAAGACATGCCCAAGACAGGCCCAAGACTGCCCAAGAGGCCCCCAAGAGGCCCCCAAGAGGCGCCCAAGGGGCGTCCCAAGAGGGCCCCAAGAGGCCGAAATCATCGATCTTCCATAGGAAAACGTACATTTTTAGCATCTGCGGCTTTGTCGGCTTTCACGGCGTTGACGACGGCCCAAGTGTCAATGATAATGATGTCGAGCTGCTTTTGGCCGCGAGCTGCAAGATCCGCTCGGTCGATCTTTATGAAATGAGGCGTATGCCTCGCACACACAGCTTGTGAAATCAGGGAAACCCCAGTCTGTGACTGGAACACATCTGATGACTTGTTATCGCTGCTGGCTCGAAAAGGGGATCCCCTGATATCGTTCGATAGCAAACGGCCGCGGAAACATAACGTGTTATGTTATCCTGTTTTAAAAACTCCACTTACCCCGGTCGGGGTACCAGTCTCTAAACTGCTGAGCTACTGCGTTTCGGCTGGGGCACAAAACTCGCTCATCTTCGCACAGAATATAAAATCTGCAGCTTCGAAACTTGAGATCAGCAGTCAAACACCGCCAATCTTAGATACAAACAACAGCATGCATGAATAACCTCACGCTGTAAAAGGCTATGCGCCGCCGTCTGCATATACACAGCAAAACGAGTTTTGAACAACCTCTTAGTCCACCTTGAAATTCTCAAGAATCCGCTTCACCAAATCCGCTTTGATTCCTGAAACTGGCAACGCCATTTCACGCAGCATGCCCTGCAAAGCGTAGACCGGCATGGCCTTCAGCTTCTTCTTGACGTCCGGTGGGTTGTAGCTGTGCATGGCAATGAGGTCGTCTAACTTTTGCGCAGCAATACTCGGTGGTAGCTTCAGTCCGCTGCTTGGTACTGTACATGAAACCATCTCCTGTGAGCTGGCTGGACGTGAAACCGCAACGGCTGTAGGTACAGGCTCAGGTTTGTTAAACTTCTGTGAAATCACGAACAAGAGTACACAAATCAAAGCCATAAATGCTGCACCGATCGAAATACCTGCTGCAAAAGTCCATGCCGGTGATAGTACAAACTGAGACCACTGATCGAAAGGCTCGGCTAAAACATATGTTGAAACTTGTTGGCCGATCACTGGGTCCGTAGTTGCCACCACCGCGGTAGCTGCTGCTAGTTGAGGTAATGTCGTTCCCGATGAAAAGCTGCTTGCCAAAACGCTGGAAAACAGAGCTGCACGCGCAAATCGAGAAAACTTGGTCGAAATAGCTGTACTCACTTCAGCCTGGTAGACCACTTCATGTACGTCAATCCTCGATATGTCGTCGTCCGCGCTGTGGTCCTTCGGCTTGGCGTAGTTCGCATTCAGGTAGTCAGCGTCCTCTTGAACCTCAACTCGCTGTGCCCGCTGGATCTCGTCCCACGGATCTGTCAGCTTCCGCTTCCTGAGTGAAGGTGCTCGGGGATCCGGTCCAAACGTCCACAAGTTCTCGTGAAAAACTCGGTCCTGGTAGGGTGTGTCCATCTTCTTCGTGAGTCCGTCGGCTAGCTGCTGCTCAGATCGCACCCACTTAATGCCACCATGCTGGCACTCCTGTCTGATGATCGCTGCTTCCAGCGAGAGACGTCGATCTGACAAGTGAACGCGCTCCTTGACCACACAGTCCCACAGAGAACGGCAGTCCGTGACCAAAACACCTTTCCACTCTTCTGCTGCCTGACGGTACTCATGACCTAGCTTGTTGGCTGAGAAGATGTCGGCGCATACAGCACGTGTCCAGAACGTGACATCCTGAGCCTCAGAACAACTGTAGGCCTCCGCCGAAAGGGTACTCCGCACAGCACGTCCAATGCGTCCACTTGACCAGGCCAGTAACATACATGGATAGAGCTTGGTGTGGTCATCTGTCATAGCGCCATCTCCCACCATGATGTAAAACCCGCGCTGGCTCTTGTGGTTCGGCATGTTGTCGAAAGATGCGTCGTGCGATGCGATAATAACGGAGGTCTCGAAGTCGAAACCACCACGGAAGATCATCTGCGTCTTCCCCTCTCGTCGGATAGAACGCACAAGGCTATTCATGTCCTTCATGTCCTGCACCGTCGGCTTAGACATCTGGCCCGCGAGCCTCGATGCCTCGAAACTGTACTTATGAAGCAGCAACCGCACCACCCACTGAACTTGACCGTTCATACCACGTAGTGCGCGGTGCTCGGCTGCGGTGAGAAGCTCCTTCTCCTGCTTCGCCCTCTCCCGGGGCATGCGGTAGTCCGTCATCCCGTCGATGTACTCGTCCATGTCGATCGTGATGACGTAATCCTCGTCCTGCTTGAAGCGCCGGCCTGTGAAGGTAGCTCCCTCAGGTAGGCCCTGCAGTTCGTGCCAGTCGCCGAACTCGACCTGCTCCTTCATCTGCTTGATGACCTGCTCGCAGAACTCTCGGTTCTTCTCCATGTCGAAAGCCATGAGCATGTCGTCGACGTGCAGGCAGAGAAGCCCCACCAGCTGCCCATTGTGCATGAGCTTGAAGGCTGCGGTCTCGAACTGCAGCTGCTCGAAGCCGATCTGCTTGAGGATCTGGACAATCCGCTTGTACCACGCCCTCGCCGCGTCGTTGGTACCGTAGATGCTCTTGTTGAGCTTGAGCAAGCTCCCGTCTTCTAGCCCTGGAATGCTCATGCCAGGCATGTTCTTGGGCAGTTTGAAGTACAACTCCCTCTCGATCTTGACGCCCTGCAGGAACGCCCCTGTGGCGTCACCTGTGAAGCACGAGAACCGCTTACACGCCGCGATGCTGCAGAGAAGGTTCTGCATGAATGGTGAGCATGTCGGTGAGTCTCGGCGTAGCTTCTCGTCGTATTTCTCTTGGAAGCCCTTGCCCACGATGCGGCACTTAGGCTGGAAGTTGGCATTGTCGTCGCTGCCTTTGTTTGTCCAAACTGCACGGCTCTCGATCTGCAGCGACTTGTCGATCTTCTTGGCCATCGTCGGTGTGATGACCGTCACCGCGTCGTACTTTGTCCAAGTACTCCACTCCTTGATGAGTGCATTGAGACACTTCTCAGTGCGCTCCTTCGTGTAATTGTCGCTGCGCTTCAGCACCTCCTTAATGTCCATCTCGCCCTTGGTTGCCCGGTCGGCTCGTTCAGCTGCAAACGACTCGCACATCACCTGGTTGGTCGCGTAGGCTGTGCGCACCCTCTTGTCATTCGCCGTCGTCGCAGTATTGCGGCCAATGTGGGCCCGATTCTGGTAGATGGTCTGAGATGCCGGCGTCTTGCGCTTGAGCTTAGTGCGCCGTTGTTCGCCCTCCTCACGATGTGCTTGTTGTCTGGCTCGCTGTCGTTGTCGAGCACTGTCTCCATCAGAATCTGCCGTAGGACCTGCAGGCGTACTGCTGGTGGGTGCGCTGCTCGCTGCTGGAGGATCGGCCCTAGCCGGAGCCGGGTTGTCTGGTCCGAACGACTGAGGAGGTCCTTGAGGTTCGGCACCTCCTGGAAGACCTCCAGGAGCCTGTCCGCCCGATGGGTCATTCTCGGTCCGGTACGTGTACTCCACCACGACGTCGAGCATGTCCATATCGCGTACCAGAGGCACGTCGAACGGCACGTCCAGGTTGTTGCGCGCCAGGTCCTCCATCATCACCTTCGTGTTGTAGTTGAAGATCCGTCGTCGTAGCAACCTGTCTCGAGGAATGATTTCATTCTCGGGTACTGGTGTTGTCGTACATCGTGCAATCCTGGTCGCTAAGATGGCATCGTATGGTCCACGAGCCTGTGAGCCGATGATCATAGCCCACGACTCTGGGATACTCCACGATCCTTCAGGCCATTCAGCTTCCACTCGTCGCCGTTGTGCAGGAGGCTGTCCAGCCACGTCAGCATCACGACTTTGAACTCCGTCCATGTCTTGCTCCTGAACTGCTGCTGGAGGTACTGAATCTGGTGGCTGATCTGATGGCTGCTCTGGTGGCTGTCGTGGTTGTAGCCCAGGTTGTAGAGGCTCTCGTGGTGCTGTGAACGTGGTGTTCCGTAGGTCCACGAAACCGCGCTGCCCATGTGGAACTCCTTGCCATTCGCGCTGATCTCCAGGAATGCGATCCTCGATCTCGTTTAGCGTCGACCTCCGGAGGATGTTCGGCCCTGCCAGGATCGGGATGCCGTTGTGGATCAGCCAGTAGCCAAACTGGTCCTTCCCAATCACGCGCGCTGGTCCTTGCCATTTGCGATGTAGATCTCGCTTTCCTCCTCCCGTACGCCAGTAGTGAACCCACTCGCCGCGCTCAAAAGGTCCAGGCTGAGGTCGCGTCTTCGATAGCACCGCTCGTCGTAAGGCTGAGCTGTTGGCCGCTTGGTGAAACGCGACCTCACAAGCTTCTTGAAGCCGTAGGCGATGCCACATCAGAGATCCGTGTGAAACTTGTCCTGCTACCACAGGGTCGGTATTGATATCTCCAAGTGATGCCGGTAGTGAAGGATTCTCGCCAAGGACCCACTGGGCAGGAGAGAAGCCCTTGTTGTTCGAAAGGCGGTCCATGGTCTGAGCAATCTGGTATCCGGCGATCTTGGCGCTTTCGTCGTCCTTCACCTCGAGCTCACGAAAAACCTTCGTGGCCATCTCCTTGAAGAAACGAATCTTCCGTTCCACTTTACCATGTTGATGGTGCTCTTCTGGGGCAACTGGAATACATGGTACACCAAGATCCTCACACATAGCCTCAAAATCCAGACGAAAAGCTGCGTCTTGATCAATCTGAAACCGCTGTGGGGTCAGTAGTGTCCGCTGCCAGCCCTCCACGAATGCCGTCTTCGCATGACTGGAAGTCGGGCTCGGCTTGCGGTTACCACCGCTGATCATCCACTGGATGGCGGTGTAGTCGGTCGCCAGGTCCAGCATGAGCAGGTAGGCGTGCATGTTGCCGTTCAGGTCGGGCACGTAGGCGATGTCCATACCAAGGCACTGGTTGAACTTGGTCCACTTCGGCAGGCTGGCGATTGGATGAGCTGGCGGTCGCTGTTGAGAATCGCACAGCTCGCACTTGAATAGCTTCGCCGCTGAAGCCGCCGCCGGTGATCCTCCACCTGCTTGTATATGTCGTGCTAGGTCTTCGCCTCGTAGTGCATGCGAAAACTGAACGTGAAGCTTCTTGATCGCCGCCTTGAGTGCTGCTGGTACCTGCTGCCATTGTTGGTAGGTTTCAGCCGCTGAGCCCATGATGAGCCCTGAGCTTGACGTAAAACCTGTAGCGGGGTATGCGTCAGTGGCGTCGGGGATGCCCAGGATGATGTCACCACCCAGAAGCTTCTCCAACTCGTACTGCTGCTTCGTGCCTTCGAGGATCCTTTCCGCCAAGTCCGGGGTCCATACTGCGAACTCGCTGGATTTTCCTCCTCGACCTTGAACTTCTCCATGTTCGTGGTCACCTGTGCATCGTACTTCCAGTGCATATGCCAATGCCACTGCTGTCGTAACAAACCTCGTAGGCTTCTGCAGCAAATCTCCACGATCGTCTCGTAGTTCGAAAGCACATTGATCGCATCGAACCCAGATCATCTCCTGAGGTAGCTCGTCCTTGATGAGCTTCCAGACCTGTGAGCACAGGGGGTTCTCCAGTAGTGCGTGTCGTCCATGCTCCAGTCTGTGCTTGACGATCTGTAGTGCAAACCGCACGTGTGCGAGTGCCTTCGCGCGGCGCCGTCGCCGCTCCTTCTCCGGGTAGAAGTTGTTGATTGGTGAGAGCCCCTCGCACGGGAACGGCACGATAGTGAGGTACGGGTCCTCCTCCTCGATTTCTCGCATCGTAGCTGCCTGTACACTTGGTAGTAGCAAGTTGTCGCCCGTCGTCCGCAGGTCTTTGCACTTGCCCGTCTTGAGTCCACAGCTGGTTGCGAGCTTCGTGACGTTGCACTCTCCGCCATATCTCCTTGACCACCGTCCCAGGTACAAACAGTCGGTGCTGGTCTCTGCGTAGCACGCTCCAGGTCGCCTTCTGCTCCTGAGCGTAGTCCGCGATCCAGGCGTCCACCTGCTTCTTCCTGGACTTCGTCATGATGCCAGTGTCGTCCACCTCGGTCGTGATCTTCTCGATGGCCGCTGAGACGTACTTCACCTGATCCTCCTTCTCGGCTGCCCACACGTCCAGCGTCTTCGTGCTGATAGTCGGTGCCTCGATCTGTGTAGGCTCCTTGGGAAAGTCGGTGATGTTGATCATCAGGTGGTTCTTCTTGGAACGCGTGATCTTCACGGGCTGGTCGGATATACTCTTGAACACCACCTGGTTGCGCTTGACGTTGATGACTGCCTCCAGGGCGTCCATCTGGTCCACGCTCATGAGCATGGGCGCATCTGAGTTTGGTAGTCTCTCAAAGTTGAGAGTGCAGTCCCGTCCTTGGATACCGCTTGGTACTGCTTGTGTACTCTCGGCCTTGATGGGGGCCGCGGTATTGATGCCCTTGAAGATCGTCTGAGTGGGCATCTGAAGGTCTGCCAAGTCAAACTTCTCAAGATGGCTGTCGATCGCTCTGTCACCGCCGCATGGTGCCAAGGCTGCCGTGTCCAAGACCACGTAGCCAGGGGGTACCACCTGGCTTATCGCCATCGCGTCGACCATTCCGTCGTCAATCTCGTTGATCGTAGTGGTCACCTCGTCGGTGTAGTTCTGCGTCGGCTCGATCATGTATACCTCGGTCGGCTGGCCAACTCCGGTCGCAAGCATGGCGGCCGCTAGTCCAGTACGTGCCAGAAAACCTCCAGCGCGTCCACCACGTCCTTTACACTTGCCACGTCCGCTGGCTGCTGAGGCTCTGGCCTGTGGTGCCGTCTTCTTCGTCTTGCTGCACTCCGGGTCACCCGCCCAGTGTCCTGTCTCTCCGCAAGCTCTGCACTTGCTTGCTTTCTGGAAAGCCCCTAGCTTGTCCTGGAGCTCCTTCGAGCCGAAGCTGATCTTGCCGTCGAAGTCGATGTAGGTCTTGCCCTGTTTGAACCCTCGGTTCGTTTTTCCGTCCTTCATGAACTGACGCTGCCGGGTGTAGTTTGATGATGAGCTCGCTCCTTTTCCACGTCCGCGTCCTTTTGCTGCGATAGCTCCACCTAGTTTCTGAGCCTCGGAAGCGAACGTCTCCACCTCCTCGTCACCGAGGTCGTCCAGGTCCACGATGAGCATGGCCGTCTCGAGCTCCTCCACTTCAGCTGATAAAGCTTCCATTTCTTCAGCGTCGTCCTCGTCCTCGTCTCCACTTGCTTCTGCCTCTTGCTCTCCCTCATCTTCCTCCGGGTCTGCACCGAAGGCTGCATTCCACCGAAACTTCCGTCCATGATGCTGTTGTCGGTTCGATCCTCGGGCGTCGACGTTGTCGAGCTGGATCTCCAATACTTCGCAAATGGCGTCCCAATCGTACTCGTTCTGGGCTTGTCCCAAGAATGTTTTGTGCTGAGCCTCGGTGATGCCGCACATGTCTAGCAGAAAGAATGTTCGTAGATCTTCTGAAACTTGTGTCTTACCACCTGTCAAGTCTCGAAGCTTCTCGTAGGCGTCGGTCCTTCGCTGGATGAAATCCTTGATCTGCTCATTTGGCCTTCTGTGTCCGCGCTTGAAGTAGTCCAAGAACGCTTTATGTTTCTGCAGTGGTGCCACTTTCTCGCAATGTGAGCGTACACACTTGATGAGCATGTCGAGTGCCTCCTCGATCGCATCCTCCTTCTCTGTCGTTGTGCTGCCTTTCTTGAAATACTTGTTAAGCGCTGCCACGCTGATCTTCTCGTCCTTATGGCATAGTGTCCAGGCCCTGTCCGTCAAGCTGTTTTTGACTTTCGCAACGAAACCCTTTTTCTTCTCCAAGGTGTCCACGCCTAGAAAGCCCAAACGAACTCGCTCGTCCCATTCTTCTGCTGCTGCTGCGTCTCCGTCGTAGCATGGTGTGCCATCCTTGTCCAACCACACATGTTGGTTAGCTCCGCGTCGTTTTTCTGAGAAAGCCATTTTGAGCGTGTAGGGGTCGGTGAGGTTGAGCTCGTAGTGATAGTCCGAGAACTTGTTCTCGTTAGTGTATGAACTGCCTGACCGCGAGGAACAGGTCTTTGAGATATGAAGGAGTGTCAAGAAACTGAACCAATACAAAAGCATAGGCCGTCTCGAAACACAAGCTCCGCACTACCAGTGTCAATGATAATGATGTCGAGCTGCTTTTGGCCGCGAGCTGCAAGATCCGCTCGGTCGATCTTTATGAAATGAGGCGTATGCCTCGCACACACAGCTTGTGAAATCAGGGAAACCCCAGTCTGTGACTGGAACACATCTGATAACTTGTTATCGCTGCTGGCTCGAAAAGGGGATCCCCTGATATCGTTCGATAGCAAACGGCCGCGGAAACATAACGTGTTATGTTATCCTGTTTTAAAAACTCCACTTACCCCGGTCGGGGTACCAGTCTCTAAACTGCTGAGCTACTGCGTTTCGGCTGGGGCACAAAACTCGCTCATCTTCGCACAAGAGGCCCCCAAGACCGCCCCAAGACGGCCCAAGAGGCTCCCAAGAGGGCCCCAAACCAGCCCAAGAGGGCCCCAAGACGGCCCCAGAGGCGCTCAAGACGGCCCAAGAGGGCGCCAAGACGGCCCCAAGAGGGGGACCACGAACCGAAAAGTCTAGCCTTTCGCCCCAAGACGCTCCCAGGAGGCCCCCAGAGCCCCCCAATAAGCCCCAAGAGGCCCCCAAGAGGCGTCCCAAGAGGCCACCGGGAGGCGAAAATCATTAATTTCCTATGGGGAGAAGTACATTTTTGGCATGCAAGGCGTTTCGGCTTTCGCTGCGTTGAAGACGCTCCAAGAGGCCCCCAAGACCGCCCCAAGACGGCCCAAGAGGCTCCCAAGAGGTCCACAAAACGGCCCAAGAGGGCGTCAAGACGGCCCAAGAGGCGCCCAAGACGGCCCAAGAGGGCCCCAAGACGGCCCTAAGAGGGGGGCCACGAACCGAAAAGTCTAGCCTTTCGCCACAAGAAGCTCCCAGGAGGCCCCCAGAGCCCCCCAAGAAGCCCCAAGAGGCCCCCAAGAGGTTCCCAAGAGGCCTCCAAAAGGGCCCGACAAGGGCCCCAATAGGACTCCCAAGAAGGCCCAGAGACGCCAAATAGAGAGCGATCGGTAACGCAAAAAGCTCTTCACACCAAGGCTCCCAAGAGCGAACGGTGACGTAAACAAGATGATAAGACCAAGGCTCCCAGCAGAGAGCGGTGACGTAACAAGTTCCTGACACCAAGGCCCAGCCAAGGCTCAGGAACGGGCGGCAACGCAACAATCTCTGAACACCAAGGCTCCCAAGAGCGAGGGGTGACGTAACAAGCTCTCAACGCCGAGGCTCCCAGTACGAACGGTGGTGTGAGTAATTTCGGTTTCTGTTTCTGAAGCGCTCTTTCCGTTTCTGTGCCGGGCCAGGTAACGGAAAGAAGGGTGGGGTTCCAGGGGAGGGGGGTAGCGTGCGGAGATGGGCGTTAATGGCAGTTTTGAGGGTTTTCCCTAGGGCTTTTGTATGTTTTTCGGGTTTCACTTGTTTTCCGTCCCAGAAGAGCCCAAGACAGGCCCAAGACAGGCCCAAGACTGCCCAAGAGGCCCCCAAGAGGCCCCCAAGAGGCGCCCAAGGGGCGTCCCAAGAGGGCCCCAAGAGGCCGAAATCATCGATCTTCCATAGGAAAACGTGCATTTTTAGCATCTGCGGCTTTGTCGGCTTTCACGGCGTTGACGACGGCCCAAGAGGCCCCCAAGACCGCCCCAAGACGGCCCAAGAGGCTCCCAAGAGGCCCCCAAAACGGCCCAAGAGGGCCCCAAGACGGCCCCAGATGCGCTCAAGACGGCCCAAGAGGGCGCCAAGACGGCCCCAAGAGGGGGACCACGAACCGAAAAGTTAGCCTTTCGCCCCAAGACGCTCCCAGGAGGCCCCCAGAGCCCCCCAATAAGCCCCAAGAGGCCCCCAAGAGGCGTCCCAAGAGGCCACCGGGAGGCGAAAATCATTAATTTCCTATGGGGAGAAGTACATTTTTAGCATACAAGGCTTTTCGGCTTTCACTGCGTTGAAGACGCTCCAAGAGCCCCCAAGACCGCCCCAAGACGGCCCAAGAGGCTCCCAAGAGGTCCCCAAAACGGCCCAAGAGGGCGTCAAGACGGCCCAAGAGGCGCCCAAGACGGCCCAAGAGGGCCCCAAGACGGCCCCAAGAGGGGGGCCACGAACCGAAAAGTCTAGCCTTTCGCCACAAGAAGCTCCCAGGAGGCCCCCAGAGCCCCCCAAGAAGCCCCAAGAGGCCCCCAAGAGGTTCCCAAGAGGCCTCCAAAAGGGCCCGACAAGGGCCCCAATAGGACTCCCAAGAAGGCCCAGAGACGCCAAATAGAGAGCGATCGGTAACGCAAAAAGCTCTTCACACCAAGGCTCCCAAGAGCGAACGGTGACGTAAACAAGCTGATAAGACCAAGGCTCCCAGCAGAGAGCGGTGACGTAACAAGTTCCTGACACCAAGGCCCAGCCAAGGCTCAGGAACGGGCGGCAACGCAACAATCTCTGAACACCAAGGCTCCCAAGAGCGAGGGGTGACGTAACAAGCTCTCAACGCCGAGGCTCCCAGTACGAACGGTGGTGTGAGTAATTTCGTTTTCTGTTTCTGAAGCGCTCTTTCCGTTTCTGTGCTGGGCCAGGGAACGGAAAGAGCGAGGTACGAGTGATGACGTTCTGGTGTGGGCGAAGCCCTAAAGGGAGGGGTTCCAGGGGAGGGGGGTAGCGTGCGGAGATGGGCGTTAATGGCAGTTTTGAGGGTTTTCCCTAGGGTTTTTGTATGTTCCGTCCCAGAAGAGCCCAAGACATGCCCAAGACAGGCCCAAGACTGCCCAAGAGGCCCCCAAGAGGCCCCCAAGAGGCGCCCAAGGGGCGTCCCAAGAGGGCCCCAAGAGGCCGAAATCATCGATCTCCCATAGGAAAACGTACATTTTTAGCATCTGCGGCTTTGTCGGCTTTCACGGCGTTGACGACGGCCCAAGAGGCCCCCAAGACCGCCCCAAGAAGACCCAAGAGGCTCCCAAGAGGTCCCCAAAACGGCCCAAGAGGGCGTCAAGACGGCCCAAGAGGCGCCCAAGACGGCCCAAGAGGGGGACCACGAACCGAAAAGTCTAGCCTTTCGCCCCAAGACGCTCCCAGGAGGCCCCCAGAGCCCCCCAATAAGCCCCAAGAGGCCCCCAAGAGGCGTCCCAAGAGGCCACCGGGAGGCGAAAATCATTAATTTCCTATAGGGAAAAGTACATTTTTGGCATGCAAGGCTTTTCGGCTTTCATTGCGTTGAAGACGCTCCAAGAGGCCCCCAAGACCGCCCCAAGACGGCCCAAGAGGCTCCCAAGAGGTCCCCAAAACGGCCCAAGAGGGCGTCAAGACGGCCCAAGAGGCGCCCAAGACGGCCCAAGAGGGCCCCAAGACGGCCCCAAGAGGGGGGCCACGAACCGAAAAGTCTAGCCTTTCGCCACAAGAAGCTCCCAGGAGGCCCCCAGAGCCCCCCAAGAAGCCCCAAGAGGCCCCCAAGAGGTTCCCAAGAGGCCTCCAAAAGGGCCCGACAAGGGCCCCAATAGGACTCCCAAGAAGGCCCAGAGACGCCAAATAGAGAGCGATCGGTAACGCAAAAAGCTCTTCACACCAAGGCTCCCAAGAGCGAACGGTGACGTAAACAAGCTGATAAGACCAAGGCTCCCAGCAGAGAGCGGTGACGTAACAAGTTCCTGACACCAAGGCCCAGCCAAGGCTCAGGAACGGGCGGCAACGCAACAATCTCTGAACACCAAGGCTCCCAAGAGCGAGGGGTGACGTAACAAGCTCTCAACGCCGAGGCTCCCAGTACGAACGGTGGTGTGAGTAATTTCGTTTTCTGTTTCTGAAGCGCTCTTTCCGTTTCTGTGCCGGGCCAGGTCTACTGGCTGCGCGGTGGCCCGGAAAGCTGCGACGGCTTCCGGAGCGCGGCCGGCCTGCTCGAAGCAGCTGGCGAGGTAGAGGTCCTCGCCCCAGTCCTGCCACTTCCTCAGCGCGCCGCCCCTCCAGATGACGCTGGCAGGATCCAGCGCCGAGGACCAAGGCTGTGGGCTCTGCGGCACATTCGTCTTGTGACGACTCGGGCATCAGCTTCTGACGCCGCGTGGATCGTTCGACCTTGACCGATCGGCGGCTTCCACTTTGGTCGGTTCTTTGACACTGACGGCGTTCAGCCTTGAACGCCCGCGACGAGGTCGCCGCCGCGTCGGCACGACGCGAACCAACCGTATTTGGCCTTTCTTGGGGGGGGGGGGGGGGGCAGCTCTCGCGGACGAGACACTGCGCGTCCATGGCGTCCCTCAGCGGGCACCTAGCCACCGCGGTGAGAAATCAGGGGTTGCCGGAGGCGTCTATGGCCAAGGGTGCCCCCAGCTTGCAGCTCCATTATGCAACCCTCTGGGGTCCCCTGAACCTCGCGAGTGGTGGTCTGGAGGCCGTGGGGGCCTCCTTGAAACACGACGGAAAGCTTGGGCAGTTTTCTGTCTCTGTGAGCCTTCACCAGGCCCCAGGACCGTACAAATGACTCTCGGGACTAGAAACCAGTCCCCAGGGAACAGAGGCAGACCTCTGGGGAACCATGTTTTGAAAAACGCGACGTCGGTGGTCTGAAAATCAGCAGGAGGAGGACGGATGAGGGAGATGACGCTGCGGAGGGTGATCAAGGATGGGGCAGGATGGCGCGACGGAGAGGTAGCGTGATTGGACTCTTCGGCTTTTCTCGAGTCCATGGGGGGCGTCCTCGTGGTAACGGCTGGATCGGCCGAGAAATTCTTCCCGGAGCGTCTCAGGACACGACTGGGGGTGGACTGGCTGGGGTCGAGGGTCGGCGAAGAAGAAGGGGATGAGGTGGTGGAGGAACCGCGTCGAGCGAAACGGGGAAAAGCCAAGGAGGATTTGGCAAGTCAGCTTACGTAGCTGGTTTCTGTAGTGTCTCCCGGCGTCGGAGGCGCCCATGTATCAGGGAAAACACCCAGCGGCGGGGCCGAAACCAGCTGAATTCACCAAGTGTTGTAGACCCGCCTAGTCCTACCCCATCATATCATTCGACCCCGGAAAAGAGGACCCCACTCGCTTAAGGCAAGCAACTGCTTCCGGAGCTGTCCGGTCCTCGATCGCAAACTCGACGCCCGACTTTGGCCCTGAGCGGCGAGCTGACGAGAAGTCATGTGCCTGCGACATCAAAGCAGACTGAGAGGACCCGCGGGCACGTCGTTGGAACGGTTTCGGGGACCTTCCTCGCAGTTTATACACACGCCACGACTGAAAATGGGCGCTGGCTGCAGGTAACCACGTCGGATCGGAAGATCCGGCAAGCCAATTGAAGCAAAAACGGCTCTCCCGATCGGCCCAAATCCATTGACAATCAATCCCTGCGCCCTTCCCTGAATCCATCCTGTCCCGCTAGTTCGAGGCGGATCCAGCAGCGGCGGCGAGAAGCCTCCGGGAGGCACAACAAATACCCTGGCGAAGGACCCAACCATATGAAGTTGTGAGTGCCGCACAGGTGCGTATCCTCTTCGGTGGGGCCACCTATAGGACCACCAAACTTTTGACGGGGGTGCCGGCATGGGTGGTGGGGACACATGCGGGCGCAGCCATTAGGGCCATCGGTGGAGCTCCCTATGGGGCCACGAAGCGTGTGAGGGGCGTGTCGACATGGGTGGCGGCATGTGGTCACAACCACTGGTGCCTTCGGTGGAGGTCCCTATGGGAGCCACGAAACGTGCGAGGGGTGTGCCGAAATGGGTGGCGGGGACGCATGTGTTCACAGCCGCTGGGGCCTTCGGTTGAGCTCCCGATGGGGCCACGCAGCGCGTGATGGGTGTGCCGAAAGTGGCGGCGGGGACGCATGTGGTCACAGCCACCAGGGGCCTTCGGTGGGGCTCCCTATGGGACCACGAAGCGTGTGAGGGCTGTGCCGACATGGGTGACGGGGGCGCATGTGGTCACAACCGCTGGGCTCCCTATGGGGCCGCGATTGCTGTGCCGACATGGGTGGCTGGAACGCATGTGGTCACGGCCACTGGACACTTCGGTGGCGCTCCCTATGGGGCCACGAAGCGCGCGAGGGGTGTGCTACAGTGGGTGGCGGGGACGCATGTGGTCACGGCCACTGGGGCCTTCGGTGAAGCTCCCTTTGGCCTCTGGGGCCACGACGCGTGCCGACAGTGGCGGCGGGGACGCATGTGGTCCCAGCCACTGGTGCCTTCGGTGGAGCTCCCCATGGGGCCACGAAACGTGTGAGGGGGGGCCACGAAGCGTGTGAGGTGTGTGCCGAGATGGGTGGCGGTGACTCATGTGGTCACATCCACCTGTGCTATCGATGGAGCTCCCTATGGGGTTACGAAACGTGTGAGAGGCATGCCGTAATGGTTGGCGGGGGCGCACGTGGTCACAGCCACCAGGGGCCTTCGGTGGAGCTCTCTCTGGGGCCACGAAACGTGTGCGAGGTGCGCCGAAATGGGCGTGGCGGATGCTCGCAAGACGCCCCCAAGACGCACCAATTGGTATCCAACCGCTGGCGAAAACAGACCTACGAGGTTTTTGTGTGTTGCATCGCCCGCGCTGCGCTCGCTGTGAGCGCCGTCCTCTGTGGAGGCTCGGGCTCACGGCAGCCAGTCCTGTTGAACAGCCCGCGAGAAAATGCAAAGGCAAATCCCTCAAGCGCTGCCGCAGCCGAGCATCACTCTCCGCCAGGCCGCCTGCCCGTCTTGGGATCGCGGCCCTGGAGGATGTTCTCGATCTTGAGGTTCCTCAACATCAAGGCGCTGCCAGGCACCACCTCCCAGGTCTTGTCCAGCGAGCGATGCTTGCCTTTTCACCTCCTTGGCGTAGGCTCTGCATCTGGTGCACACTCTGTAGCCGCCCATGCTGATCAGCTGGTGGCCTCCGTCGCTGGCCGCCCCGGTGCTGCCAGAGCCCGCGGGCGCAGGGGAGACAACCTGCACCCCGCTGCCGCAGTCCCGAGCGCTGTCGTCGGTCGCGACATGCGCTGGGCCGTGGGCAGCCGCAGGGTGGTCGGCCTGCGTGCTGCCTCGGGCGCCGCTGTCGGTCTGGACGCCCAGGATGCCCTGAGCGGCCGCAGGGAAACCGTCCTCCGTACCGCCCGCCCGCCCGCCGCCGTCGGACGTGGCGGCAGCTGGGCCCTGCGCGGCGGCAGAAGGGTCGGTCTGCCTGCCACCCGCGGCTGCAAGGGCGTCGTCCTGCATGCCGCTGGCCTCTGCCTCGAGGCGCCTGGCTGCCGCCAGCGCCACCGCCACAGCACCAGCCGCAGGGAGAGCCGAGGCCGCTGGCCTGCGGCGTGCGCCGCTGACGTCGGCGGCGAAGGGCTTCGAAATGCACGGGTCGCCCAGCAGACGCTTGGCCCCCTGGGTTGTGAACGCCGACCTCAGGCAGACCCTGTAGTGAGTACCTCCGCCCGTCAGCTTGATGGGGTCGTGCCTGGTGATGGACAGCTGTGGCACCTTGCGCTGCTCGTGAAAATCGAGGTCCACGTCGAGCTTCAAGTCAGCAGCCTCGCAACCCGCCCTGGCCACCCAGCAGACCACCCCGTCAAGCGTGAGCGCGCGTCGCTGCTACGCCTGTCTGAGGTCGCTTGGGGCCCGCACCGCATCAGCCACAAACTTCGCGCACCTGTCGGCCTCCATGTTGCCGCGGCGGTCCCTGGCAGAGATAACCCCATCGCGCACATCCTTCACCGTCGCATTCGCCTTGACCTTCAGGATGGTAAGCCCACCGTCGCCAATGCCGCCGAAGTCGTCTAGGGCCTGCCAAACCCTCTTCCAAACACAGCCCCATGCAGCAGTCCTTCGTAGTGCCAGCGGGTCCTCTTTCCAGGAGCCCCTTCGTGACGTACGCCGCGTCGAAGGCAGCCGTGATCGGGGGGAGGCTGTGCTTGAGGATCGCCAGCAGGCCGAGGAGCTCGGCGCCGTCGATCGACTGCAGCGGTCGTGGCAGCGGCGCCCCCAGCGCCTTGATCGCCGATTTGGGGCCAGGATCCCAATCGGCTCCACTCGTAGGTCCAACACGCCCAAGTCCGATGGGAAAACGTGCATGTTTACCTTATACGGCATTTCGGCCTTCACGATGTTGTCGACGGTCCCAGAGGCTCCCGGGACCGCGTCAAGACAGCTCAAGAGGCTCCCTCCCAAGACTACCCCAAGACGGCCCACGAGGGCGCCAAGACGGCCCAAGAGGGAAGACAACTCCAGGAGAGGCCCAAGATGGGGAGCCCGAACTGCAAATCCCAGCCTTTTCTCTCACGAGATCCTCAACAGGCTCCAAGAAGCCCCCAAGAGGCCCCAACAGGCCCCCAAGAAGCCCCCAGGAGGCCCCAGAAGGCCCCCAAGAGGCCCGAAAGAGGCCCCAAGAGGCCCCAGAACGACCCCCAAGAGGCTTCCCCAGGTCCCTTGCTCAATCCCCTGAGCCTCAGCCTTCAGCCTCAGTCCTCATCCCTCCCACTGTCTCCTCCTCTCCCTCCTCCCTCCTCCCCCCTACCTCTTGCCTCCTCGGTCCTCCCTCCTCCCTCGTCCTCCCTCCGCACAAAAGCCAAAATCAGCCCCAGGACGGCCCCTTATGAGCTTCACAAAATGTGAAGATGGAAGACGCAGCACATGATGGCCTACCTCGTCCCCTTCATCAGCTTCATCATCACTGCCGTCATCAACATCCCACCGCCATCACCATAATCAACGTCATCATCATCAGCAGCAGCATCATCAGCATCATCATCATACTCATCATAATCCTTCTCATCATCAACAAGATCAGCACCAACACCATCGCCGTCCTCACCAACTGCAACACCATTAGTACCCTGAGAATTCACATCATCAACATTAACACCAGTGTCATCATTATCAGCATCATTGTGGGCACATTGCTATCAGTATCACAACCGCCATCATCATCACCAACATCACAATCCTGATTATCGTCCCAGCACGGTATTCATGCCCTTCACAATGGCCATTAAAATGATAAACATCATTATCGACATCATCAGCATTATCATCATCATCATCATCATCATCATCATCATCATCATCATCATCATCATCATCATCATCATCATCATCATCATCATCATCATCATCATCATCATCAGTATCATCATCATAATCATCATCATCATCATCATCATCATCATCATCATCATCATCAGCAGCAGCATCAGCATCAGCATCAGCATCATCATCATCAGCATCATCTTGAGCGCCCCGGACCGGCGGCACTGGCCAGAGGCCAGCACAATAACAACAACCGCATCGCCAGCGCAGGAGAACGAAGCACCCGAGGAGGCGGGCAGGGCGGGATCGGGGCGATGCTCGGGCCACGGCAGGTTGGTCTTGCAGCTGTCTGCGCCCCGCATGTAGCTACTGACCTCGGCGGCGAAGCGGGGCCAGAGACCACCGCTGCGGCGCGGCTGCCAAGAGCGCGGTGCTGCCATGATTTTGCTGGGAGGGACCTGATGCAGATGCACAAATGCCCACCAACCCTCTGGGCGTAGGTGGTCTAACGATCTCTGTCCTCCAGGGAGGGTGCCGTCCCCCTCACCACCCCATGTGTTCTAGGAAATGAAAGAAGTCCGCGACGTGTCAGAGGGTCTAGATTCGCCCAAGATGGCTCCTACAACGCCTCCGATGCTCCAAGATGGCCTTCAAGATGGCTCAAGATAGCCGAAGATTGCTCAATATTACTTGCAGCGTGCCTCGAGCACGCCCCAAGAGGGCCACAAGACGGTTCCACGTGATCTCGGACCCTCCCGCCGGGACCCTTTTCCCAAGAGGCCCTCATCCATCAAGCACCTCAGTCAATTCAATGATTTACGCCGTCTCGCACTCTCGTTTCCGATGAGCTTCTGGAGCCTCAATAGAACCGCAAGAGGAGCCCAAGAGGCCCTCCAAAGCCCTGAAAGCGCCCCAAAAGATGCCACAGAAAGGTGCCTCGAAAGACGCCTCCGAGAGCCCAGAAAGAGCCCAAAATTTAACTTGCTGGCTCTAGAAGAAGGGGGGAGGAGGGGGGGGAGGGGGAAGGGGGGGCAAATCTTCCCCCGGCCCCCTCCCCCCCAGCCCAGGATGCACCCCCCCCGGCCCCCTCCCCAGCACCCCTCCCGGGCACCTCCCCCCGGCACCCGATCCCGGCATGCACCCCCCGCGGCCCCCCCCCCGGCACCCTCCCCCCGGCCCCCCCCCGGCCCCCCCCCCGGCACCCCCTCCCGGCACCCTCGGCATCTCCCCTCCGGCCCCCCCTCCCCGGCACCTCTCCCTGGCACCCCTTCCGGCACCCCCTGGAGGGCCCTCTCGGCACCCCCCCTCCCGGCACCTCCCCTGGCACCCCCCCTCCGGCACCCCCTCCCGGCACCTCCCCCTGGCACCTCTCCCTGGCACCTCTCCCCTGGCCCCTCCCCCCGGCACCTCCCCCGCCCCCCCCCAGGCACCCCATCTCGGCTACCCATCCTGGCCCCGGCCCCAGGCACCCTCCCCCCCCCTCGGCACCCCCCTCTCAATCCAATCCTTTTCCTGCTCCTCCTTGTCCTGTTCCTCCCTCGCCTCCTCCGCAGCGAACCGGGCGGAACTGGAGCGAAACCGGGCCGAACCGGACGGCCCTCCTGACAACGACGAACCGAACCGAACCGAACCGGAAAATTCCGACGCCGAACCGAACAGAACCGAACTGGCCCACTTCGGAACCCAACCGAACCAAGCCGAAACGGACCCTTCCTGAAGCAGGCAAAGCGTTGGACCTTGTTTTTATCCACGCCACTCACACGGTTCGTGGCCCCACAGGGAGCTCCACCGAATCGTGGGCCCCCAGTTAACACACCCCTCACACAGATCGTGGTCCCATAGGTACCTCCACGGGACCTCCTCCTCCTCCCCCCCACTGCGCCTTCACCTCCACCTGTCCCCCTCGTCCACCTCTTCCCTCTTCCCTCCAGCAACCGCGTTGGCTCGAGCTTCACCGAGCCGCGGAACCTCGGAGCCCCTCCCGAGGCCCCGAACCTCCGACCAGCGGCCGCCACCGAGCATGGCTCACTCCCAGGCCCGCGTGAGGGCGGCGGCGCGTCCCCACGGCGCCGAGCCCCCGGGCCCAGCCGAGCCGGTTGCCGAGCTGACCGCACTGTTCACCGAGGGGCTCAAGCAGAACAAGGAGCTCCTCGCCAAGCAGGACACGACAAACCAGTGCCTCAAGCACCTGGGCGAGAAGGTATCCTACGCCGTTACGCGCCAGTGCCGGACGAGCGGCGAAGCCACCGGCGCTTCGGGGATGACGCGAACTTACCTCCGAGGTTCGACTCTCTGTGGGCGAGGAACGTCGTGAGCACGGTGCTCAAAACGATCTACACGTTGGGCACGATCGAATCCATCATGTACGAGGACATCTTCCACGGGAAGGACATCCGGCTCCGAGCTCCTCGCCGCCGTCTTCTGGAAGACGTGGCACGAGAAGTCCGATGAGGCTGTGAACACCTTCGAGGAGCACGACCAGAACTGCGACAAGCTGTTCATCATCTTGCCGAATTTCCGACACCAGCTCCTCAAGGCGACCAAGAACAAGAGGACGTGCTTCCCGGCGACGAGACCGTCAACAAGCTGAGCAACGGCTCCAAGGTCCAAGGGAGACGTGCATCAAGGACGTGCTCGGCGAGCTCCCGGTCGGCCTTCAGGCCCTCCACGAGCTCATGCTCCCGCTGGACCCGCGCTTCAAGCCCTGCGAGGTCTTGTCGGGTACGCAGGTGAGCGCCAGGCTCACGGAGGGAAGCCGAGCGGGGTGTCGAGGCGATCGCGGTGGTGCGCGAGGATGTCAAGAGAAGTGCGTCTCCTGGGCCGAGGGGAACCTGTCCACGACCTGCCCAGACCAGCGCGCTCGAGCCACCGGGGGCCGTCGTCAAGTGGTGCTGCGCACCAAGACACTCCACGGCGCCAAGTGCTAGCTCCAGGAGGCCTTGTACCTGGGGGGCATCGGGGTATACTGAGCTGCTCGACGGTATGAGCAGTGCAGGCCTGGAGCGCTGAACCACGATTCGAGGGGCACGGGTTTTGATTCTACGATGCCTATTCAACCCTTTTCGAGCCCCCCCCTGGGGGCTGTCATGGCTGGATCCGCCTCAGAATTATTGCCAGAGCACCCAAGAAAGGACCAGAGTTCGACCAGGGTTGTCGTCTTCTGTGTCGGAGGTCGAGGAGGAAGACAGAGGTGTTTGCGGCGCTCACAAGGGGCGGACGTGAGAGGGCGGCCTTCTGACAAGGCGGGGGAGGCCTGATGGAATGCAGGGGCCTTGTTAGCTACAAGTGCCCCCAGGCGTCAAAAAACAATCTCGGAGCAAGGAGGGCTTCGCCGAAGCCCCTGCCTTCTTGGAAGCCCTCCAGGCTTCTTAGCATGCCGCCTCCCTCCTCCCTCCTCCCTCCTCCCTCCTCCCCCCTCCCCCCCCTGCGCCGCCCCACGGCGCGCGCCGCCGAAGTGGGCTAGGGGTACGCGGCAGGGCGGTGATGATTTGAGGGCATGCGGCTGGGGAAGGCCACCGTGAGGCAGTGGCGCGTGCCTCCCAAAGCGTGCATGCCTGGATCGGCGCCAGGGTTGCTAAGGGGATAAGGGGGGATGCGAGTGGTTGCTGAGGTGGGTTGTACGTGGCTTCACTTGGATGCAACATGGGCTCCAAACGCTCCAAGCGGCATACGACGGGTTAGGTAACTCAGCCAAGTGGGCTCCGCCGATTTAGCCCGGATTGCGAATCCCACTACGCCGCTTATGGCATTTGTAACACAACCATAAACCAGGTCAGGCCAGATATGCCCCATCTGTGGATCCACTGACAAGCCCCCATGTCCTCGTTGCACCACCCGCGCCGATCCAAATACGAGAATGCAGAACCCTGCGAGCCAGTCAGACCAGGTGAACAACAATTATCCCGGCAAAGCAACCTAACAGCGATGTGTAGGAGCATATCTGGAAGCATTCCCCTTAAGATTCAGATGATAATCCAGTTGTAGAATTCTGCTGTTCTCGCAGTCGTAGTCGCATTCGCGATGACAGTCGCAGTGGCAACGTCAGTCGCAGTCACAGCCTCAGCCTCAGCCTGCCTCAGCCTCAGCCTCAGCCTCAGCCTCAGCCTCAGCCTGCCTCAGCCAGCCTGCCAGCCTCAGCCTCAGCCTCAGCCTCAGCCTCAGCCTGCTTCAGCCTCAGCCTCAGTCTGCCTTCAGCCTCGGCCTCAGCCTCAGCCTGCCTCAGCCTCAGCCTGCATCAGCCTCAGCCTCAGCCTCAGCCTGCCTCAGCCTCAGCCTGCCTCAGCCTCAGCCTCAGCCTGCTTCAGCCTCAGCCTCAGCCTCAGCCTCAGCCTCGGCCTCAGCCTCAGCCTGCCTCAGCCTCAGCCTGCATCAGCCTCAGCCTCAGCCTCAGCCTGCCTCAGCATCAGCCTGCCTCAGCCTCAGCCTCAGCCTGCCTCAGCCTCAGCCTCAGCCTGCTTCAGCCTCAGCCTCAGTCTGCCTTCAGCCTCGGCCTCAGCCTCAGCCTGCCTCAGCCTCAGCCTGCATCAGCCTCAGCCTCAGCCTCAGCCTGCCTCAGCATCAGCCTGCCTCAGCCTCAGCCTCAGCCTGCCTCAGCCTCAGCCTCAGCCTGCTTCAGCCTCAGCCTCAGTCTGCCTTCAGCCTCGGCCTCAGCCTCAGCCTGCCTCAGCCTCAGCCTCAGCCTGCCTCAGCCTCAGCCTCAGCCTCAGCCTGCCTCAGCCTCAGCAGCCTCAGCCTCAGCCTCAGCCTCAGCCTGCAGCCTCAGCCTCAGCCTCAGCCTGCAGCCTCAGCCTCAGCCTCTGCAGCCTCAGCCTCAGGCCTTCAGCCTCAGCCTCAGCCTGCCTCAGCCTCAGCCTGCATCAGCCTCAGCCTCAGCCTCAGCCTGCCTCAGCATCAGCCTGCCTCAGCCTCAGCCTCAGCCTGCCTCAGCCTCAGCCTCAGCCTGCTTCAGCCTCAGCCTCAGTCTGCCTTCAGCCTCGGCCTCAGCCTCAGCCTGCCTCAGCCTCAGCCTGCCTCAGCCTCAGCATCAGCCTGCCTCAGCATTCAAAATGTGGCCCGGGAATGGAATTCTGGGAACTCGAAGAACACGAAGTGGCCTACAGCTGGCTCCGGGCATTCAAAATCATGTCCAGGAATGGAGTTCTGGGAACTCGAAGACCACGAAGTGGCCTACAGTTGGCTCCGGGCATTCAAAATCATGCCCGGGAATGGAGTTCTGGGAACTTGAAGAACACGAAGTGGCCTACAGTTGGCTCCGGGCATTCAAAATCATCCCCAGGAATGGAGTTCTGGGAACTCGAAGACCACGAAGTGCGTTACTGTTGGCTAAAAAAAGAGTCCCCGGCATCCTCCCCCGGATCGCGCCCAGACCCCCCTGGGGCGTCATGATGCTCTCTTTTGACCCTACTAGAAACCTATCAGTCTTCGCTGTTAGGTAACGATACGGCATTTCTTGGTCCAAGCATTGGACCTGGCACTCGGCCTCTCGCGAGCCTTTACACGAATCAATTTCGGGCCACGGATCGACCGTGAATGTTAGGTAGGGGTCGGGCGGATGCTACGTGATTCCGACAGGTTTGGACGATCACCTCTTGAACACTGCGGGGCTATATGGGTCTCCAGCGGTTTCAACTGCCACCGAGGGCGTATGGGTCCGTCGCGAGAGCTCAAACGGACACCCATTGAATCGCACAGGACCCCTGGAATTTCTAATGGATTGGCACGGCCCTTGAAAAGGGTGCAGATGGACGCACATTGGGACCCTGAGGGATGCGGAGGATTACGGTGCATCTGCGAGCGGGAATGTGGTCCACGTCGGCGGCTTGAGGAGACACGAAAGGAGGGGAACCTCAGGGCTTCGGGCCCTCGGGGGCCCCAGACCATGTCCAACTTGCGCGATCCCAGCAAACGCCAACCCCAGAGTCGCGAGCAAGATGGATGTGTGCCGATGGTTTTGTCGTCTGGGGTCATCCCATGTGAATCTCACTCAGCGCACTAGCAGAATCCAAGATCCGGACCGCTGGCGTGGAAACGGCCTCGATCGAGCCGAACATGGCCGGCCACCCAGGGCCGTTCCACTTCATGCACTGCTTCACGAAAGCGCCCGGGCCCGTCTCGTCGGTGGCTCCTCGCAAGCGGCGCAGAGTGGCAACGAATGCCTCCGGCGCCTCCGAGGCATGGGAGGGCCTCTGAGGGCTGCTAAAAGGTCTCCGTAGGCACCGCGCGCGGCAGCGCTACCCCCCATTAACGCCACCACGGCCGTGGGCATCCTCGTCGAAGGGAGAGGGATAGAGAGGCGGGAGGAGGAAGGTGAAGTTACGGTCGGGAGCTTTTGCTCAGCGTGTCGCGGCGCCAGCCCCAGCGGCCCGTAATGTCCTGCGAACTGATTCCGTGTCGCTCCGCTCGACGAGGCGGGAAGCTGCGAACAGCTGGGAGCGTTGACGCCTGGGGGCTGGGACGTGGTGAATCAGCGTACCACGCCGAGGCATGGTGGGCCTGAACTGGCGGAGCGACACGCTAAGCCAGAGTTCCTGACCGCAGCCGGGTCGAGCGAGTCCGCGGGCCCAGCCCCTCCCCACACGCTCCCTCTCGGAATGCAAACGCGAAGCCTGGCGCAACTTGCTTGTGACACTGGCGCGCTCTGCCACCTGCATGGCGACCAGAGAGCGCTCGCGCGCAGTGTAGCGCCCAACGACCTGGCGAGGCGACAAAAACACGGGCCGCGCACGGGCAGGAGCGGACCTTCCAGAACATCGTTCCGCTGCGCTTCGGCCAGAGCACAATTTGCCATCTCTCGCGCGGCAATAACTCCAGGGATAGTGCCGAAGTAAAGGTATGCGCCGTGCTGGAGCGTCTCTGCCACTTTCACGCGAGATCTGCGCTGCGCTTGGGCAACCCGGCGAGCAAACAGAAGATGCGCCGCGCCCAAAATCGGGACCGCCACTTTCAGGCAAAATCTGCACCGCGCCTCGACAAGAGCTACATTTCGCCAGAACGCGCGCGACTCCATTGTCGGCGAAGAAGCGAACGAACAATGTGAGCCGCGTCAGAGTGGGAGCTCACTTCCCAGGACAAGTAAGCGCGGCTCTGAAGCGAGAGCGGTATTTGGCTGGTTCGCGCGGTATGTGCGTCCCGTAGCATTCCTGCCACGCTTGTTTTTTTTTTACGGGGACGGGGACAAGTCGGGAAGGGGAGGAGAGGGAAGAAGAAAGCGGGAAGAGAGAGGACTAGAGAAGATGAAGAGGAAGAGGGGGAACCGAGCTGGTCCTTCTCGGCGCAGGTCGCTGCAATACGAGATTGCACCAGGTACCGTGCGACTCATGACAGCTGCTGCCGTTTGGGATCGGGGCACCCAGGATCTTCCTTCGTCCACACCTCTTCCTTGTAAACACCTCCCCCGGTGGCAACACCAGAGCTACCCGTAGGCCAGGCAGGGCATTTCGCAAGAGACTTGCTCGCAATGAGCGACCGTCAAGAAAACAATTCAATCACCGTCAACGATGGAAAGGGCGGGATCAAGGACGCGGCTCTTGCCGTAACGCCGTGTACATTCGCCTTAGACATGAGCAGCAGCTTCAAAGATGGAAGCATGGATAGAAGTTCGCCTTCGAGCGCGTTCGAAAATTCAAGACGGCTTCAATAATGGAGATTGGCTCGCGTTCCAAATGCGGTTGTCGCCTTGGCCCCACGGGCATTCATCTTCAAAGTCTGCAGCACATTCAAACATTCAGGCTGGCTCAATTTCAAAAGGAGTCTCTCGGCTCAGCGCCGTGTCGCAACATTTTGCTAAACATAGGTGAGGATGTAGGGCTGGTAGTTTTCAAACTAGGGCACTCGCCGAAGATGAGTTAAACTTAAAGCCTCAAGCTTGAAACCCAAAACTTGCACCCTAAACTGAAAGCCGAAACGGGTGAAGGGTGGTTCCTGGCAAAATTGTGTATCCCGCTGTAGACCTCCTGAACACAAATGAACAAACGCGCAAGTTTGTGCAATTGCTACTCAGATGAACACCTCACTGAACTTGACCACCATTATTTTCGCGTTGCTGTTCGCACGCTAGGGGGGATGAACACCAGTTCCTTTTTCAAATGGAGCTATCGTCCGAATGACAGGGCCATTGGGCGTTCGTCATCCAACGGGGGCAACTCCTGCAGAGAACAGGAAGGCTCGTAGGCACTGGAGAGGGGGAGCCTTGGGACGAAAGGGTGTGATTCGGCATCGTGGATACATGCTGGGTATACTCTGGTCCTTCTCCTTCTCCTCCTCGTTTTCTCCTCCTCCCCTCTCTCCTCCCCTCCCATTCCCCCCTGCCCTGTCCCCTCCTCTTTCTCCACGTCCTCTCCCTTGCTCTCCCCCTCATCTTCGTCCTTTTCCCCATCCCCTTCCCATCCCATTCCCCTCCCTCTCCCTTCTCTTCCCCATTCTGTTGCTGCCATTCATCCTACCCGTCCTACTCCTTCCTCCTTACCCTCGGCGTCACGCTGCTGCTTCTCCGTTTTGTCCTCTTCCTCCCTTTCCTCCTACATCTCTGCATCCTGCCCCTCCCCCTCTGCCACATCCTTACCCTCATCCGCCCCGTCCCCTTCCTGCCTCTCATCCTCCACCCGCTTCTCCACCATTATTCCTCCTTATCGTCCTCGTGCTTCTCCTCTTCCTCCTCCTCCTGGTCCTCGTCCTCTGCATTATTCCTGCTACTCCCTCCTCATCCTGGTCCTGCTTTTCCTCCTCCTCCTCCTCATCACAAATCCTCCGCCCGACTGAGAGCCCGAGAAGGAACACGCGTGCACTGGAACGCCAGGAACCCAATTCCTCCACGGCCGACTCCCCCCAATAGCGGTCGACACACCGAGGCATTTAATTGCAAGGCTCCTTCGTAAATCGGTTTCGCCAAGGCTGTACGGAGGCGGTCCGGGAACAGGACCGTGTCGGGGTCGACCTCGGGGGAGACGTACTATCTACCGACCCCGATCTTGGCCAGGCTCACCCTGGAGCCCAAGGTCGGCGCCCCTTCTTCTGCAACGGCAGCAGGGCGTATCACCAATCCTTTGCCCATGGTGGTTCTGACCACGAGCGGCTGGCATTTCGACACAGGGTCAGGGGGCCCTTGAACAGTGCAGGCTCGGCATGAGCCCCGCCCTGAGGGTCCCATCTTAAAACCCCGAATCGGTGCATGGTGGATAGATCGCGCCCTCCGACGACCTTGATCGTCCAATCGTGGCTCTTGTAGCGCCCGTCTTCCCCGATCGCTTTCCACACGTTCATGAAGAGCTCCGCGTTTCCTGCGGTACCGTCCTCGGGCAGCCCAGCTGCGGCAGCAGGTTCGTCCTTCTCGTTCCTCACGTCCTCCTCCCTTTCCCCATCCTCGCCTTTTATCCTCCTCAACAACGGCCTCGTCCTCCTCATCCTTTCCCCTCCTCGAAAAACGCTGGAAGCCCGGAATTCGAAACGTGAAACTCCAGAATTCAACGTTTCAACGTCTCCGATTCCGTTGGGTTCCGTAGAGTCTAAACCTTGAACTCTGGAGTTTAAGGTGTCTGAGCTACGGAACTCGAGGGCGCCCTCATGCAGGCCCTCAAGAAACTTATTGAGGAGCCTTAGTGGTACCTCTTGGGAGGCCCTTATCCGGGGGGGGGAAAGCAAAGTGTAGGGTAGAGAATCAGCTCACGTAGCTGATTTGCCCAGCGCCTCCCGGCGACGGGAGGCGCCCATGCATCGAGGAATGGGCCCGGCGGCGGGGCCGAAACCAGCTGCATGCAGCAGATTTCGTAACCCCCCCTTTTTCCCTATCCCCTATCCCACTCTTTCGTTAGGCCCGACTTATGGCTCCTCATGGGTGCCTCTGAAGTCCGACGGGAGGCTCTTCTGGCACCTCTTGAGAAGCCCTTCTGGTACCTCTCGGGAGGCCCTTATGGCACCTTCCGGGGGCCCTTAAGAGGCCTCCATAGGAAGCCATTACGGCACCTCGTTGTCGCCGTCGTCAAGTTGTCACCGACGTTGTCGTCGTCGCCGTCGTCGTCGTCGTGGTCGTCATCGTCGTCGTCGCTATCGTCGTCATCGTCCCATCCTCGTCCTCGTCCTCATTGTCCTCGTCCTCGTTCTCGTCGTCGTCGTCGTCGTCGTCATCGTCGTCGTCGTCATTGTCGCCGTCATGTCCGAGGGCCTCGCAGTGCCTGCAGGTGCTTCCAGAGGCCTCCAGAGATCTCCTGAGGCATCCAGAACCTTCTGTAGACCCTCAGAAGCGGTCGTCGTCGTCGTCGTCGTCGTCGTCGTCGTCGTCGTCGTCGTCGTCGTCGTCGTCGTCGTCGTCGTCGTCGTCGTAGTGCTCTTCGTCGTCGTCGTCGTCATTGTCGTTGCCGTTGTCTTCGTCGTCGTCGACGTCGTCGTCGTCGTCGCCCTCGTCTTTGTCCCTGCCCTCTTCATCGTCCCCGTCGTCGTTTCCGAGGGCCTCGGAAGGCCTCCAGACGCCTCCAGGGGAGTTCTGGACACCTCGTGCGGCGTCTCCAGTTCCCTGGAGACCTTCAGAGGCAGACATCGTCGTCGTCATCGTCGTCGTCGCCGTCGTCGCCGGCGTCGTC
Source organism: Prorocentrum cordatum (assembly GCA_963575745.1). Classification (NCBI taxonomy): domain Eukaryota; class Dinophyceae; order Prorocentrales; family Prorocentraceae; genus Prorocentrum; species Prorocentrum cordatum. The sequence continues at coordinate 204,757 of CAUYUJ010007557.1, read as the reverse complement.
GTCGTCGTCCTTGCTCTCGCCCTCATCGACGTCATCGTCGTCATCCCTGATCTCGTCGTCTTCGTTGTCCGTCCGTCATCATCGATTCTGCGCTCATCGTCGTCGCCGTCGTCGCCGTCGTCGTCGTCGTCGTCGTCGTCGTCGTCGTCGTTCTCGTACTCGTTCCCGTGCTCGTCCTCGCCCCTGTCGTCGTCGTTGTCGTCGTCTTCGTCGTCGCCGAGGTCCTCGAAGGGCCCCCAGACGCCTCCAAAGGACTCCGCAAACCCCCGTAGGCCTCCGGGAACCTCCAGAGACCTTCATAGGCGACCGTTGTCCTCGTCCTCGCGCTCGTCGTCATCGTCGTCGGCGTCGTCGTCGTCGTCGTCGTCGTCGTCGTCGTCATCGTCTTTGTCGTCGTCTTTGGCGTCCATCTCGTCGAAGTCGTCGCGTCGTCGTCGTCGTCGTCGTCGTCGTCGTCGTCGTCGTCGTCGTCGTCGTCCCCGTCCCCATGCTCGTCATTATCGTCGTCGTTATCGTCGTCGTTGTCGTCGTCGTCGTCGTCGTCGTCGTCGTGCGCCTGCCCTCCCCCGCGCGGGGCTCGACCACCTTACCGTGACCCCCCCCGCGGGGGCCCGACCCCTATCCCCTCCGTAACAGAAACTACGGGGAGGTATAAACGATGGCGGTTGTGTATGTCATCTTCGGTGGAGCTCTCTATGGGACCACGAAGCGTGTGAGGGACGTGCAGGATGGCGCGGTGGCGCCACGCGAACCCTCCCACTGGGGCATTCGGTGGAGCTCCCTATGGGGCCACGACACGTGAGGGGTGTGCCGAAACGGGCGCGGTAGCGCCATGCGAACCCTCCCACTGGCGCCTTCGGTGGAACTCCTCATGGGGCCACAAAGCGTGTGCGGGGAGTGCCGAAATCGATACGGTGGCGTCATGCGAGCCCTGGCTCTGGTGCCTTCCGTGGAGCCGCTGAGCCCCTATGGGGCCACGACTGCGAGACCTCCCACTGGGCCTTCGGTGAAGCCCCTCCTGGGGCCACGGAGCGTGAGAGGGGTGTGCCTGGCTCTGGTGCTTTTGGTGGAGCCGCCTATGGGGCCACGAAACGTGTGAGTGGTGTGCCGAAATGGGTCCACCTATGGGGCCACGAGATGTTTCAGGAGTGTGCCGAAACGGGCGCGGTGGCGCCACGCGAACCCTCCCAGTGGGGTGTTCGGTGGAGCTCCCTGTGGGGTCACGCAACGTGTGATGGGCGTGACGAAATTCCTGCGGTGGCGCCATGCGAACCCTCCCACTGGTGCCTTTGGTGGAGCTCCCTGTGGGGTCACGAAACGTGTGAGGGGTATCCTCGGCCTCGGCTCTGGCCCCAGCCCCAGCCTCGGCCTGAGCTCCCGCTTCGGCCCCAGCCCCACCGGGAGACGAGGAGGAGGACGAGGAGGAGGAGGAGGATGAGGAGGAGCAAGAGGATGAGATGAGATGAGACGACTCCCAGGAAGGAACAGTCCGAGGAGAGAGGGGCCAGCCCGCAAAACTTGCGCGGGCGAGTGCACCTTCGGGGGGGGAGGTTCTGTGAGGCCAAGAGCGGCTGACTTGCCACCCTCAGCACTCGCGACGGGTGCACTCGCTCCGAGAAACTAAACCTGGCGGCTCTGCTCGCGCGCTCGCACCCGTTCCAACAGGCGAGCCATTCGAGTTTCGTACGGGATTGCACTGTCGACTGAGTACTCAGCGACAGACGTTGTCGCTCTGACATCCCGCACGCTAGCCACTGTAAGACCGACACGAGGGGCAGGGATAGCTCGGTCGATCAACGCACGAATTCGGGATTCGGGGCCAGCCCTCTCCGAAAACGAGACAAAACCATTTTACCAGTATTGGTGGAGGGGGCGCAGGTCTGCTCAACTTTATGGCCTTTTCCTGGCTCCACCCTCCACACTTCAGACAAAGCAAGCAACCCCGTCGAGCCTCAATGCTCTCTTCTCCTTCGCCACGGCACCGCACAGCACGCACAGGAGCAAAACGAGAGCCACACACGGCGACAAGCTGATGCCCCAAGGAGTCTTCCGTGAGAGGCTTCAAAAAAGACGGGGTCCCAAGACATCCATTCAGTGGCAGGTTGCGGCACGACGGCGCAACCTTGAAGCAAACTTCGCACTGCCAGCCGAGTTCGCCCAGCCCCCACGAGTGCCACCCCTCCCCCCCGAGAGCTTCTCTTTCGGCACGGCGCTGTGGGTCTCCGCCACCGCTGCGGACCTTCCTCGAGGAAACACGGGAGGACGGCAGCAGCCAGAGAAACAAACTCAGCAGCTCGACTCCTCGCGAGATCGAACCGAGCTAAAAACTCTGGCGACGGCGCAGGGTGCAAACTGCCTTTAAGTTTAGCGTGATGATCGGCGATTCGGTTCGCTTCGGCCCAGTGACGCTCCTCTGCTGAGAGGCTGTCAATCTGCTCCTGTGACCGATGAGCCTTCACATGCCGAGTCGAGATGAACTTGTGGCCCTCAAGGCCACGACCAAACTTCAGAATGCCAGCTGCCTGGTTGGACGCACGCAGCTGGGCCTGCACAGGTTGCCGGAATCGCCGGATCGCGGAGGTACAGTCACTGCCAGCCAGGGTCTCACGGTCGGCAATCTGGCCAATCAGACAGAGCGCAACGCTCTCGGCGATGCTAGACGATTGGGGAAGGTGGCCTGCAACAGGGCCTTGAATGACTGTTACAGGCGTATTAGACTCTGGTGCAACCGCTGCAATAGACCAAGACGCACGCTCAAGCTCTTTTAAGCCTGGCCGCGTGCATGATCCATCAGGGGCTACGTCCAATCGATGGCCCTGGACCAGAGACGCCACCCCCTCAACCTCAACCGCCAACTCTTCCCCTCCAGGGCCATCGAGGACTACTTTACCCGAGTAGGATGGGGGAGGAATCTCCTCCTCATCATACAAGAACATTCCTTGCGCAAAAATTGGATCGTCAGAGTCGAGACCAGCACCGATGAAAAGCGGGCTGACTGCAGCCTCGGCACGGGCGGCAACAACAGCAGGTAGCATGCATTCGTAGAGACAGTGCTTGATCGTCTGCCCCTGGCCGCACGCACAGAGACCGTCGCACAGGTAGCCCGCAGCCTGGGCGCGGGCCTTGGTCCAGACTCCGCGACAAGAGCAGCTCCCGACGAGAAACTTCTGCAGACTGGACAGACGACGAGACCGACCTCCGACAAACGAACGAACGAAATCGAGCGAGGCCCTGGATCCTGTCGGAGCTCCCAGCTGCATGGCTAAGGAAATCTCGTGCTGACGCTGGATCCCAGCTAGCATGAGAGTAGTGAGCATACTCGGAGGCGTTCTGCTAACATCTATGACAGATCCCCGATGGTCCATCCAGCTTATGGCCGCCAGGACTCGCCAACCCGCACGCTGCACAGCCAGCACGGCTCGAGACAGAGGGCCCCGACTGGATGCCCAGTCGGTGACCTGCCATGGCTTGGCTTCACGCCATAGCCGCAAAAGACGAGCACGCACTGCAAGCGGGTGGTTGCAGACCTCCGATTGCCACAACATTCTACACCACTGGATTGCAGGCGCAACGGCAGAGGCAGCGGCGCCGTCGCCGAGCAAGACAGTCTTGCTCGAAAGGCTCAGTCCACCATGCGCTGGCAGCTGTCCTCGAGCAGTATCACGCCTGCACCTGAGCCACTCCGCGTTGTTGAGCCCGACGACCTCACTGCCGTATGTAGCCGCAGACAGAGCGCCAGCACGGATGACACGGCCGATGGACTGCACCTTGTTGCCAGTGATGACCTTGCCAAAGCGCCTGATCTTCCGCATGCGCCGCACCATGTGCGCCTTGCGCTTGGCGCGCTTGGCAAGCACGCCCTGGTCAACTCTCCTGCTGCCCTCGCTGACGTCGACACCGACATACACCGCACTGCGCCTCGCGACCGAGGCAGGCAGACCAAGCCTGGAAACGATGTCCTGCGCAATGGACAGGCTGGTGCCGACGATCACGAGCTTGTCGTTGATGATCGCGTCGAGCTCCGACACCATGCTCCTGAAGTTCAGCATGGCGTCGACCATCATCGACGTAGTCGTACTCGCTGAAGTAGACGAAACCCGGATGGAGTTGTCGCCGATGTAGCTCACAAACTGAATGAAAGGCTGCCTGACGAGGAAGCTGTCATACTCCCTAACAGACCAGACCTTAATCGAAACGTCAAAAAAAAAAAAACGTCCCCCGCAGGGAGGCCACACTCAGCGCACAGGGCCTGCTCCGCATGATGACCAGCGAGCCTCAGCACTCGCGGCGCACGCCACATGTTACACCAGCTTCATAAAGGCCGTGGGCACGTTGAAACTGATGTACTTGTCGCGCAGCTTGGCCAGGGGGATACGCTCGTAGTACTTGCTGGAGTCGGCCACGGCAAGCGCTCCGTGGTAGGCCTGCCTGCTGTCGGCCTCTCCCTCGGCCGCCTGGAGCCACGCGCAGTCCACAGAGGACCGCCCGCGCGCAGCACCCCAATATGGCCTGTCAATATGCTCCTGTAGTTCCCGAAGCATTGGCCGACGTAGCCGCTGCCATATCCTGTAGAGACCAGCGGAGGAGGAGGAGGAGGAGGAGGAGCAGGAGGAGCAGGAGGAGCAGGAGGAGCAAGAGAAGCAGGAGAAGCAGGAGGAGCAGGAAGGGCCGCGGCACCCATGAAACTCCGGAGAAACTCCAGGAACCCATGGACTCTGGAGTCTAAACCATGAAACTTCGGAGCTGGAGGTTCGCAAGCTCCAGATTCCATGGTCTACATGTCCTCTTCGCTCTCATCGTCCTGCTCCTGCTCCCCCATCATTCCCCTGGCCCTCCTCCTTCAGAGTAATGACCTGCGGGTTAACGTCGCCTCCGCAGTAACGGCCTCCGTGCTCCTGCTGACCCTTCCTCCACAGCAACGGCCTTCGGGTTAATGCTGCCCCCTCCTCAGCAACAATTTGCGGGCTAATGCTCATGACCCTATCGCGACAACGACCAGCGGGTCGATTGCCGCCCCCTCGCCTCCCATGTTGCTATTTGACGGGCAAGGGTGCCAATGGCACAGCGCCTTCCCCCACTCCTGCACCCGCCATCCTCATCCTCCCCCCCTTCCCCCGCGTAAAGTATTGGCACAAGCGATGGAAGGATCAACCAGGTTTCTCCATAGCTTGGCGGGCTCGGTCAGCCGACAATCGGCGCGACGCGCATGACTTGGAGCGGCAGGTCTCCATCCGTAGTGCTGTTCCCTGTTTCAGGTGCCCCTCTCAGGACTTGTTTGCGCAACTCCGAGGCTCGAGGTGTCCTCCACTTGCAGGACGTTGCCGTCGAACATCCGCTTCGACCCTTCTGCCCTCGTCCCCACCCCCCCCCTGCGAGGACCATCATAGGCCTCACCAGTGCGGACCATCATAGGCCTCACACCCTTTGCGGCTGCCATCATCAGGACCGCTTGGGTCGCCCTCTCCCAGCAATAGACCAATACATCACGGCGTCAGTTGCCAATGGAGGGGGCCGAGGTTCTCCATATGGTCCCTCGGCCAACGAAGGCGGCCGTAGGGAGGGGTGCCAACGTACCTCCACAACTCAAACCTTCAAGACATTGCCACCATTCACTGGTTTCCTCCTCATCTGCCCCCTCTTCCTCTGGGCAACGGCCTGTTAGTCCACAGATGGCGGGGTTCGGGAAGTCGACGTGCAAATTTCACAAGGCGTGGTGCGTACTACATGTGCCGCTGGTATTCCTGCAGACGTGTGGGGCTGCCCCTTTGGGAGGCTCCCGCAGATATGCGCCCCTTGCCTTCGCGTGCCAAGCAACCTCGAACACTTGCTGGCGCAGTGCCCCGCTGGCCAGGACGTCCGGGAAGTGTTCCGCGTGCGCTGTCCCCCGTCTGGAAGCGCTGGCAATGTGGGCGATACGCGACCCTCACGCTTTGAACGAACTTGCCACGAGGGTCTGCGAACTGGGGTTCATCAATTCATCACGGCCGCCCTGGCCCACGTGCGCGAGAGCGCAGGACCGGCCGCGTAGCCGCAGCAAGCCGGGATTGCACAAAAAGCCGTCGCTGTTTCGGCCGTCCGGCACCTCCCTGGCCGGCGGGCCCTTCGCCGGCCTGCGAGCGCCTCTGCGGCCTGCGGGCCCTTGCGCATTCCCCCGACCAGCGCGTCACCCACCTTGCCCATTATTCCCTAGTCAACTCTGAGCTGTGGCTTGCTCTCCAGGGCCAAGGCCCGCGGAACAAGGTCCCCGCCCCGGTGGCGATGGCCTATAGGCTCTGCAGGGTGCTGACAGGCACATGGCACATGGCGGCTTCCGTCCTGCGGAGAAGAAACATGGACGTACACTTCAACGTATAATTGCTCCTCCTCCGCCCATTCGACCTCCTCCTCGTCCCCCTCCTCCTCCTGATCACAATTATCATCATCATCCTTCCCTTCTCTCCCAATGTTCCCGCCTTCGCTCTCTCTGCATTACTTCTATGAATGTCATACTCCTTGTCTCCCTTATCCTGCTAATCCTCCTCATCCTGTTCCCCCACCTTCTACTCTCAAACCTCCCTGCTGCTGCGCTGCCGCTGCTGGTTTTCCTCCGCCTCCTCATCATGGTCCTCGTCCTCCTGCTCCTCCTCCTCCTTCACATCCTCCTCCACCTCTCTGATGGTGGTCGAATCTGCAGGGATGCAGAGGGGATGATTAGACGAGGAGAAAAAAGGAAGAAGTGATGAGAACTGGGAGGTGCTTAGATACAATTCGCACCCATAGGCAGCAGAATAGGGATTGAACTACCTGTATTACTTCCTAGAACGAAGGGTGAGAAGGAGAGGACGAGGAAGAGGAGGATAGAGAGGAAGGATGGTAATCATACCGATGAGCCAAAGAGCGGGAGCGTCTCAGGGACCTCAAGGAGCTGGCTTGTGGCGACCACCGAGGCCATCCATGCCCTCTCAAACCCGGTTGCGGTATCACGGACACACGGCATGGTCAGAAAACAAGTACCAGTAAATTGACACATTTGCTTGGGAGAGCGGCTCCCGATTATTGTCCCCAGAGAGGGGCACAGTGTAATTCCCAATGACTACGTACAGATGATCGCCTCGGGTATGTCAGCGGTCTCTTCATCGACCATACGCTGGGCATGACCTTGAACGGCATGCGCGAGCGACAAATTCCTATCACTGCTTACCTAAAACTCAGTTCAGTAGAGCAAGAGCACTGCAAACATGCACAATAATATGTCAAGCCGCCTGCCGGCACTTAACGCAATAACGCCCATACATTCCCAAGCGGCCGTGACCGAGAGGTCGGGGACCAGTCATAGCCTGGAGGGCGTGGCCGGCTTGGGTCCCGAGTCCTTCGACATACCCACGGACGCGGGCTCGAACGTAATCAAATCCTCGGGCAGACACCGAGCCAGAGGCAAAGGATGGAGCGGTCGCGAGAAACCCATCTCCTACTGCTGCGAAATGCTATTCCTGTTTCTCCTCCACCACTTGCTCCTTATTCTCGTCCTCGCCCTCTTCCTCAAAGGTTAGGCCGTGGAGCAGCATCAGCAGCAACAGCAGAAGCATTATAAGCAGGATAGTCAATGAAAGTAAGGCGATTTGGTGGCGGAGTGGGGAGCAGAGAAAGGAATAGGAGGGCGAGGGGTGGGGAGGATAGGGATGACTGGGTCCGCGTGGGAGAAAGGAAGGAGCAGGGGAGGCCGGATGAGTCAGAATGGAGAAGGGGACCGGTGAGGATGAAGAGGCGAAGGGGGAAGAAGCGGGAAGAGGATACGGAGCGTACTGAGGAGAGGGCGATGAGGGGTGATAGGGAGAATCGGGAGGAGTGTCATCAGAGGGAGACTGTGGGGGGTGGGAGGGACAGGACGGAGGAGAGAGACGATGGGGCAAGGAGGGGGGAGGCACGGGAGAGGGAAGGTCGGTAGAGGAGGAAGGAGGGAGGAGCAGGCAGGAGGGATACAAGGAGGTGCAGGAAGGAGCGGGTGAAGGAGGAGAGGGCACAGAAGGCGGAAGGGGAAGGGAGGGGATGAAGGGGGGAGAGAAGGAGGGAGGGAGGAGGGCGGAGGGGAAAGAGGTATGGAGGATAGGGGAAGGTGAAAAGGGATGAAAAAGGGAGAAGAAAGGGAGTGAGGGAGGGAGGAAGGCGAAGAAGGAGGAGCAGGAGGTGCAAAGAGGAGCCGATTCAGTAGGATTAGCAGGTTGAGGGGGAAGGTGCGAAAGAGGAGGGGGGGTGAAGGGAGAAGGGAGAGAGGAACGGGGGAGGGGAAACGACAGGGGGTATGGACAATGAGGGGTGAGGAAGGAGGGGGAAGGGGGGAGATCTCGGGAGCGAGAAAGCTGATGAGGAGGATACAAGGGAACATCCCACCCCGCTCCCGAGAGTCTACACCGTCGAGGCTGACCTGCTCCTGGCACAATACTGCGAAGTCGTTACAAGCGAAGATGCCCACTCCGCGCTTGGCCTGCCAGGGGGGGAGGGGGGGAAGCTCCCCTCCTCCTAGTCCTCACCCCCCTCATTTCTCATCCTCTCCTGCTCCCCCCCCCCCCACCCCTCCTTTTTGGCAGCGTACTCCGACGCTCTGCCGCCCCGCCCGCCCATAGATTCTCAACCTCAGGGTCCATCCGATACCCATCAATCACTGTCCGCCACCGTGCCCCCTGGCTCGTTGAGGCGTTGAGAGAATGCCCAGTGCTGTCTGGTAGGACGTCTGGAATCGTCTAATGCAGCCCCCTTTCCCGAGGCTTCCTGGGCAGCCTGGAGTCTCTCTCGTGCTCCCCACGTCGTCCCAAGGCTTCCATCCACGCCAGAAAAGGTCACAAGTACCGCAACTCGGCCCGATATTGCCTCAGCAGGCACCAGGATGTGTCCAAAGAAGCACTCGATGCATCCAAGAAGCACCGAATGTACCCAACAAGGCCTCCAAGAGTCCCTCAGACACCCCTGAGACTCTCTCCAGAAAGCTTTCAACAGTTTAGCTGTGCTTGGCTGTCCTCGCCCGTCGGTCCAAGATCGAACCACCTGCGGTCCTCGAAGGCCCCAAAGGGCCCACTGAGAGTCCCACGAACACCCCTAGACTCTAGACGACAAAGGACGGCCCAAAGAGGGTTTACGACGGTCCGAAAAGACCTCCCGCACAGCCACGAGAACCCCCTAAACGGCAAAGACTACTCCATGACGGCCCAATAAGCCCCAAGACGGCCCAAGATGCCACAAGATTGGCCCAGAGGGCCCATGGGAACCTCCAAGACTGTCCCACAGGAGCCAAGACGGCCCCAAGACGGCCCAAGCAAGCCCCGCAATGGGAGCTCAAGAAGTGGACACGAGGGTTGTCACATGTGACTGCCTTCGTTTTTCCAAGCTTCGCCACCCAGTGCTGATTTGTCACAGGCATTGAACAACAAAGGCTAGTCCTAATCCGCCGGCCCCCTTGTGGGGCCACCAGGCTGCGAGGCGCGTGATTCGCAGTTTCCTGTACCAGTTGTAGGTTGTAGTTTCCAGTGTTACAGTTCTGCTTCTTGCTGGTTACTGTAACTAATTGACTTCTTGCTGGTTACTGTAACTAGTTGATTGACCGCGCGAGGGGGGGGAGGCCCAAACGGGATTTTTAGCGTCTCCTGGGCGCGTTGTCTGAATTGCTGGGGGGGCTCGAAATCGACACCCCTCACGCAGATCCGCGGGGTCAGGGTCCAAAAACACATGGGATTTGCCACATTTCTGAAATTCGGTGCCACCCCTCACGCAGATCCGCGGGGTCAGGGTCCAAAAACACAAGGGATTTGCCACATTTCTCAAATTCGGTGCCACCCCTCACGCAGATCCGCGGGGTCAGGGTCCAAAAACACAAGGGATTTGCCACATTTCTGAAATTCGGTGCCACCCCTCACGCAGATCCGCGGGGTCAGGGTCCAAAAACACATGGGATTTGCCACATTTCTGAAATTCGGTGCCACCCCTCACGCAGATCCGCGGGGTCAGGGTCCAAAAACACAGGGGATTTGCCACATTTCTGAAATTCGGTGCCACCCCTCACGCAGATCCGCGGGGTCAGGGTCCAAAAACACAGGGGATTTGCCACATTTCTGAAATTCGGTGCCACCCCTCACGCAGATCCGCGGGGTCAGGGTCCAAAAACACAGGGGATTTGCCACATTTCTGAAATTCGGTGCCACCCCTCACGCAGATCCGCGGGGTCAGGGTCCAAAAACACAGGGATTTGCCACATTTCTGAAATTCGGTGCCACCCCTCACGCAGATCCGCGGGGTCAGGGTCCAAAAACACATGGGATTTGCCACATTTCTGAAATTCGGTGCCACCCCTCACGCAGATCCGCGGGGTCAGGGTCCAAAAACACAGGGATTTGCCACATTTCTGAAATTCGGTGCCACCCCTCACGCAGATCCGCGGGGTCAGGGTCCAAAAACACAGGGATTTGCCACATTTCTGAAATTCGGTGCCACCCCTCACGCAGATCCGCGGGGTCAGGGTCCAAAAACACAGGGGATTTGCCACATTTCTGAAATTCGGTGCCACCCCTCACGCAGATCCGCGGGGTCAGGGTCCAAAAACACAGGGGATTTGCCACATTTCTGAAATTCGGTGCCACCCCTCACGCAGATCCGCGGGGTCAGGGTCCAAAAACACAGGGGATTTGCCACATTTCTGAAATTCGGTGCCACCCCTCACGCAGATCCGCGGGGTCAGGGTCCAAAAACACAGGGGATTTGCCACATTTCTGAAATTCGGTGCCACCCCTCACGCACATCCATCGCAAGGCGTGGTAACCCAAACTGCGAGTACTCCCTCGGCCCTTTAATCCCAAGGTGTGGTAACCAAGCTCGTAAACCATACACGTCTTACCAATCGCCCTGTGTGGTAACCCCTCTTGTGATCAGTTGGTTTTGCCGATTGCGAATCGGCCTCGCATGAAGTTCCGATACTGCTGCACGACAGCGCCAAAGCCTCATGACTTAGCTCTTCCATGGCCCATTCTCCGAGAGAGGGGGTCGGCGGCAGGGGGCGAAGCCCTTACGGATAACTCCTCCTGGGATCATTGGTTACATAGTATGTACACTGTGCTTGCTCTGTCCTTCCCGTACTGCCCCACCGCACGCGAGGGGAATCACGAAAGAAGGGAGGGAAGAAGGAGAAGGAGGAGGAGGAGGAGGAGGGACGAGAGAGGGAAGGAGAGGAATGATGGCGGTGGGAGGCAGGAGCGGGATGACTCCTCCTCCTCCTCCTCCTCCTCCTCCTCCTCCTCCTCCTCTTCCCTCCCTTCTTTCGTCCTCATCCTCCTCCTCCTCCTCCTCCTCCTCCTCCTCCTCCTCCAGGTGCGCTCGGCCCGGAGCCTGGGCGTTCATCAAGTCCGCCTCGTCGCCTAGGAGTGGATACGGCGGCTCGGGCCTATCATCCTACTACTGTCACTCCTGCGTCCTCCTCCTCCTCTTCCTCCTCACCTGTGCTACTCCGCCTTCCACTTTCATCTCCTTCCTCCCTCATCCCTTCTGCTCATCCTTCCTCCTCCCTCTTTCAACCATTCCTACCCCTCCTCCGTCCTTATCTTTCGTCCTCCTTCCCCACTCTCCTCCTCCTCGTCCTCCATCCCTCTTCCCGGTCTCCTCGCTCAACTTCTTCATCCCCCCTCCTACCCAGCTGGCGCAGCCCAGGTGTTCTTGCACGCCAGCGCGCCAACGGGCGTAGGTAGATGCTTCAACTCATCCCTTCTGTTGAGCGCCTCCTCCCCCTCCCCTCAAAACCCGACCTCTTGACGACTTCCGATTTGCGCCCAAACCATAATTTCGAACGCAGCCCTGAGAAGGTCCCGAAAGAGCCTCAAGAGTCTCCAAAGCAGTCCAAGGTGAGGCCCAAATTAACCTGCCGACAGACCAGCGAAGGCATTTGTGGTTGACCCCTGGGTCTGCTCATGCTGATCCCGACTTCAGTTTGACAGCTGCCCCCCCCTCTTTGTTCCACTGCTTGCTCCTGCACTTTCCTGGACAAGGCAACTGGCCTGGGCATCAGTTCTGCATGGGCCGGTGGAAACACGCGAGACGTCCAGAATTTCGACAGGGTGACCAGCCAAAGCGACGACCAGCCTCCCTGAGCCCAAAACTCATCAAACCACGCCTGAAGACCTCCCGGACGCCCATGTCGATGGCGACCACCACTATGACGACAAGGTCGACGACGGCGACGACGACAACGACGACGCCCAAGCCCCTCCACGCTCCACGACGACACCGACGTCGTGATGTCGACGACGACGCCCGGGTCGCCCGAGGGCTGCGTCACCGCGAAGCAGAAGATCGAGGGCAGCCCACCAGGCGCCCTCACCCGCTCCTGGCAGGGCCTCTGGCAGTGGCTGTTGGGGTCCTGCCGGGAGGCCGCCAGTCACGACGGCTTCACATCGGCCGAGGGGACTCAGCAATTAATTAGCAACTTCCCCTCCCCAATAAGAGGAGGAGGAGGAGGAAGAGGAGGAGGAGGAGGAGGAGGAGGAGGAGGGCCAGTCGAGACAACGGCGGTCCTCCCTCGCGCTGCTCTCGGACCAGGCGAGAGGGTGGGGATTAGCAAAGGAGGGGGTTTGAGAATCAGCTTAAGTAGCTGACTTTCCAGGCGCCTCTCGGCGCCGGAGGCGGCCATGAATCGAGGAATGGGCCCCTCGGTGCAGCAGATTTCGTCCCTCCTTTCCCTATCCCCCCCTCTCGTCCAGCCCGATGTTCGCCCCTGTCGGGCCTCCTGGAAACTTCCCGTCGCCACGGCTCCGCCACGACAGATGGGCCAGGCCCAGGAGGGGCCCTGGGACCGATTTTGAACGGACTCGTGCTGGGCGGGAGTGACGCTGGTGCCTCAGCTGGCCCTCCTCCGAAAATGGCAATGAGCTTCTCCCAACAGCCACTCGGCAACGATTTTTCTTGTTTTTTTTTATCCATGCTGTCAATGCGCGGTGATGAAAGTTTCCAGCGTTCCCACTGAGGGAAAGGGAACTCCCCCAGGCGAAGCACCAGCCACGAGGGAGAGGAGGGAGAGACGGCAGCGAGGCGTAGCGGGAAGGGGGGGGACGATTTGTTAACACCTCCAGTGCAGCGCGCGAGCGCGGAGCACTGTTTCCTTCCGCAACGCACTGTCATCAAGACTGGGCAAACTGCATTGTGTGCGAATCCCCGACGCCGTCCGACCGTTCATATGAAAACATGTAACATACACAACGACTGCCAATCGCAAAGCCGAGCGTGGCGGGAGCAACATGCAAAAAGAAAGAAGACAGCAGGCTGATGCAGCGCAATGCTCGCGCGTGCGTAGCCCTGCCCCACGACGGCCAACGCCATAGGTGGTGCCGACACCAGCACCAGCTCCTACGCCAGCGACGACGCCAGCACCGATGCCAGCATCAACGCCTGCGACGCCGGCACTAGCGCCAGCGCCGACGCCAGCACCGACGCCAGCATCAACGCCTGCACCTACGCCGGCATCAGCGCCAGGGCCTACACCAGCATCGACGCCACGTTGGAGTACAACATGAAGCTAGACGAGTCGTAGGTCTGAGCGCTGGACTTAGGGCCGAGCAGGCTGGGGGCGCATGCCGTTTCCTCCCTTTGATTTTCCTTCTCTTCTCTCTCTCTCTCTCTCTTTCTCTCTCTTTCTCTTTCTCTCTCATTATCTGTTTCTCCTTCTCTTTTTTCTCTCTCTCTCTCTCTCTCTTTCTCTCTCTTCCCTCCTCTCCCCAATTGGTGGTTGGGATGCCACTGTTTGCACGGGCTTGGCGCGCAGGTGTTCCGCGGCCGCTGCTGGCCGACCCTGGACCGCTCGTTCGGCGCAGGCTCGCCCTCCAGCCCTGTGGAGCAGCGGCTCCGTGCCGGGCACCACCGTGCCCTCCAGACTCAATCCCACCCGCCCTCTGGGCGTAGGTGGTCTAGAACAGATCCTCTTCCACCCCTCCCTCTTCCCCCTTGGGGAGGGGTTTACCCCTCCCCCTACCCCCTCCCCTGGACCTGGACGGAGGGTTTCGCGAGCGGTCGGACGGCTCTTTTGGCCCCAAGATGGCTTCAAGAGCGCGTCAGAGAGCCCAAGATGAGCGTCAACAATTTCATTATCTTGGTGTGTGCTTGCACCCATGTTTAGTTTACTTGCCTGTTGCATTGTGCGTTCGCTCGCTTTGATTCGCCCCTCTGCGCAGCCACTCGGCAACGATGACTACCCTACGGTAGGTTCGTGCGGCGGTGGCGCGCGAAAAGGTATTTGACACCGTGTGGATCGTTCAACCTTGAACAATCGCGGCCCCGATCGTTCAAAATTGAGTTCCGTCGGGTCGTGTGGCGTCACCGTGTCCATAAGTGTTTCCGCGTTCCATCTTTTCAACCTTGAACGCCTTCTCCGGCGGGCGCGCCAACGCCGCATGAACCTACGGTACTCGCGAACACTGCGAACCAACACGTCGATGCCTCTCCTCAGCGTGGAAAGGACGAGCGCTCGGCCAAGCAGTACACAAGAGGTTGTGGCCTTTTGTCAGCAGTTATTTGTTGGGCATCGCGCTACCGCTCGAGACCTCCTCGCGCTTTATGCAGGACGCACGCTTCAGCAACCCGCCTGCCCCTGTTCCCTCCCTTCCATCCGTCCTCCCGGCCCCTGCCTGAAGGGCTGCACGGAAGACGCGATGTAGGTGAACAGTACCAAATGCTGCTAAAAAGGGGTACGACCAACGACGAAGAAGACGGGCATCGAGGGTTTGGAATACACGTGTTGAATGGCATGCGAGCAGATAAAAGCGAACAGTTTTAAATGATGTTTGTTGTTGGTACCCCCCTCGCGGTATCCTGTGCATATTTTCACTAGAATGCTGTTCCTGGGGCTCGCACCCTGATCTCTTCAAAAGAACATGACAAACCACCAAGCTGGGCGCCAGGCCCCCGAGTTACAGCCACGACGGCTCCCGCCTGATACTGCCTCACAAATGATTTCCTAATCGCACTGTCGCGCGGGACGCCCTTCCACTTTTACGTATATAGGGATCGCGCTCTCGCGTGGGACTCCTTCGAATCAGACGAGAGTCAAGAATCACGCCCTCGCTGTGGATACTCTCTCGATGTATTTGGGAATCTCGCTGCCGCCTGAGACTTCCTCACGATTCATGCAGGACGCACGTTTCAGCAACGCGCCTGCTCGACCTCGCCGCCTGGGCCCGCTTTCCCGACCTGCCCGTCAAGGTGCACTCACCCGATCCGCACGTCTGGTTATGCCACGCGCTTTCTGGTCTTTCGCCTGAACATTCATAATCCCTGCAATCTATCCCATAGATGTCTCATGATCAGTGGGCTTCGCCGATGACATGGGGAGAAAGGAGAATACCGTTGAGCTAGCAATAGGGTAACCCTGAAGGGAGGAGGCCGGCCCGCCGGCCGACGCACGCGCGCGCGGCCGCAGGCTCGCTCCTGTTCTGTTTTCCTAAAGCCAAACAGCTGTAAAGTAACAGACAAGTCAAGCAGTGCAAAAGTGAGAGAACAAGGGAGGCAGCAGGATGGTGGCGCGGAAGGAGTGCATTGACTCCCCCCGCGGCGGGGCGTGTAGAGCCACCCCGGTCCCCTACCCACCCGGCCTGTACATATGTACAGCCACAAGGGCGAACCCCAAAAACGATTTTACCGCTCGACTGTGGTTGCCAGGGGGCAGAAGACCGCAACAACCCGACGAACCCCGCCTGAGCTAATATCAAATATCAGTTCAGACCACAAAGTTCTTGCACACCTGGTGCGCCCGCATCACGTTGGACGCGAGAACAATGTCGACGAAGTCGTATTGGTCTATTTGTTGCATTCTCACCTGCGTCAACCTTCTCCACAGCTTCGAGAATCATCCCAGTTATCACTGATGCGCCAATTTTATTGATACTGGCTTCGTTGACGATCAGCGTATCTGTCTCTTCCTCTGCTTGTAGTCCCGCTTTCTGACTTGTCCTTGCCCTTGCCCTTGCCCTTGTCTGCCGCCCTCATCTTCGGCGTGGGTGGTGGCGGGGGCCCTGGCAAAGTACGATGGAATCTGTCGTTGCATTCATTCACACTGACCCAATTCCACATTGCAGTGCTCTGCGCGGCGTGCCCACGGCGAATCACGTGGACGAAATATCCCTGAACTTCTCCATTGTCATTCTTGTCCGCACAGTCCTTCGCCAAGTCCCAGCCGCCATCGCTCGCGCGGCCGCCTACTTCGGCAATGGGGCCATCGGCCCATGCGCGGATCCGATCTGGATCAATCCAGCGGGCATCGCTGCCCGACGCGGCTGAGCCGGTGGTCGCAGGAATGTACGGGGCAGGCCTAGAGGCTTGCCTCTCCGCCCAGTTTGCCCTCGGCCTCGACGACGCTCGAGGATGCCGCTGGGCTCTCCGCCCCGAGCCGGCGGAGCCGCTCGGGGCTTTGGCTTCCGCTGCTGGAGCCGCAGAATCCGATGCGTGCCGTGGGGCCGCCGTGTGGAGTCAGCTGGGCTGCTCCCCTCTTTTGGATTCATTATACAACTTGTAAAACCAATCGCATTGTCAGTACTGAAGAAACCAAAACGACTGATGAACGGACAAATCCTGGCATTGAAAGGAATGTGGGTAGAAGTTTTCACGAAAGCAATAGCATCCTGAATACTTGTACAATTCCGCACGACTGTGCCCAGAACTTCTTTCCCCAAGCCATTGGCCCACCCATGCGCCAGGCCGAACGATTCAATCGCGAGTCTGATCCGGCAGCCCAGAGCAGATTCATTACACTGTGCTTCACGGGCAACGTCCGTATCAGTCAAGGTTGTTGAACTTCATATCCTGAAGATGCAACATGAAGTTCCTCTGCCGCGAATAAGTAAATGCCCTCTCCTACAGCGAACAACACTCGCCCCCATCGTCCATGAACGGGGATCATGTCAATAAGTTCAACCCATATTCTGTCTACACGTTCAGACAATTCGTGTGGCACTTCGTGCACCACGCTAGTCCCCGAAGGCGTAGAAGCGGCAGATGAAGTCAAATATTCAAGAACGACTTGTGCCAAAAAAATGATAATTTGCTTCCGATCGTACTCAGCTACATTACGATTCGCATAGGACACGCAGTCCGAGATGGAGACTCAATCAAGCCAGAAAGGCAACGCTGTTCTCGGACCGTTCATCTTGTAGCGCTGTGCCATGTCGACGTCCCGGACGCCCCTCGATGCCCCCGCGCCTTCTTCACGGGATGCTATCGCTTCATCCGAACGGCTGGGCAATTGATGAAGTCCAGCAATCACTGTCTCCTACTGTATTCGACGTGGAGGTGCTAGTGCTTCTCAAATTGTCCGTCAGCATCTTAATCGATGGGATGGTAACGCCGATTATTATTGCCTGGTGTTCTTCCCATTGGTCCCAACTCTCTGCTGGGCTCAGTTGGGTTGCATCAACATGGGTCTAATCGAAAACCGCAAGAGCAAAGCACCGAAATGGGCGAACATATTGAACGACGTCTGGTGTCCATATCAATGGCCACCATTGTGCGGCGGCCGGGGGTTCTTCATTATTCTTTCGAGCACTGTGCTTCAACCAATTCATGAATCGAAGCTCCAACGGTTCAAGGCACTGAAAATATGGTTCATGACGCGCCGCAGGCTGAGCCGCGGCGCCGTCGGGAATCCAGGTCGGGACAGTCCCAGGCTGTCAATTTGAGAACGTTTGTCCTCCCGCAGCGAGCCTGAGACGAACTCCGTCTGCGTTAGTAACCCATTTTCGCTGGTGTTGTTCTGCTTTGCTCAAGTTGTCGAACACATAGGCAGAGGATTTAGTCATTGAGCTCAGCCTGTTGGAAATCATTGTTGAACCACTTTCCCTACTTGGGGGATTACGCAAATAAGGACACGATCCCAAGCTCGCCCATGCATCAATTAATGCATCTCTACCAGGCGCAGCAAAATAGTCCTTTCGGACATTGTGCTTATCCTGAACTTGAGTCAGGCAATGAAGGCAATAGCAAAAACCAGCCCGCATATATTGAAATTTTGACATCTGAGTCTTCGATGGTCAGTTCGCAGCTTCTGCAAATGCGAATAAGCTTTTCCTCAGATATCCGAGCCTGACCGACGACTTGTATTTCTTCATCCGGCAATACCGACGTTCTGATGGAATTCCGTGCGAAAGCCACCTCGTATGCAATCCATTCTTGAGAAAAGACAGCCGTCCAAGCAACCTGCCGGCTATGTTGTTCAGTATCCTCGATCGATGTCAACTGCACAATGCGAGATATATCATTCAAGCGTGCTTCCTCGGTCAGCACGAGAGCGCCGCCGCGACATATTCGATGTCGTTGACGGGTCACAACACGCCCATTAAAGACAACAGCGCACGGCCAATGTACATGATGCGTCGTCGCAACTTCCCAAAGAGATGGGGAACATGCACTAGGCCAAGTTCCCTGGGTCGGAAGTCCCTGTCCTGTAGGAGCAGCACCCGGGCTTTGATAACTTCTGGCGGGCGGAATCTCTCCACCCTTCCTCTGGCGAAGCCAGCGAGGGATGTGCTCGTCATTTTCTTCGGGGGAATCGCGCCTCGCAGGTATCAATCTAAGGAGTCCGTAATCAGGTTTCCTGCATAATCTACTAGTGTGTTGGGATACCGAAATATTCCCGAATCTACCATTGACCGTTTCATTGCCTCCATGCTTGCAATGTGCAACACATATCATTGGCATTGCGCCATCCCAAACTCGCGCGGAGCATGCGTGCGCTTCATACTATGGGCCAAGCAAGAGTGCCCCTGACATACGCGATAGAACGCCCGAGTTGGTCTGCGAGCACGATCGTCTCGATCAATGGAAAAAATCACGTTCCCAAATGGCTCATCAACGACTGAGTCGTGTGAAGCATCTGGCTTGAGAGAGTTATCCCAGCATGTCGTCGGTGTTGCGTGCTCGAGAAGCATGATATCGTCAGCCTCGATTCCAAAGATTTCAACTACTCCAGGCGATAACACGCTCAAGCCGTGCACCGCAAGAGCAGTCGTGGCGCGTGCGATTCCATCGCTGTCCATCTTTCGGATGAGGTCACCGACGTATACCCGTCAGCGCATTCCGCGCAATGTCCGGCAATTTACAATGCACATTCTCCGAAAGAGTGACGATGGGATGATTGCGGTGACTGCATGTCCGCAAGAAGTCAGAGCTCCCCAACATTAGGCGGCCTTTGCCCTGGCTCTCTATCTCTTTATCCGCTTCGTCAGCTATAAGCCATGAGCGCCAGGAGGCGAAATGAGTGGAGAAAGAGCTGGATATACCTCCTGAGGGAGATGATCTGGCCGGTCATCCAAATCAGGCTCGGCTACGCCCGGCCCCATTAATCTTCCCTGGCAACGAAGCACAGGATCGCGTGCCATCTCATGATTTTCTCTGATCTTGCCGTGGGCGCGCCCGCGACTCGATGCGATGCGAGGCGGCGCAGGGCCAGCTCTATGAGCTTCAATAATTGGTTTTCGAATCTCGCCAAGCGTGTCATGGCATATATAATCGCGTTCTTCGCGCTCCAAATCTAGTTCCCCCTGGTAATAGACAGCATCGTATGATTTATATTCCTCGTCCGTCCTGGGACGCGCTGTCTCCTCGACGAAGCTGCTTATGCTCAAGAGATGCCGGAAGTGCCTGGCGCGAAAATAACTTCGCGCATCCTGGGTCAAGCCCAGAGTCCGCTTCGTCCGCAAATAACAAATGGGAGCCCTCCCCGGCACGGGGGGTCCTCAGTCGATTGTCTGTCTCTGACGGCGAAGCCGCAGGGCGCGAGTTCTCTTCCTCTTCTTCCTGCCCCGCGGCTGCGCCGTTATCGGCGCCGGCTGCGCCGGGCCGATTCGCGGGGCCAGCGGCGACTCGGGCCTGAGGGATTTCACCTGGCGCAGGGCATCCCGCATAGCGAACCTCGATCAAGTAACGCAGCATGTAAGCCCAATACTTATAAGGAAATGAGTGCACACTTGCTTCATGCAGATTGTCCCATGCTTTGGTCAAATAACGCTTGAAGCGCTTCGCCCAGGTGGTCACGTCTTCCCTTAGATGCTGGGCCTCCTCGTCAGCGAGGGCCCCTGCGCCGCCAGGCGGATTCCCGCCCGGGTGAACATGCCAGAGCCATTTCAACTCGTTCTCGAATGACAGTTGGGCTCGACTCGACTCTGGCCCAAAGTGCGCGCCAAAAAAAACCTCTAACAATTTTACCAACAACTGACACCGAGTCATCATCTCCGAGATCCCGTGGAGGCATCGGCAGATCATCACGCGGCTGATCTTTAGCCTCACCCTCAGCAAATCCGACCGATCGTTCGCCATCCAAGACTGGATCCGCATTAGGGGGTCTAGAAATTCGACCATATATATATGTATATGTATGTATATGTATGTAAATGTATGTACATGTATGTGTATATATATACATACATATATATGTATATATATATATCGCGCCCTTCTGAGGTGTTTATCTCAATGGCCATGCGGCTGGCGCTGGCAAAGACAAGCTCTTCTTTTTGATATTCGGCCGATGTTCCAGGCGTTCCCCCCCTCAGCCCCGAGCCCGCCCTGGGGGGGGCCCTTCGGCGGAGGCGTCGGGGGCGGGGGATGGCAGCTGAAATTCCAGCAGCAGGCTCCCCTGCCGGCGCAGGCGGGGGAGGATCTCTCAAGGAAGGTTCCCTGGCATCCTTGTTAATATCAAGCGGAGGCGCTTTCGCTCCTCCCTTGGGGATCTGACTGAGATCACTTGGCTTAGCCAATGACTTCGGAGCAGGCCCAGAGGGTGGCGGAGGCAGCTTCGCCATTGGGTCTGCTAGAGGCCACCGAGGATTTCGGTCTCCAGGCGGCGGAGCCGCTGGAGACAGGCTCTCATCTTGAGCATCGTTGATTGCTTGAGAGGCCGTCGCGGCCCCTCTGCCATCCGGCGCAGGCGGGGGGGGCGGCCTATAACAGGCCTTATCTCCATCCCTGCTGGCGGCGGCTTTGGCGCTCTAGCGCCCCGAAGCGGCGACGGCGGCCTCGGCGGGCGCGGATTAGCAGAAGGCGGCGACGGCTTAGCTGGGCCATCCTGGCGCCCAGCATCAGAGCCACTCGGTGGAGCCGGCGGTGACTGGGCATCGGCAACAGGAGGCAAACCAGAAGCGGGCCCGCCCGCCGGCTGAGCCGGCGGCTTGGCCATAGCTCCAGTAAAGGTTCGGCTCCCCGCCCTCCGACTATCATCTTCAGTCGCCCCGTCCAAAAGCGGGCGCACGCATGCAAGATGGCATCCGTTGTTTCTCAAATGTGCCCAAACATTCTCCATTGATGGATGATAATCAAGGTGCGGCGAAACATGTTCCTGCCAATCCATTGGCAGAAGCCCGGGGGCCCACTGGCATTGTTCATTTCTGCTCTGTTTATCTTGCCAATTCGTTGTCGGTTGTTCCTCGTCCTTTCGACATTGAAATATGTTTATCTATCGCCTCGTCCCCTCGCAATCGGTTTCGCATCGGCGCCCGCGCATTGCCCCCATTCGCATGAAAATCGGCGGGGGTCCAATGGTAGATGCGCATCTCAGTCGTGACAATATGAGCGGGGTCTTCCGTACATCTTTGTGCAGGACCACCGTCGCCCGCGATGCTCTTCGGGTTGCTCCAGAACACAATGTCCATCGTGTTCCAATGACCGTCGTTGATCGTTTCCCCTGCCATCGCGTATCTCGTGCGACTAGAGGGATTGTCAGCGGCATGCGAGAACGAACATACTCCGATGTTGGATTTCTTCACGTTGCCCCCGTGCTCGGGGTCCGATGGGGAGATTTGTATGTTTTTTCTCCCCAAAGCGCGCGGAGTGCCCCTACGGCTGTTCCGCGGGCCTGCCTTGTCCCATACTTTCCTGAAATCAATTCCTCCAACTTTGTCTCGTGCACCTTAGGAGGAAGTGTTAGTTGAACGCAATGCCCCTTTTCTGCGTGCTCCTGAACTGCCGCTGTCCCCCACGCGATGCGGTCGGCAATGGTCCTTGGCTCGCCCGCCACCGAACGATCGCGAAAAGCAATGAATAATTTCGCTCAATTTGGAATCGAGTATTTCGCGGAAAGAACAGGTCGCTTGGTCGACTTTTGATTAACTTGTTCTGCTAACCACTGCCCCCCCCCCCCTGCGATGACGCACACGCGCAGACGTCTATAAGCGTCGCCATGCACAGCGGTTTCTTTGTTCCTTACGTTTTACAGCAACTCATCGTAGTTTTCTCCGGGCCCTAAATTCGTCGAGCTATAGCGGCGCTTGGTCAGCTCTTCAGCATTCAAAGGCTTCGAGAATACTCTTCTATCACCGCCCTCGCTCGCAATGGTTTGGCGCGGCAATTTAGTAGGCCATCTGCGAGCTCCGTCTTCGCCCAGACGAGGAAACTGCACGTTGCTTTTGTTGCTCACTTGTCCCCCTGTGACTTCACGGCATTTCTCCCTCAGGAGTCGCTCAAGGCGTTCTGGGGGAGTCTCAGCGGCTGGTGCCTGAGTGGGCTCAACCTGACCGCGATCGGAGCTTCGTTGGACTCACGGCTGCGCCGGTTCTTGCACTCTCCGGGCTCTCCTCGGCTGAGCCAGCAGAGTCGGCTGTCTGCGCAGCCCCTTTTCGTCTCGACCTGCGATTGCTCAGTTTGTCCAGCAGTGGACTGCGCCTCTGGGGCCCGCCAAGCAGTCCAAACGGCTGCGCCGGCAGG
This sequence comes from Prorocentrum cordatum, assembly GCA_963575745.1. Classification (NCBI taxonomy): domain Eukaryota; class Dinophyceae; order Prorocentrales; family Prorocentraceae; genus Prorocentrum; species Prorocentrum cordatum. Next base: position 182,071 of record CAUYUJ010007557.1, on the reverse strand, counting down.
AGACTGAAACGCGGACCGTGAAACTTCCATGGCCGATATAGCTAGCTGCGCGTGTTGATCGATTATCATATCCTGCCCCGGCTGTCTCCAAATTTGCCCCTCAGGGGGCATGCTGGGAATAGATGGCTGACTCCTTTCTAGGAAGAAGTGGAACTCGCTCCATTGCAAATAGGTCTGATGTCCTGATCTGGTCGAAATGAAATTGCGCCACTCCTAAGAAAACAAAGAATGTCGCGCCCCCTGTCCCGCGCCGGTTGGACCGGCCGGAAATTCATTCTTCTCGATGGGGTCAGGAAACGGGAGCGTGCCCAAGATCGATTTCGGAGTGGCGTTTCCGACAGGGCACCAATCTGTCCAGTACAACACTATCTCATCACACGTTGCTTGCACCTGCGCGTGCCCGTCTGCGCGCAGCCTAATTGCATAAACGAGCCCCGGAGCGGCTGAGCCACCAGAGGGCTGGCAGAAATACCAACTAAAATTGGCCGCCTTCAACATGGGGTCCTCACGAAACCCAGCCGCAACAACTAATCGCTGGCTTTCCTTCATTCTCCAAATTGTATGATTCATGCTCGTGGAGAAAATGATACGCGTCTGTCGGTGGATGATGCAATCTCCGATGCAGGCTAGCGCCGTCCAGAATCATGATTCTGGGCTGAACACCTGTAGCTTTATAGCGCTCAATGCACTGATTCATTCGTGCCCGTAGCAACGTAGCAAAATCGCCCCGCATCACATCGCATTTGAATGCTCCATTGGCGGACTGCCAACAACGAAGATCTCCGCCGACATAGCATATCTGGGTAGCTCCCAACTTGGAACGATTCACCGCCTCATCGATCAATCTCTCAGCGGTCAAAGAAAGGTCCAAGTGCCGAAAGCAATCTCTGAGGTCCACGGGATTTTTCTTTGATCCAGTCAGTCCCATCAAGATGCACCGCTCTCCATCCGATATATCATTCAGGGACCAAAATATGAACTGCATCGGTGTATGATGTCCGGGAATGGAATGCCCCTGCTTGGTCAATGCCCCACTGCCCCAGCCCCGACACGATCAAATCTTGGAGCAGTTTCTTTCCACAGGCGGCCCCCGATATATCCCCAACTAGGCCGCGGAAATAGTCTCGCATTCCCGTGTCTTTACAAAGCTTCTCTTCCCGGACGTTACGCATTTGACATGTCAAGCCTGAGACTATGTAAAGTGCAGCCGCCCTATACTTATGCAACAGACGGAAGAACTCTCTCGGCGGCCTCCCAGTCCGTACCATCGTGGCCAGATCTTCGCCGCGGAATGGAATCCACCCATGACCATGCACCTCCGCCAGCTTAGTAATGGCCCGGCACTTCTTCTGTAAACTCAACCATGTCATCGAGCCACGAAGGGAGGGATCTACCAAGTCGACGCATAGCATTGACATCTCATTGATGCAAGGAGCCCACTCCTCCGAGACATCGGCACTCCCCAGGGGCTCGGCTGAGCCGACCCCTGCCTGTGCACTTTTTTGTAACACATTACAGATACCGCGTGCCAGATAGAGCGGGTCGGGCCCTCGCCTGTCCCGCCAAGAGCAAGGGGTGGCGCTGGGCCCAAAACTGGGGGAGGACCACCGCCCCCGCATCCACCCGGCGCACCGGGATCTGCGCAGCGTTTCCGCCACCATCCCCCGATGCAGAAGACGCCCCCGACCCCCGGCTGAGTCGGCGGAGGGGAAGGCGGAGGCAGGGCTGTCGCCAGAAGCACTGCGCGAAGCAGCAGAGGATGAAGAGGCACCTCCTACCAGAGCCTGCACTGGCCCATCAGGATAACTTGTTGAAGGCATCTTGTCCTCAGCGGCGGCGACTTTCTCGGCCATGGCAGTCTTGGCCAGCCTTGGTCCCCCAGCGTCGGTCGCTCGCTTGCGCGGAAGGCTCTCCTTCTCAACTAAGCGGTGGTCCTCTCGTGGCGGCGGACCTCCTTGCTGAGACGGATGCGCCGCTCAGCGGAGTCTAGCCTTCTTGGGCGGGGGTTCTTCCTGCACCTCCTTCCGCGCCCGGGGCTCCGCAAGGGCCTCCCTTGTCAATGCCTGCTCGACTGCGTGCGTCTTTGCGCGGGGATCTCCTCTCGCAACCGGGAGTGCAACGTGAGCCCCCCTTTCCTTAACGGCTGCGCCGTCTGGGGGGCTCACTCCTGGAATGCCCCCAAACATTCATGAATGCAGCTCCATTCGTGCGTCGGCCAATGGTTCGATTCGTGACAAACGTCCTATACCTTCATGCACATAAATTCTGGCGAATCCAAGACCGGTCCAGTGACCTCCGCGCGATCGCAGGTTCGCGCAACCCTGCTCTTTGTATCCCCTGGTGGTCCAGTTTTGAAATAGCATCTCAAAGTCGTGCTTGGGTCAACATGGGACTGGAAATATTGCCATGCCTTAGTGCGTTCGAGATCTGGGGGAGGACCATCAAAACTGCCTCTAACGTGAAATTGCGAATCCTTTCGGCAGGCGGCCCAGAAAACGACCCACGGGTCTTCAGACTTTCTGGCGAACAGTCTTTGAATGACAGATTCGCTGCATGCCTTTCCTCGTTGAGCTTACTGGCGACAAAATCAGTCCGATAATATATGTGAGCGTTCCGAGTTTAAACAACCTGCTGCATCCAACGTCCACGGGCCAATTTTAGGGATTGACCATGACAAAGAAAATGCTCCCCTTCTTCGATCGGCCCCAAATGATATGCGTATTGTAACTCAACATCCGCCCAGTCCGTACAAATCAACTCCAATGCATCACCCAATCCGACCGCAATGCCGCGTATGTTACTGGGACCTTGAGCTCCCCTAGCGGCTTGGCCGTTCGGGAATCATTCAATCCCAACTTCTCGGCAATTTTTGCATTATCCTAGACATGACGTTTGAAAGGAACACATGCTTAAGGCAACCCGCATCGCGGGTATAACTCTCTGCGTCACCACTTCTGGATTTATCCCAGCACGTTTTGCGGCAATGATCGGACCAATCTGCGTTCTCAGAGCAATCCCTCGGCTGCGCCGTCGCTGACTCTTCTGGCGGCTCGCTGGGCGGTTCTTCCTCAGCTCTTGAGATCTGCTTGGACTGTGTCCAGCCGATCCCCGCGAGATAGTTACGTCCTATCTTTTTGCACAAGGAAAACCACTTCTCCTTCCTGGTCATTTCGGGTTGTTGCACCGCCGAGATGCCGGGAAATTGTCAATCGAGATCGATTCACGAACGGGAGGCTGTGGTCCGAGACCCACTTCCTGCGAGGAGGGAGCGGCCGCGGCCACGCGGCGGCGCTGCCGGCGGGGGGCACGGCCGACGGCGGGCCCGCCCGTGCTCATGACAGAAAGCGGCAGCGGCACATAGATTATGTGGAGAGGAGGCAGGATCAAGGGAGGAGCGCGATGCCGCGCGCGCAAGCACAGCATGAACCTGTCTAGCAAATTCATCTGTTTAGTCCCCAGCGAGTTTGCAATCTTTACCTCGCGCTTCACCATGCGCGCCGTCACACTTGCGCTCCACGCCACTGAACGCGATGTCAGACGTGGAGGCGTAGTCCATGATTTCTTCATGAAATCCCCTTCCTATCTCTCAGTCCATACGCACATCCATGCAACGCTGTCTTCTGCAAGCCTATTTCTCGGGCAAAAGCTTTCACCTGAGGGTCTCTCCAATGCCGGCACTGACTGGGCCACTCCATGCAAACTGTTCCCCCCGCATCAATGACTGCGCGGGCAATCTCCCTAACATTCCAGAACTGGAATCGAAAGTCCATCCTAACTCCTCAAAGCCTACGAAGGGACCTGTGGCCACCCTTGCGGGAATAGTGAGCTTCATTAACGCATTGCCCCCCAGTACGCGGGATCGAACCAAAACGAAATGTGCTTCCCCATAAATTCTCTAGTATCCGTAAGTGCCTTGAGTTTACCCTCGTCGGTTCTCTTATCCTAATTTTCCGTATGCCGTATTGCTCTACAAAGATTGCCAACGAAATTCATTGTGTTACCAATTTTACTGTTCGGCCCGCAGCAATATTCGAGTATCAATCCTTCGCCGTTCCACTCATATGTAGCCGTCGATTGGTATTTCTCGTGTCGCGGAATCGACGGTGTCGACTCCTTGTCATTCGGTTTGGTTGCAGCAACCTCAGTAATCCTATCGTCGTTCTCTCGTTGTTCTCGGATTGCGGAAACTTGTACTTGTGTATCCGAAGCGTCCGATTCGCTATGGGTCATATCAAACATGGCCAACATTTCTTTGTCCTCTCTCGTTTTGCGCTGACGGGAGTTTTTCCTGAAACCATCCTTTTCACTCGCGGAAGGTCTGGTGCTGCTTGCATTTTCGGCTCAGCCGAATACATTGTCTACTCTTTCCTCGGCTGCGGCCGCTGAATTCGGGGCCGGTGTCGGATGCGCACTTGCGTCACCAGGCCCGGCTTCGCCGGCTGCTGATGTAACTGTCTCTTCGACCACCTCCATTTAAAATGTGGCCATTGCGGGCTTGCCTTTGGTGGCCCTCTCCTTTCTATGCATCCTTTCACTCGGCGTGACACCTCCTTGGCGCGCCATCTGCGGCTTGAGAACCCCCCCCGGGGTTCAGGGGATGGCCATTGAACATCGAGGCCAGATAGTCCTGGCATCGTTTTCGACGTTTCAAAACTTAGGAGTAACAATGTTAACGAGATAAACCACTTTGACCCATGCAAGCGGGCATGCAGAAAGTTTGGCACCGACGTCAGCAGCTTCATTCTGAGCGCGTCCGAATTATGAATCAACAACCCCAAGAGTCAATCGTTCAGAAATGGCAACAGCATCTATGCAGTGGGCAATCGGAAAGTGCATCAATCTCATCGAACCCCCCGCTTTGATCACCATGCGCCCCGCTCGGTTATCTTCCATGAATTTTCACGTGGCCTTTCTTTGTAGCAGAATTTCCCACGCAGGCAGTGCAGGCAGTCACTCGGTCCGTCAAGCCAGGTCTGCAGTGTACTATGGGATGCACAAGTCTGTCGACGAAAGGCCGTGCTCTGGTTGGCTCTCGCGCGCGGTGCCCAAATAACTTGATGGCTGGCACTTGTGCTGCGATGCGTTCGTAAGTCGCTAGCAAGATCCGCATCTTAATATTGTCTAGTGGTGACATATTTCACCTCGTCACCCACCCGCGAAGTCATTTTGGATTGGGCTGTTGACTTTGATATAACAGATTAATCGAAGAAGATCCACATCTTGCTGTTCCGTCAACTTCGCTACGCAACTCGCTAGACCGCCCGCAGAAGATCAAGCCGAGCCATTCTTGCCCCGCACAATAATTTCGCAAGAACTTTGGCAGCAATAGGTTGGAGCACTCCCGACGAAGTCGGTGGCTCAGGATCGTCTGGCCCAGGTTTCGCGGCAGCGCCGGGAACCTCGACTGGCTTGTCCGTAGGACCGGTGTCAATGCTGATCCCAAGTGCATTAGCTACTGCTGTGGGATATTGTTCTCCTTTTGCCCCCCCCCTCTGTCCATCCTCAAAGTTGGTCAACTCGGGGCCACAGGGCGCACTAGCAGCAGGACATGTTGCGGGGTCAGTATCTGTTAACTGTGCATACAGGGTAAGACATGATTCAAAGAATTTAGTCATGTCGTACTCAATGGCTCTGACCACCCTCGGCTGTCTAAATTGATATGGCTCACTCGGCCGCGCCGATGAGTCCGCCCCCGCATTCTCGCCATCCCTCTCCGGTTGTTGTCCGGAGGCAGACGATTTCTTTGAATTGGGTGGCGGAGGATCGAGCACAGTTGGTAGTTCCCCCTGCCATTCTGCACGCTGCGTGGACAATTCATGCTCACGTCCAAAATAACGTCCCACGTGTGTTGGTGGGTCGATTTCGATGCCTTTGGGGCAGCCTTCTGAAGCTTCTTGCAAGAGTCGCCATCGATTGCCAAGATTCTCTTTTGGTCCAGCAAGTTTAAAATCACCCACATAAATATTAAAAAACAAATGCAGCTTTGGGTGGACATAACAACTGCACCAGGGACTACAGTTTATGAAACATTTCGATACAACGTGTCCCTCACAATGCTGTTCCCAGCATCCACCAGAATCGGGCTGTCCATAGAGTGAGATGATTAGAGAGCACACGGGGATTCGCATGTCCTTCCAAGCGGGCGGCCACTCACCTCGCGGTGAGATAATCCACGTCGGGGTCCCCCCTAGCTCAGACTGGGCGCAAACCTGCTTGACATCAGCCCGTTGAATGTCGCGTCTTCCGAGCAGGCCATGCGCGTCTGCTGCTTTGCTTGCCTGCATCGTTGCTGGACTACTGGGGAGCTCATAAGATGAAGCGACTTCCTTAACATGATCTCTGACATCCGACCCATCAAATACAACCCCGCCTTTCGTTTGCGGCCTGCGTGCCCCGATCGGAGTTCGGAGTTCTTTCCAACTAAAACTGCAAATAATCGCCCAAAGTGGGTCGTTTGAACTTTTCTTTGTCCGATGATATCGCTATATTCCACTGCGCCTGATTCATCCCAAGTGCGAATACTGCGTAACCGATCCCACTCTGTCCGTAGGGCCTTGCGGGCATCTTCGTTGACAAGTGCTTCAAGCTTAGACACGGAACGAGCAACAGCAACCACAATCCGCGATTGGCTCAACTCATCGGGTAATTGATACGTTTGTTCAACAATCCGAACATCATCAGTAGACGGGTTGTAAAACTATCATGTGTCGAGTCTTTGATTTCCCCGACATTCGGGAAGAGGTGATTTGGCTGCTTGAAATGGCATTCGGGGCACACAACGTCGCGAAGCGGCGGCCGCCGGACTCAAAGTCAGGCAATCCCCTCTAAGCCCTGGTAAACCTGGAAGAGCAAGGTCCTCTCCGACGGAGTCGGGAGATGCCCCGTCTCGTAGGAACGCCCCATCATACCAGGTCTGTTTCCACCATACCTCCTCATCATCAGAAGTGCCGTTGTCGCTCCCGGAGCCTGTGTCTGTGGACAGGTCCTCTGCCGGTCCAGCAGGATGTAGTAACGCATGCCAATCCACCTCGGTGTCTTCTGGGACGACCGTTTCTCCTTTCCTCTGTCTTCGGATGTCTGCCCCAGGATGAAGATTACTGTCGGGGGGGTCCAGGCCCTTCGGGGTCTTGCTTCTCTTCTTGGAACTCGACTGGGTCGATCCCGAAGAAGAGCAATACAGGGTCCTGGGTCCTCAATTCCGAAGAAACCTCGCTTCTCGAGTCGAAGCTGTTCTGCAGCTTTTCTCCGTTCACCGTGGCTCATGTTGAACCATCGGCTCGGGTGGATTCCAGGGTTGGTGGAATTGGGGTATTTCTTAAGCCATTGAGCGCCATGCAATGGATCTGGGTCAGTGACCCAAACAATCGTAATAGGGACATAGTCTGGATCGTAATACAGCACGACTCGAATGCTGCATGTTTTCCCTCTAACTTTCAAGGGCAACTTCTTAATTAGCTCATCCTTGTCGAGCCCAACAACGACACGCCGATCTTCGAAATATTCCATGGCGTCTACATTCTGCGCGGTGCGGGCGAGAAGTTGCCCTGGCCCAGGGACTCTCGATCTTGGCTGAGCCATCGAGAAGCTAGACTGACGACCCAATCTGTACTCTATATATGCGCGAGGCCGACCTTTTGTTTTGAATCATCATCTGGTCTCGAGCCCCACTGGGGATCCCGACCAGCCGGCACCGCGGGCGCGTCACCCACCACGACTCCCCCCAGACCGTCGGCATCGGAGTCATCATCATCTTTCGGTGGTGTTGCGGCCTCGCCTCGTGCTGGAGGCGGTGTCATAGGTTTTGCCAGGATCCAGGTCGCTGAACGACGGAGCCGTCTGTGAACCTAGTCGGGTCCCCTGACCGGCTGAGCCGTCAGAGGAACCGCCTGGGGGAATGACAACGCTCTTAACTTGCGTCTGTGCTCTCTCGCACGCGCCTCGCATAGGGAATTTAGGCTCCTGATCGGGCGCCGCGCCGCCCAAGATATTGCTATAGACTTGGCCGGACTTTTCAATTATAGGGCGCTTGCCTTTTGGCGTCCGCCCTGTGTCCAAATTAAGTCCATCAAGCTGTCTCAATGGTGGCGCGTAGCTTTCAGGCCCCACCATGCCCCCCGCTTGATGTACATATCCGAAGTAAATCCCCGCGACCATCGCCCCGCCGGTTGGGGGAAGCATGAAGCGAACAAGAAAACCAAACGGAAGGAGCATAATGGCAAACTCATGTCCGAATCTGCGCTTCCATGACGATTCGCCTTCCTCAGGGGTCCTTACGTTGTAGCAGAGACAGAAGTATCTGACGGCATGCGTCCAAAAAGGTTGGGGAAGGCCGGCCTGCATCAGCAGGGCTCGGGTCCCCATCTGAACAATCCCACTAGACCGTTCACCAACAGCCATAAGCTTCTTGTTGCAGGGATGGTCGGATCATGTGCGATCTTTAGCTCGATGCACGCGCGCGCGAGCGCCCTCGCACAGTCAGTGTAGCAAGATTATAACTTCTCTCCTGGGGCTTTGAGGCTTATCATAAAATTGCACGCGTGAGCCGCAGATTTGTCATGCACACCCTGCGCAGCGGGGAAATCTGTCACCCGGTCACGAAAAATCACGCACGCGGTCTCGTCGCGGAGCCCCCGCGATAGGTCATCTATCGCAGGCCAGTGGTCCATTGTGGTCAGGTGTGCGAAGGTCGTGGGATTCGCGTATGGTCCAGGTACCCTCCGCCCCTTATTGCGCGCAGTTCTCTGTAGACGCCTTATCGCCTTTGCCCAGTTACACACCTAGCAGAAAGGGTTCTTTGGAATGTGAATTAGTAGGTTCGAGAGGGAGATTGCGCTTTTTTTGAGTCGCTCAGTCGCTGAGACTGGCACCTCAATCTCAGCATAGTCTGGGTCAATATCGGGCGGTGCGCCGATGTCAACAAGGTCAACACCACCCGCGCCCTCACCTGCATCCTCATTTTGGCCGGGTGCCGCGGCTATCGCGATGGCATCAAGTCCACGATCCATGTCGCAAAGCAGAACTCCCGAACCCCCACGTGAATAAGGGTTCTCGAACACAGCCGCACAGCCCTCGGCTAAACCGTGGCGTGGTATTACACAACCAACAACTGAGTCGCGATTGGAAGAAGATGGGCGACTTCTCAAACTCATGACGCCGGTAGGTGTCCTACTCCAACCGCGCGCGCGAGCTGTCTGAGGCGAATGGTAGAAATAGGTGACGGCATGCATGGAGTCTACGTCGGATGGAAATGGGGAATCAGCCGTAGCTGGCCTGCCATCCGCGTAGCCATGGTTGCCAATCGTTTGACGCGTATGCAAGTCTATTGTTACGCGTCTCTAAATTGGTTGGGGCGGAGCACCTCCCGAATATTCCACATCATCCAGAAATTTCTCGGCGCCTGACGCCACGCGACACCGCCACTCGTGAGTCGCGGGCCTCCCGGCGGCGGCCGCGCACATCCACTGACCCAGCGCCTTTCTGCCACGCAGGGTCAAGTATGGCATCTCGCCCTCAACGATCAGGTATACTCTGTGTCCGTTGGGCAGAAGTACGCGGGGGCGCTGGCCAGCTGGCCAGACAAAACTAAAGCCGTGATCCATGCACCGCTTTCCTACTGAGATCGCTGCCGCTGTTTCCGGCATGACCAATGCTTCAAAATTCCACTCCCTGACATTGGGGCATGCGACGCGAACTGAACCGAGGGCCCGTGAAGAACCTCTGGCAGTATTCAGGGTAACCGATTCTTCAAACCGTGTTATCATACCCATTGCGCCTGCAGCTCAAATGAACCACTCAGCAATGAGGTTACGTCCACAGCCTGTGTCGACTATGAACCTAAGCGTTCCTAGGTGCACGGACGATTTCTCTCTACACCCCGCGGTGGCTGAGCCACCTGGGACAACCTCTTCCTTTCCCTCAGACTCCAACCAAAAATGCCAAAATTCAATGGCTAATCGGCTAAACCGGATGCCCTAAGCTGGGCTTCCATCGACGATGCTTCCCATTTGGTCTGCATGCGTCGATATTCTTGCCCTGGAAACTTCCATCTATCGCCAATGCTCGAAGGCAGCTCTTTTGAGCAGCGGCGACGTATCTCGCCCCGAGTGACGGTGGGCTCACGAGTTGAAGGGTGGAACTTGACACTCCGGCTGCGTCAACCCGTCTTCGCAGGCCTGGCACAACTTTGGCAGTGGGGCTCGTCGCAAAACAACGCGATGGCCCCCCTTGGAAAAAAGGATACAACCGAACGAGAACAAGAACGAGTTTCGTTAGCGTTTCCCTACGCTCCTGTTGTCCCTACGCTCCTGTTGTGTCTCGGAAGAGTGAACAGCTTCCTCGGAAAAAACTGTCAAATCCTATGGGGCTCGCGCTGTAAGTTTCAATCATCAACTATTGGTCGTCCGAATTATGTTGTAGACCACGAGATCCCTTAGCCAACGGAGCAGGGCGCGCGGAAAAGGCTCTGCTGGCTGCGCCAGGGAGCCAAGGCTTGCGTCTCCCCTGTCGGCTAAGCCGATACGGACGTCGCGACATCCTATCTATGAAGTGAACAGGCATCACCCTGAAAAGAAATATAGACATGATGATCATCTTGGCACTGGCCCATTATTGGCCAATGCCCTGCCATCGTCACGGATGGTTTGGTGTGTTCTTCGCGAACCAACAGTCTTTGCCACGCGAGCAGGCTCCTGTCGCGGTGAACACTCCGCACGGCTGATACTTCCTTTTCCCTTTCCCTTTGCTTTTATGCTCCCCGCGACCTTTACTCGACTCCTGGCTCCGCGGGGTCTCTCCTGGCACCGCGTTGTTGGCATTCGCAGCAACGGAATCGGCTTGCTTGGTGGTTCTTTGGGAACCCAAGGACTTTCCGGCATTAAATTGCGCCTCTTCGCATCTGTCCCGTTTGATCTTCTCGGCGACGGTCAAGCCTCCGCGCCGCATATAAAGCCCGCTCTGGGTGCCCTGACAAGTACGAGGGTCTCGCGAGTAGGCGCGGCGCGCCATCTTGCTCTGACGCTCCCGCGAGGTATCCGATTGACTTCTCGCCCGCGACTGCGTCGCATTCGACTTGCTCAATTTGTTCGGCGGAGTCGAGGGGCAAGGTCTGTCCTTTCCCTTTGGACCTTTACTTCTAGATCTGTCGCCCCTACCTCCGCGGTCGCTCTTTCCGCCGGCTGCCCTTTGGCCGCCGCCCGCCCCCTGCTGAGCCGGCGCGGCCGGTGTCTTAAGCTTTTTGTGATAATGAGGACAACCATGCCCCGCTTCGGGACAAATCTTTCCTTGCTACGCAAATTTGCAGGTCGTCTCGCCTTTTCGTCCGTCCGCTTGCCGTCTTGTCCTTAGGCAATCCTAATCGATGGGCCGTCGCTGCCGTGGCGGAGGCTCGTTGTCCACCCCCGCCGCCCTCACTCATCCCACCCGCCTGCAAGGCGAGCCTGTCTACTTCTTGAATTGAGGGTCGATTCATGCTCAGACGTTGCCCACTTTTCACGAACACGCATCATAAGCGACTCAACCTGGTGCAAAAGCCACTGATCAGATCGCACCCCTGTGCCAGGAGGATCTGTCGACAACTCATACCATTGCATTGCATACTCAAGCCTCGGAACCTGTTTGATCTGTTCGTAAACATGCGCATGCGTCGAAGACTTCATGTCATCCGACGGTTCCATGGCACCATACAATCATTGATAGCGCTTCATCCATTCATTATAAAAGTAATATAAATCCTGGTCGGACTTCTGTCGGTCAACGGTTATCCTAAACAGGCCGCAACATATCCAGTGTTGTCCATTCGCCGACCTGACAGAACACCAAACGCATATGGCACGAATCATTTCACGACCCGTGAGAAGACGTTCCCCTATCTGGCACAAATGCTCCGTGCAATTGATCTGTAAAAGAAAAATGTGTTGCACTGACAGATTGCGACTACGCTTCATCCTCGCAAACTCGTCGAGTATATTTGTGGCGATCATCATATCAATGCGCGTTAATGCCCCGGGGCCCGAAGACACACCTGCGGCGCCTCGGGGTTCATGGCTTCAGTAACCCATGTTTGTGCCACCTTGACGTCATGCCATGATCCAGCTACTGCTCTTATACAATGTAGTTCCCATTCACGCAGTGTCTGAACACCCGGGATGTCCAGAAGGTTCAGCTTTGCATTGTCTCCGAATTTCTTCCAATTCGCATCCATTTGGCTGGCGTTGAACGGTTGCACAATTGGGTCATTGTGGCCGTTCGGCCCCCCGCCGCCATGTCCGTCTGGGTCACCTCCACCGCCGGGTCCCCCAGGGGCGCCTTTGGGTGGCTTCGGCCTACCCGTCTCATCGACTTGTATGGCTACAATCATGCCGGTGCTGGGCGCTGTGCTTCGATCATCTCTCTGGTCGTCGTCGCGCCCTCCCCGTTCTCCTCCTCCTGCACCAGTTGCGGCTGAGCCGATGGTGAAAGGAAGGTGACCAGGCAAGTCGAAGTTGTCGGGAGGCCCTGCAATCTGAATATTAAATGGGACATTCCCAGGACTCGTTCCTCGAACAGATTCCCGCGTCGAACCCTCGTTCGCACCGAGAGGCTTCTCAACAGCTCGCCCCGGGATGACATGCGATTTCACGAAAGGAAAAATGGGTGCATGTGGAGCTGTCAACAGAAGCATTTCATCGCGATCCGGCTTGGTCGATTTGAATAACGGCACGCCCATCAGCTCGGCGAGATTGCTTACTCGGCGTTCCGATCCAACGTCTTTCGGCGCATCCGAGTGACTCGATGCCGTGTCATCAGGGTCGTTATTGACGCGGCGAGCGTCGGGCATGCCTAGCGGCTCTCCCCCTTTCACGAGATCATCCTGTCCCCCGGACTCTTTGTGCCAGGCGCACTCAGTGCGCCTTGTTACCTAACAGCGAAGACTGATGGGTTTCTAGTAAAGTCAAAAGAGAACATCCTGACTCCCCAGGGGGGTCTGGGCAGATGCCGGATGGGATCCTGGGACTTCATTTTTTTAAAACAAAAAACAAACAGTAGCGCATTTCGTGGTCTTCGAGTTCCCCGAACTCCATTCCTGGGCATGATTTTGAATGCCCGGACCCAACTTTAGGCCACTTCGTGTTCTTCGAGTTCCCAGAACTCCATTCCTGGGCATGATTTTGAATGCCCGGAGCCAACTCTAAGCCACTTCGTGGTCTTCGAGTTCCCAGAGCTCCTTTGCTGGGCATGATTTTGAATGCCCGGAGCCAACTGTAGGCCACTTCGTGCTCTTCGACTTCCCAGAACTCCATTCCTGGGCATGATTTTGAATGCCCGGAACCAACTGTAGGCCACCTCGTGTTCTTCGAGTTCCCAGAACTTTAACCTGGGCCACATTTTGAATGCTGAGGCAGGCTGATGCTGAGGCTGAGGCAGGCTGAAACTGAGGCAGGCTGAGGCTGAAGCCGCGGCTGAAGGCAGACTGAGGCTGAGGCTGAAGCAGGCTGAGGCTGAGGCTGAGGCAGACTGAGGCTGAGGCTGGCTGATGCTGAGGCAGGCTGAGGCTGAGGCTGAGGCTGATGCAGACTGAGGCTGAGGCAGGCTGAGGATGAGGCCGAGGCTGCAGGCAGGCTGAGGCTGAGGCTGAAGCAGGCTGAGGCTGAGGCTGAGGCAGGCTGAGGCTGAGGCTGAGGCAGGCTGAGGCTGCTGAGGCAGGCTGAGGCTGAGGCTGAGGCTGAGCAGGCTGAGGCTGAGGCAGGCTGAGGCTGAGGCCGAGGCTGAAGGCAGGCTGAGGCTGAGGCTGAAGCAGGCTGAGGCTGAGGCTGAGGCAGGCTGAGGCTGAGGCTGAGGCTGAGGCAGGCTGAGGCTGAGGCTGAGGCTGAGGCTGAGGCTGAGGCTGAGGCTGAGGCTGAGGCTGAGGCAGGCTGAGGCTGAGGCCGAGGCTGAAGGCAGACTGAGGCTGAGGCTGAAGCAGGCTGAGGCTGAGGCTGAGGCAGGCTGAGGCTGAGGCTGAGGCAGGCTGATGCTGAGGCAGGCTGAGGCTGAGGCTGAGGCTGATGCAGGCTGAGGCTGAGGCAGGCTGAGGCTGAGGCCGAGGCTGAAGGCAGACTGAGGCTGAGGCTGAAGCAGGCTGAGGCTGAGGCTGAGGCAGGCTGAGGCTGAGGCTGAGGCTGAGGCTGAGGCTGAGGCTGATGCTGAGGCTGAGGCTGATGCAGGCAGAGGCTGAGGCAGGCTGAGGCTGAGGCCGAGGCTGAAGGCAGACTGAGGCTGAGGCTGAAGCAGGCTGAGGCTGAGGCTGAGGCAGGCTGAGGCTGAGGCTGATGCAGGCTGAGGCTGAGGGCTAAGGCTGAGGCCGAGGCTGAGGCTGAGGCAGGCTGAGGTTGAGGCTGAGGCTGAGGCTGAGGCTGAGGCAGGCTGAGGCAGACGCTGAGGCAGGCTGATGCTGCGGCTGAGGCTGAGGCAGGCTGAGGCTGAGGCCGAGGCTGAAGGCAGACTGAGGCTGAGGCTGAAGCAGGCTGAGGCTGAGGCTGAGGCAGGCTGAGGCTGAGGCAGGCTGAGGCTGAGGCTGAAGTAGGCTGTGGCAGACGCTGAGGCAGGCTGAGGCTGAGGCTGAGGCAGGCTGAGGCTGAGGCAGGCTGAGGCCGAGGCTGAGGCTGGCTAAGGCTGAGACAGGCTGAGGCTGAGGCTGAGGCTGAGGCTGAGGCTGAGGCTGAGGCTGAGGCTGATGCAGGCTGAGGCTGAGGCAGACTGAGGCTGAGGCCGAGGCTGGAGGCCGACTGAGGCTGAGGCTGAAGCAGGCTGAGGCCGAGGCTGAAGGCAGGCTGAGGCAGACGCTGAGGCAGGCTGATGCTGAGGCTGAGGCCGAGGCTGAGGCTGTGACTGCGACTGCCGTTGCCGCTTCGACTGTCATCGCGAATGCGACTGCGACTGCGAGAACAGCAAAATTCTACAACTGCATTCTCATCTGAATATCAAGAGGAATGTTTCCAAATATGCTTCTACACATCGCTGTTCGGTTGCTTTGCCGGGATAGTGGTAGCCATGTCCAGGTGGCCCCTACACGTGGGTTTCGAACACCACGCGAACATCTCGACGAAAGGTTCAGAACAAACATGGCAAGTCTCACCTGGTTTGCCTGTTCGTGTCTGAACCTGCTCGACGTCATTCTTACGAACTGGACGAACAACAGTCGGACGTGGAGGCGGTTCAACATGCATCGGCCGTGCCGGTGTTGAACCAGACTTCTCATCTGTTTGGGCGCCCGAAATGGGTGCAGAAAAAAAGGGCACACTGACTTGAAGCCTCCCATTGGGCTGGTTCCTTTAATCGGACACGGGGGGGGGGGACAGGAGGGTGGTATTTCGGGTTCCAGGGGCCCAGGGTCCACCGACTAAGGATCCAGGGTCCACCAACGAGGGGTTCAGGGATCCACGTGCATCACCTGCAGGGATCCAGGGTCCACAAACTTGGGGTTTAGGGATCCACGCAAATCGCCTGTAGGGATCCAGGGTCCACGAATTTGCGGCTCGGGGATCCACATAATTGGGGGCCTGGGATCCTGGGGCCAGGACATAGGGATCCTGGGGCCCCAATGTCTGGATCCCAGGGTCCTTGGAACCGATGGATTTGACGGCGGCGGCATCCGGCATCAGCCTCGATACTGGGGGCGGCATTGGCATCAGCCTCGATACTGGGGGCGGCATGGCGCAAGCCTGTCAAGATCGGCGGGGCGGCAACAGCCTCGACGCGGGGGGGAAGGGGGGGCGGGCAGGCAGGCGAGGGAAGAGGACGGAGGAGGGAGGGAGTTCGAAGAATAATGCGAAGAAGGAGGATGGAGGGGACCGTAGAAGCCCGCTGCCGACGCCCTCTAGGCATGGTCGGCGATCTTCACGTCGGGCCACACCTCGCAGAGCCTGGGAGATTCAGAAGACCTGCTGCCCTCGCCCTCTGAGGGCCCGTCGGTTACCACATCGAACGACCCCAGGGGTCGTCTGACGTAGGAACCGACGGGCTCCCGCGAGGTTGAAGGGAACAGCACCCCCAATCTCGCCTGTCGTGAACGACCCCGCGCCACCGCAGCTGGGGGGGGGGGGGCAGCTCGCCCCCCCTCTCCTCCTCCTGGCCGCGAGCCCCGCGGGGGCTTTGCGCCGCCATGCGCCGGCGGCGCCGCGGCCCGCCAAAGGCGGCCGCAGGCCCTCAGGCCTCGAGCCCAGGATGACCAAGGGCCGAACGTGGAGGAAGAGGAGAGCAGGATATCTTGCTCTCCTCCTCCTCCTCCTCCTCCTCCTCCTCGTCGTCGCCCTCCTCCTCCTCCTCCCCGCCATCGGCCCCTCGGGCCGCGGCTATCCTCCACGACTCCCGCCTCGCCCATATCCTCCCGCGCACTCTACCCCGCGTCCACCCCTGGCCTCCCTCCACCACGCCGCACCCCCCACATCCACCTCCACAACCTCCCCGTCCACCTCTCCCTCCACGCCCACGTCCTCGACGCCGCTGCGCCGTGCGCCCGCTACTTCACCGTCAGGCCCCCCGCGCCGAGAGCACGATGGACCTTCGCGCCCAAGCCGAACCTGGGCCGCGACGAGCGGCGCGCGATGATCTCGCGCCCGCATTCGGAGAAAGCTACGCCGAGAGCACGATGGACCTTCGCGCCCAAGCCGAACCCTGGCCGCTACGCGCGACGCGCGATGATCTCGCGCCCGTATTCGGAGAAGGCTACGCCGAGACGCCGAGGGAAGGATGGACCTTCGCACCCAAGCCGAACCTTGGCCGCGACACACAACGCGCGATGATCTCGCGCCCGCATTCGGAGAACGCCACGCCGAAAGAAGGATCGACCTTCGCACCCAGGCCGAACCTTGGCCGCGACGCTCGACGCGCGATAATCTCGCGCCCGCACTTGGAGAACGCATCCCAGGATGCCTCTGCTGAGCGCGAGGCACGGCCGTCTTCGCGCCCCTGGCGGTCCCTGGCGACAGGTAGAAGGGCGGTGGCGCGAATCGAATCGAAGCGAAGACGGCTGGGCCGCTCAGCCCGACAGAGCTGACCTGCAATATCATTTCATGCCCGCCCACTGCCCGGGCGAAACAACATCCCCAAGGTCCCCAAACCCCAAGCACTCAAAAAGGCAACGATGGAGCCGCACAACTCCAGCCCCAGCACCGCGCCGCGGAGCCAGCGCAGCGTGTCGAGCGCGTCCAGCAGTTCCCCGAAGTCCAACTGCAGCCGCGCAGCATGCTGATGAAGAGCTCGCCGAAGTACGAATTACTGCTTCTTGCCGCCATTGCCAGCCGCCTTCGCCTTCTTGAGCTCCTTGCCAAGGAAATCCACGATGTTCGGCGGCGGAAGGGCCGATGACGAACGGGCCTTGCTGAGGTGCTGCTCAATGACGCTGACGCGATCCACGGACGGCAAATTCGGGAGCTTCTCCACGATCAGTGCGCACGAGGCGATTGCAGCAATGAACTTCTTGCCGTCCAGGAGCACGCCAGACACGGACGTCGAGGTGGCAGCATGCATGGAATCGAACTTGCCCGTCAGGGCGCACTCGAAGCCGCGGACCTGGCTGAAGAGTCGCTGGAGCGAGGCCCACCCTCTCGCGAACGAATCCCACTTCTTCGCCATGAGCTCGCTCTTGATGCGCTCCACGTCGAAGACCTTGACCACGAAGCTGTTCCACTCGGACGGGATCTCGCTGAGCAACTTCTGGGACCATCGGCTCAGTCGGAGAGCCCAGTTGCCGACGAGCGTAATGATCAGCTCCCCGCTCTTCTCGAGGCCATGCTCGCACGCCGTCTTGACTGGCGCGAACTCGACCTGGCGCAGGGCCGACGCGCTCGCAGCTGAGGCCCCAACGAACGCACCCCACATTTCAGCGAGTGTCTCAGACGCAAAAACCGCAGTCAGCGCGGCGTGGTCGGCGGCCAAGCCTGCGATGAGGTTGAGCCACGCGTCGAGGGTGACGAACTCGGTCCTGGAGTCGGCCATAGCGCCGTAGCAGCGCGCGTATCGGAGACGCACGCGGACCAGTGCGAACTTGACCTGGAGCACCGCCGCCGCCTCAGGCCGGGCAAGGGCCGAAAGCATTGCTACGGCGTCCTGGACGTGGTCTGCGACCTGGGACAAGCTGCCCCTGTGCTGGTCGTAAAGTGTCGCGAGCCTCTCGATATCCATCTCACGGATGAAAGGTGCGACCGTGATGGGCGGGGCAGCGGCGGCTGCGGCCGCGTCGGGAGCGGCCGCGTCGGGGCCTGGGATGTACGAGGAGTCGCAGTACAAGAACTTGGCGATGTCAGATACCTTTGGAGTCACGACTGCGGCCTCTGCCGCCCGCAAAGTCTCAATGGCCTTATTGAGCAACACGCGGACCTCAGTCTGGCTGTAGCCGATCTTTTCGAAAGCCCTTGAGCTCGAAGAATAACAAACCGAGATATCTTGAATCATGTGGGCGAGACGTTCGAAGTGGGCCATGTTGCAACTGCCAGCGGCATCAGGCTTCAGTAGCAGTAGCGGCCCCGCGGCGATGGCCTTCAGCAAGTCGAGGCCATGGACGTAAGCCTCGGCGGCGTCGGTCTTCGCAGTCACGATGCCCATCTTCAACACGTTGGGGACCTGGGCCAGAAACGTCGTGAGCGCGGGAGCGGAGAAGACGCGATCCTCCCCCGCCGACTCCGCGTCGATGCTGCCATCGAGGACGGCCTTGACGGCGCCCTTCACAACGCAAGACTGGGCCATGATCCAAGCGTCGAGGTTTCGTGCCAGACATGTGGCACACTCCTCCCCAGCTTGCTCAACCACACCTGGGAGGTGGAACTCCTTGTCAAACATGATGATCTCGGCGACCGTGTCGAACGTTTTACCACTCATCTCTCGAAGACGGTTCACGCTGTTCTCCACCTTGACAACCTGGGCAGCACGCTCCTCAAGGAGAGGAGAAGGAGAGGAAACAGTGACAATAACAACTGCGACGACTCGCAGCGACGGACGACGGGGAGTCCTTGCAACACCTCAACATCTTGAGGCCAGCCGGCGTCTTGAACTGCATCAAGATCTCGTTGTCGCTGCTCTGGAAAACCGCAATGTCATCGAGAGCCTCCCTGCCCCGCCCGGCGTACCTATCCACGAGCACGACAGACTTGATCGAGCGAAGCGCCTGCAAGACGGGAGCGCCGAGGTCGAAGCTTGCTGGCGGCGAATCCCTGGGGATGGGAGACAAGACGATTCTCATGGCCTCCAACGTGTCCTCGGGAGACAGCTTGTTCAAGTCGGTGTGGTTGAGGATGTCCAAGAAAGTCTCCTTCACCATGCGGCTTTGCTCTGCAACGGCTTTGTCATGCGAGTACAACCTCTGCACGTTCGCCAGGTCGATGGTCTGCCACCGCTGCAATATCTGGTCCGCAACCTCCGCGGAGTCCTCAACAGAAGCCCGCGCCTGCCTGACCTCGCTGATGGCGTCGCAAATGCCAGAGCGGAACTCCAACTCCATAGCGTCGCACTGGATGCACACGGGCAGCTCGAGGGTCACCATCGGGGCCTTCATGGAGAACTCGGTCATGGACGCGATCTCATCGAGGTACGGCTTATCCTCGGCCTTCTTGACCCACGTGGTGTAAGCTTTCACTCGCTGGACCATCAAACCCATCAATTTCACTGTGATCTCGGCTTTCTCGGCCAACTCCGCATTCGACGCCGTCACGTCTGAGGTGTTCTTGGCAGCAATACTATCACTCAAACTCCGAGTGGCCTTGTAGAAACGTTTGTCCTTCTCGTGCACGATGGTCTCGCGACTCCACGCAGCGAGCTCCCGCAAACATGCCTCGCCCTTCTCGACCAACTTCTCCAATTCTCTTTCTTCTTTTGCCAAATCCGCGGCGCCAATGCCCGCCTTGCCCTTGCCCGCCTTCGGCCTCGCGACGCCCCGCCTGCCGGCGCCGCCCTGTCGCCTGGTCGGCAAAGACGGCGGCGTGGCGGAAGGGGCCGATCGAGCGTCCAAAGCCGCCTTGGCACGGTCGGCCGTTGCCCGGCGAACTGCGGCGGCGCCGCCGCTCGGCTGCGCGGGAGGCCGACCGCCGCCGGCAGCTCCAGCAGCATCAGCGCCAGGAGATCCAGCATCCAGGCCACCGCCTGTCTTCCGAGCCTTCTGGCGCGGCGGGGCGCCGCCGCTGTCCTCGATGGCGGCGCCGGCGCCGCCCAGCAAGTCCATGTCGAAAGAGGCGTCCAGGTCAATCTCTTCATCCTCCCCCTCATCCTCAGGCTCCTCAGGCTCCTCGGGCGCCGCGGGCGCGGCAGGCCCCTCGCCCGCCAGGCGCGATTCCTCCGCCGCCGCAGGCGCGGGGCGCTCCTGGACCTGAATGTCCCCGCTCAACCGCGACACGCCGTGGGCATCTCGCAAACTGTCGAAGAGCTGCCGCTGCTGGTCCGGGCGCATCGAGAGGGCGCCGTCGTCCAACGTCGTGTCGTGCCTGAAGCCGTTCTTAATCTCCCACTTGCACTCCATCTCGTCCGACGCCGTCATGGGAATGAGCACGACCTTTTGCTTGCTACCGTCCTTCCATTGCGCCATGGTGATGGCGTGCCCCCTCCCGTTTGTGGCTGGATCCCCGAACTCCTGGACGTAGCTGTCGTACAACTTCATTTTGCCCTTGTCGGCGGCGGACACATTTATCTCCGCTATCTTTTTGACCGTCTGCTCCATCGGCGCATCGAGGACATTGCGAACCCGCTGCTTGCCCGACTTCCAAGACTCGATCAAGAACTTGCAAAACTGCTGGAACTTCTTCCACTCCTCCTCGTTAGTCCTCACGCCCTTGAAGACTTGGTCGTTGCTCTTGTGGGGGTACTTCCTGGCCTTGGCTGTCCCGCAGTACGCGCACACCAGTCCGCCATAGTCAGGCTTGAACCAGGCGTAGCTCAAGGTTGGGTTGATGGGGTCGGGATCCGACGGCTTGCAACCGCAACCGAGGCAAACCTTGCTGCAAGTTCTCGTGTTGTACTGCTCGGGGAGCTGCGACAAGCGGACGCCGACGACGCCGATCCCGATCTTCTTCATGGTCATGGCCCCGTCGTCCTCCTCGTCGCCGTCGCCGTCGCCGCACTCGGTCGGCGCGCTGGACGTGGCCATGCCGCTCGGGAACTGCGTCGAAGGCGTCCTGGGAGAGATGCTCGGGACGCCAGCCGCAAAGCCAGCCCCCCTCCGCGCCTTCTTCGCAGCGGGCCCATCCTCGCGAGCGCTGCCGCGAGCGCTGCTGCCAGCGCACCCGCCGCCGCCCGCGTCATCCAGGGACGCGACGCTCTCCCCCTCGCCAACCTGCGACAACAGCGCCTCCAGGTCCATGACCCCCAGGCCCCCAGGCAAGGCGCTGGCCAAGGCAAGGTCGCGGGTGGCGTCGTAGCCGGCGAGGGGCGCGCGATAACTGCCAAAGAGGCTCGAGGGAAAAGCAAACGGAACAAATGCGCCTGACCATGAAAGACCATAGGGCGATTCGGTGGCTTGACACTTGGAATGCATCTGACACCGCATGAGCGCTTCGTCCTTCAACGATCGGCAACGCGCTGGCTTCGAGGCGATCCGCAACCCGCGTTTCAAACCCCGAACGCCCGCGCGATGACCACCGAAACCCGCCCCCGCTCCACCCCGCCCCCTTAAGGCCTTTGCTAAACGGCGCTCAACGCGCATGCGACTCAAATCTCCATAGTTTTCAGAAGTGCGAGAACGATTGGCGACCTACCAAACCACCCCAACCCAACCCGAAGACCCGAATTTCGGGTTGGGGGGGGCACGAGCTCCATGTGTGTTTTCTCAACGTTCCCCGACCCCCCCCCCAACTGGAAATGGAGGGCAAATTGGGGCCTTCGGGTTGGGTTGGGGCGGTTTGGTGGGCGGTGAACGATGGGGCGGGGGGGGGAGGGAGGGGACATCGGATCCAGAGGGCCCCCAGTGCAGCTGTTCTCTAGCTCTTTTCCGGCTTTTGTTCCTGGGCAGCGCGGAAGCAGAACGAAACTGCGCGGCCCCTCGTACGCCGCCCGAGCTGCCACGCGCTGAACTCTTCCAGCGGGCAAGCAGCTGGATGTGAATTTCCTGAAACTCAAGAGCTGCCAAAAGCGCAAACGCTGCCCGCGTCGCGCCGCACCTCGACTCCCAAGATTTCAGCCCGAAACTAAACTGGAGACACACACCAAAAAAGACGGCAAACGCCAAAACGAGCCCAAGGGCAGTCGACCTATCGACCGAAAGAAGGGTCACACGGGCGGCATCGGAGACAGTGGGGCGCGACCCCCTTGACGACCTCAAGTGCCTCAACGCCGCTCCTAAAATCTCAAGCCTGCTGCCTCCCCGCCTCCTCCTAATCCTCCTTCTCCTCCTCCTCCATTTAACTCCCACCCTCCTCCTCCTCCTGCTCCTCCTCCTCTTCCTCTCCCTCATCCCCCTCCTCATCCTCCTCCGTCGCCCTCCTTATCATTCGATCATTCGTTGACCTCATCGGCTGCGCCCCTGCCATCGACGACTCAGGGCCAGAAAGGGCTGTCGGTGCCCGGCGTGCTCGCCGGCAGGCTGGGGCCTGCCAAGATGTCGGGGAAGTGGTACGTCGAGAACACCGCGAACAGCAAGGCCAAGACGTTATGGCCGCAAAACGCCATGCCTGCGAGGTCGCGAACCTCCCGATGGCTGAAGGCGCTCAAGTCGGCCTTGTCGTAGATGGGCATACCCTGCAGCGCCAGCTCCTCGTTGGGTTCGACCAGGCGACGCCTGCGGCGCATCCAAAGCAAGCTCTTGGGGCACACGCGCGGCGCGAGGTTCAAAGCCGCTGTCGTTCGGTTAATGCTCTGGCTCACGTCAATGATGATCTCATCGCCAGGCTGCAAACGAGACATCGGGCCGGACATCGGGTTCGTCAAGTCGTGGAACGCTATCACCTCGCGAGACCTCAACGGCAACTGCTGGATGAGCTCGAGGTCCCGCGAATCGTAGATGTTCTCCATCTCCGGCGGCCAACGCAAGCCCTTTGCCCTGAACGTGGCCTTGTGTAGCTCCTTCCACTTCATCGCCTTCGTGGCGGGCTCCTGCGGCTCGTCGGGGATGGACGTGCGCTGGTCCTGCCACGCGCGCAGCTCGGGGCTCTTGGCGGGCATGAGGACCATGTCCAGAGACGAATGGGGAATCATCAAGTCCTTCACCACGCGAACGGTCGAGTCCAAGAACTTCTCAAGCTCCTGCGAATCCCCGCTGTCTGACACGTCGCCGTTCTTCACGAGGCAACAAATGAACCAGCAGCGACGGCGTCGCTGAGGCACGCCGTGGTCCGAAGGCTGAAGGGTCACCATCCTAACGGCGTAACCGATGCGGCGCAAGGCCGCGCAAACAGCCTCGCCGTTGCTCGGCCCCGCCCCATCGTCAGGTTTGCAATTCATGGCCTCGACGTTCTCGAGCAACATGACGCGGGGGAACCTGGACGCCACGTAGTCTAAAACTCCCTTGAATGTGCTGCCAGTCCTCTTGGTGCCCTTCGCGATGCAGTCCTTGTTGGCGCCCTGGTGCACATTCAGCGAGCTGACGTCCCCGCAAACAAACCCGGCGATGAGAACGTCAAGACTGCCTGGCACTCCAACTGTGCTGGAAGATATGTGATCGAAAGCTCGCGGGGCAGACATGCCCGCCACGTCGCCGAAGAGGTACTGGGGCCGGCGGAAAGTCATGATGAAACGACGAGCTGACTCTTTGATGTCGCAGGAGAATACGTGCGTGCACTTCGGTTCCGCATAAGGGCTCACTTCCAAGGACTTCTGGCAGACCTTCGGCGGCCGACCCCCCCCCCCCCCCCATCGCCCTCATTATCGGAAGCTTCTCAGGGGCCCAAGGGGGGCCCAAGAGGTCCCCAAGAAGGGCCCGAGAGAGCCTCAAGAGAACCCCCAACGGATGCTACCACAGGGGGGTGCGTTGCAGCATCCGCCCTGGCCTTTCCTGGAGCCTTCTCGGGGCCCTGTTGGAGCGATCTCAGCGCTCTTGGGACTGTCTCCAGAGCGCCCAGACGGGTCCCAGCAGAATCTGGCGGCTGCCATCAGACCCCGAGAAGGGCCCACGAGAGTCTCCAGAGAACCCCCGACGGATGCTACAACAGGGGGGTGCGTTGTCATCCGTTTGGTTGCCCCCCCCTCTTCGTCGCCCGTCGGCTGCCCCCCCCCTCGCTACCGCGGCGGCAGCGGGTGCGCCCGGACAATTTGGACATCGATGTCCGTTTTGTCTGGGCCTGCCTCGCCTGGGCCTTTCCTGGAGCCTTCTTGGGCCCTTGTTGGAGCGATCCTGGAACTCTTGTGCCTGCTTCAGTGCGCCCAGACGGGCCCCAGAGGAATCTGGCGGCTGCCACCAGGCCCCAGGAAGAGCCCAAGAGAGTCTCAAGAGAACCCCCAACGGATACTACAATAGGGGGGGTGCGTTGTAGCATCCGTTTGGGCCTTTCCTGGGGCCTTCTCGGGGCCCTCTTGGAGCGATCTTAGCGCACATGAGACTGTCTCCAGAGCGCCGAGACGGGCCCCAGAGGACACTGGCGGCCCCCAACTATATACACCGCCGCGTCCTTCCCCTTCTCCTCCTTTCCCCTCTCCATCTCCTCCCCCATTCTCCTCCTTCCTCCTCCTCCTCTCCTCCTCCTCCTCCACCTCCGCCTCCTCTTCCTCTGCATCTCGCGCCGCGCGCGCGCTCTGTTCTAGCGCGCGGTTAGTGCGTCTCCTGCGATGGGGGAGGGAGGAGGAGGAGGAGGAGGGGGGAGGAGGAGGAGGAGGGGGAGGAAGAACTCAGGAGGAGAGGAGGTAGGAGAAGGAGGAGGAGGAAGGAGGAACAGGAAGAGGAGGAAGACAAGGAGGAAGACATGATATACGCCAGTTCCAGAACCGATGTTCGACTTCATGCGAAAATCTATCTTCGAAGGATATTGGGCCAAATCTGGCACCTCCAACCTAGATCGTCGGGATTGAATTTGGTGAGGGAGGAGGGGGGGGGGGGGCGACGGCGGATCTGGCCCAAAATCCCCCGAAGGATTTTAGGCCAAATGCGGCATCTCCAAGCTGGATCGTCGGGGCTCCCCCCTTGGCCCTTCTCCTCCCCCTCGTCCTCCACCTCCTTGTTATCCTGGTCCTCTCGGCCTGAAAATCCTTACAATGATCGCCCTCCTCTCCTCCTCCACCTCCTCCCGCGGCCTGGTAGAATGCTTGCATGGCCTCGCAACACACGTCGGTGCCGGAACACATGGACCCGTAATGCACGACGCCCAAAGCCGACAAGTTCGCGGCCAACGCGATCTTGTCCCCCTGCCGCATCCGCTGGATCATCGCCGCCGCCGCGGTCTTGAGGGACAAGTCCGTCAGGGCGGGGGCCGCAGGCAGCGCGGGAAGCTGCGTCTCCTCGCGAGGAATCTCCAACGCAGCAGGGCGCTGGCGGGGGGGAAGGAGGCCCGGCGAAAGACGCGCAGCCGTTGCTATGGGTCCTTCCAAGGGCGCGCCAGCTGGCGAGCTCTTCGAAACGTCGAAGCTCGATAGCCGACGCCCTTGGAACGCCCCAAAGCGAAGGCCCTGCCCCCCAAGCCCTGCCCTCCAGGCCCTCCAGCTCGTCCTCGTCCTCCCCCACAGCCCTCCTCCCTGTCCTCCAGGCCCTACTCCCTGCGCCCCTCTGAACGCCAATCCCCCCCCCCCTGAAGTTTCTGCGCCCCCTCTTCAAGGGCCCTGTCGGGCCCCCAGTCGCAACCTCCGGATCCCCCCTCATAACCTCCGGGCCCCCCCCCGTAACCTCCGGATTCCCCCTGATAACCTCCGGATTCCCCCTGTAACCTCCGGAAAACCCCCAATAACCTCCGGATTCCCCTATATAACCTCCGGATTATCCCTGATAACCTCCGGGCTGCGTGTGGGGGGGGGGGGGCCTTCAGGAGGGGGCTCCGGCGCGTTCAAGGGGGGGGGGGGGCAGCCCTCGAGAGGGGCGAGCCTACCCAACCGCGGCGCCACTTCACCCAAAGCGGCGGGGGCGCGCCCCCGAACAGCCCCTCCTGGCACCAAAGCTCGGGCCCAGGATTTCGGGGTGGCGCAACCCCGCACCACCCCGAAATCCTGGGAACCCTTTCGTCTGCGAAAATGGTTGGCGGCCCCTCGGACAAGCCCCCGAGCGACGGCCCCGCCAACCTCGCTCGGCCATCGATGCTTCGAAGAGCCCAGGGGCCCAGAACAAAGCCAGACCAACCCTGAAACCGACTCGACTGCCCACGGAAGTGATGGGCCGCCCGTGACGGGCCCCCTTCCCGAGGAGGATGATAAAGGGGGGGGGGGGGAGGCAGAGGGGGGGGGGAAGGCGGAGCTCCCGAGCGCACGCGTCGCCGGCATCTTCCCCGCAACAGGACATTGCCCTTGCAAGGCGGATAGCTGGACACCATCCCATCAAAGAGTTGACCTTTGCATATTCGGCAACGAACTGCTTCTGGGCGCTTAGTTTCTGTAGCTGCTGCGCTCGGCTCCAGCGCGCGCACAGGGGCCAACGGCCAAGGTCGGTGATGATCGTCGGCTTGAGCTCAGAGGAGGAGGAAGACGACTTGGAGCAGGTGCGGTGCAGGAGGAGAAGAAGGAGGAGGAGCAGGACGGGTAGGTAAGATGGGCCTGACTGCGGGCCCATCGCACTTCCTTCTCGAAGGATGCTATGCCGCGTTCGATCTCCTGGAGGACCTGTTCGAGTCTCGCGCGCCCGACGCCCCGACGAGGGAGGGGGGCGGGGAGGGGCAGGGGAGGGCGAGGAGAGGGGGGGTACGAGGAGAAGAAGAAGGAAGAAAAGAAGAGGAGGAGGAAATAATCTGATCTAGATGGCCAATCCCTGAACGACCTGAGGGGCGCTGAAAGCAGACGTTGGCCAAAATCATTTGTCTGAAGAACGAACCGGGAACAAATGTCCAACCCGAACCCCGCGAGACAATTACGAGAGTCGTAGCGCCTCCTCGAGTGGAATGTCCGCGGCGCTGGCCACGCTGCTGGACGGGCCGCCGCCGCTGCGCGAGGGGGACCGCGATCGAGCTCGTGGACTCATCAACTCTGACAGCAGGTCTTCGTTCGGGACGACGCCAGACAAGACAAGAGACTCCGGCGTCTTGCCACCGATCCTGCAACGCTTCGATGACATTGCCCGCCGCCGCGGCTGCGCGGGTCGCTCGAGTCTCGAGCGACTGACCGAATGGCTGTCGGAAGGGGGTCAGGGGGAAGACAAAGAAGGGGGCGGGGTGATGTCATCAGCCCACGAGAAAAATCAATCTTACAGAACGTTGCAATGGCCCGGCCCAAGAAGGCAAAACGATGGGGGAGCGGGTGGGTGGGGGATTCCCTGATCCGAACCCTGCGACCCACGCGAGGGGCACGATCAAAACGCCTCGACGCTGCTGCACTTTTGTTCCAAACCCACGGCTGCATCTATGGTCAGTGGAGCTCCCTGCGTTATCACGACCCCTGCGGGACTTGCACAGATGACTGATCCCCCCGCTCGTCGACCCCCTCGCCGAACCTCGCTACGATCGCCCTGCTCGTCATCGCTGTATCGCGGGCGAGGGGGGCCGGGGCCCTCTGGGGGCCCGATGGGGGGCTATCCCTATTATCGCCCGACTTGCAATCTCAACGGCTCGGGCCCCCCCTCGAAACTCGAACGTCCTCAGGAGAGACCTTTTGCTTTCCCCAAATCACAATCGCAACGGCTCTGGGCCCTCGTCTGGGCCCCGCCCGCGCTCGGCGGCGAACAGGAACTCAGACCCTGGCTGCGCCGCGAGCCACTCCCTCGCTCGGCACCGCGCCTCCAAGGACACCAGCGGGTCCATGCGGCCCCCCGGCCTGGACAGGAGCTGGTGCGCGGCGAAGTCCTCCTTGCGGCGGCCGCCCCACAGCCACGCGACCAGGAAGCCCAGCGGCCGACCCTGCATCGGCCGCGCGGCGTTCTCGGCCGTGGTCCTGTTGGTCCGGCACAGCCCGCGCCCGCAAGCCTGGGCTACCAGGGAAAGAGAGAGAGAGAGAGAGAGAGAGAGAGAGAGAGAGAGAGAGAGAGAGAGAGAGAGAGAGAGAAGACAGCAGGAGAGAGAGAGAGAGAGAAAGGGAGGAAAAAAAAAAAAAAAAAAAAAAAAAAAAAAAAAAAAAAAAAAAAAAAAACAAAAAAAAAAAAGAGAGAGAGAGAGGAGAGAGAGCGAGAGAGAGAGAGAGAGAGACGAGAGAGAGAGTGAGAGAGAGAGAGAGAGAGAGAGAGAGAGAGAGAGAGAGAGAGAGAGAGAGAGAGAGAGAGAGAGAGAGAAAGAAAGAAAGAGAGAAAGAAATAACGAGAGAAAGAGAGAAAGAGAGAGAACGAAAGGAAGAAATAAGGAGAAAGAAAGAAACAATAGAGAGATAGAGATAGAGATAAAGAGGAGAAGAGAGGAGAGGAGAGGGGAGGAGATGAGAGAGAGGGAGAGGAGAGAGAGAGAGAGAGAGAGAGAGAGAGATTGAGAGAGAAGTGGAGAGGAGGGAGAGAGAGAGAGACAGAGGAGAGAGAGAGAGGAGAGAGAGAGAGAGAGCGACAAGAGAGAGAAGACAGGGCGAGAGAGCACTCCTTGCAGAGAGAGTGCGAGAGAGAGAGATGATTGTGAGAGAGAGAGAGAGAGAGAGGAGAGGGACAGAGAGAGACGAGTGAGAGAGAAGAGAGAGAGAGAGGGAGAGGGAGAGAGAGAGAGAGAGAGAGAGAGAGAGAGGAGTGAGAGAGAGAGAGAGAGAGAGGAGGAGAGAGAGAGAGATGAGAGAGAGAGAAAAAAAAAAAAAAATGAGACAGAGAACGAGAGAGAGAGAGAGAGATAGATAGAGAGAGAGAGAGAGAGAGAGAGAGAGAGAGAGAGAGAGAGAGACCGAGGGCTCGATGGGGCTGGCCCCGACGAGACCAGGGGGACGAACCCGACGGGGGGGGGGCGGGCGCGCGACAGACGGCAAGGGTGCAAGGACCTTGACCTGCGCGCCAACCTCGACGCGCATCGGATCCGACGAAACAGCATCCAGGACGTGCTTCGAGAGCTGCGAAGGCGAAACTGAGAGGGCGCCAAGAGATGTGCCAACGAAAAATGGCGGATGGGGGCGGGGCGCCCCTTCTCATGCCGATGAACGCAGTGGCCCGATATGGTCGAGCCGTCGGGCTTCATGAGGAGCCTGCCGAAGCCTGGCACCTCAAACGGGATCCACCTGGGGCCCCTGTGCCCGCCGTGCCAGCCAGGTCCGCCAGGCGCGCCGCCTCCAGGGCCGCCGCCGCCTCGACAGGGGACGCAAGAAAAACGACGGAAGATGATGACAAGCGTGAGATGTGAAAGGGGCGACGGCTAAGGTTGAGTAAGAGGAAGAGGGAGGGGGGGGGAAGGAGGATGCGGGAGGGGGTGAAGACAAGGAAGGGGGGGGGCGAGGATGAGATAGAACAAGAGAACGAGAAAGAGAAACATACAGGAGAGGAGGGAAGCCGCCTCCAAGGCCCGCCAGCGGCAACGGCAACGGCGGGGGCGGGGCCGCGTCGGCGCTCTCGATGGCGCCGGGCTCCGGGACGTGATCGACGTCGGTGTCCAGTTCGGAGTCCGCGCGACCGCCTGGGGCAGAGGAAGGGATGAGGGTGGGCGGAGGGGAAAGGGCGAGAGGTGGCCCTGATGCCAGGAGGGGGAAGGGGGCGGAGGAGGAAAGAAGAAAAGGAAGTGGTCAATAGGGCGAGAAGGAAGCGAAAGATCAAGGAGGCGGGAGAAGGAACCCTCTCGGGGCCCTCCTGGAGCTTCTCGGGCCCTCTCGGTGCCTCTCTGGGCCGCAAACGAGGCCCAGGAATAAGTGCCCTAGACGGCCCCTTGAAACGAAGCCCTGAGGGCACTCGTACTGGGGCCAATTGTTCGGCCCCTTGGGGCCTCTTGAAGCCTCTTGGGGGCGTCTTGGCGGCTTCTTGGGACCTCTCGGGGCCTCTTGGGGACGTCTTGGCAGCTTCTTAAGACCTCTCGGGCGCTTCCTGGAGCCTCCTGGGGCTGTCTAGGTGTCTCTTAGGGCCTCTTTTGGGCCTCTTGGGGCATCTTGGGGGCGTCTTGGCGGCTTCTTGGGCCGGCAGCGGGCAGGAGAAGGAGGGGGAAGGCGATGCAGGACAGGGCGCCTTCATCTGGATCTGGATCCCGACGCTGCCCATGACTGTCGGCGGCCGACAGGATGTCCATCAAGTCCACCAGCGGCGCGTGGTCGCCTGGGCCAGGACCGCCTTCGCCTCCGCCGCCTCCATGGCCGTCGACGCCGTCGCCCGAGTCTGGGGCCAGCAAGACGATGTCGCTGGCCTCCTTGACCATGGCTGCCCTGGGTTCGCCAGCGACGTTCTCAGTCTTGATCGGGGTGACCCACCGCACGGCCCACGGCGCCAACATCTTCGCGATCGCGTAGCTCGTCAGGAAAGCGACGGCGCCGCCAGGCGCCTCGTTCACCGTCAGCTTCTCAGCGGGCCGGCCGTCGGCGAGGTGGACGGGGGAGATCTCGGCCGCCGCGAAGATGCTGAGCGGCGGATCTCGAGCACGATGCAAGGCAGCGCACGCAAGCTTGAGGGGCCGAGGCGC
This sequence comes from Prorocentrum cordatum, assembly GCA_963575745.1. Taxonomy (NCBI): domain Eukaryota; class Dinophyceae; order Prorocentrales; family Prorocentraceae; genus Prorocentrum; species Prorocentrum cordatum. The sequence continues at coordinate 151,523 of CAUYUJ010007557.1, read as the reverse complement.
ACAACCACTACCACGCGTGAGTGGGAGGGGGGCCCTTCTCCCCCTCCCCCCTCCTCACCCCCCTCCTCCTCCCCCTCCCTTCCCCGTCGTCCTCTTTATCATTCCGATCCCTGCGCTAGAAAACGACGGCGACGTTTTAAACGAGAACCACCGCTCCGCCGCCTCCTCCACCCTCCACCCCCTCCGCGACTCATGGTAGTAGTGGTGGCACCGTGCCCATCGGACCTGAGACACCTGGGGGTCGTCGCCAGCGTTCCCCGCCTGAAACAAAAAGAAAGCGCCGTGCTCGAAAACCGCACTCCGCTTGTGGATCTGATTCGCCAAGCCCTTCGCCACCAAGTAAACCCCGCGGTCAGCGTGCCGCACATAGCCCTGGATGCGCAAGGCAGCACTGGACTCTGACCGGGATCTTCTCGGCCGGCATCCCCTCGCAGGCATCGCCGATCACGTCGCGGCGAAGTTGGCGCCGCAACTGGCTGCCGAGGTTGCAGAGGCCCCCGCGCCACTGGTCGCCGTAGATCTTCTCGGCCTCAACCTTGACGAAGTCGGCGAAGGACTTCTCAGCAATGGGCCACACGTCGTCTCCGATGGGAGGGAACTTCGGCGCCAACACGCCCTTGGAGCCGAACTGGTTCGCCGCCCTCTCGACGGCAGCCTGGTCGTCGGCGACGCCCAGGTTCGCCCGCCGGATGACGTCGAACAAGTCGTCGCCGTCGTCGTCGCCGAGCAGCGCGTCCATGAAACCTGGGGCCTCCTCGTTCGCCAACTCGTCCGCGAAGCGCTCCTTCTCGTCGTCGCTCATGTCGTCATACTGGCGGAACGCGGCATCCCTGAGACGTCTCTCGTCCTCCCTCGCGTGCCTCGCCCCGTCCGGGCGAGACTGCCTCGCGAGCTTGGAAGCTCTGTTCGCAAAGGCCACCTTCACGCACTGCAGCTTCCGAACGCGGCGGCCTCGCCGCGCAACCAGCTTGCGAGCTCTCTCCGCCCAGGCGCACTCGTGAGTCTTGACGCCAACCTTCCTCGCGTACTTGGCGGAGTTCCTCCATGGGCGGCTCGACCGCGAATGCAAAACAGGCTAAAGATTCTGCACGCTGATGAGTATAGGATACACGAGTGTAGGAGCACTTTGCAGAGGCTATACTATATATGACAACGCATCTATCCATTTCTCGCGTTTCGTCGATAAATGTGTCAAGCAGCCTGCCTTCCTCGCCCCCCCCTCCTTCCTCCTCCTCCTCCCCCTCCTCCTCCTTTCCTCCTCCTCCTCCTCGTGTGTCCGCTCACCCTCCCCCCCCCCCCCGCCCCCCCCCCCCCCCGCCCCTCTCACCCGCCCCTCCACTCGACTCCCCTTTGATCGTCTTAGGGTTATCTGAGCACGCGAGGCCGTTCATCCTTCTTTCTGCCATCCTCCTTCTCTCTCTCCTGCCCTCGTCCTTTTGCACCCCCTCATGAATGTCAACCGCTACCGTAACTAGATAGGGAGAGTACACGCGTTCGAGACATAGACAAATCCATACATCTACATATGTTGCCAGCGCGATCGCCAGGATGCGGTGAGTACCTGTGTCCTATCTCATCTCTCTTCATCCTGCTGGCGTTCTGAATCCTGATTCACCTCCACCCTGATCCTTCTCCCCCTGGCAAACTCCCTTCAACTGCCCGAGGGTCCTCGCCCGCGAATAGTCGACGCCCCCGCCATTCACGTGGTCAGACATCAAGCGGCGAAGGAACGCCTTCGAAAACCCAGCCTCCACAGTCAACAGCTTCTGCCCATTGCTGAACAACGGCGAGTGGGTCGCGTGCAAGCGCTCGATGTGGGCGACAGTCACGCGCGCGCGATTCGCCCATGCTCGAAGTAGGTCCTGAACAACCTGGGAGGTAGGAAAGCGAATGAGACCGCTGGAGGACAGGGGGGGAGGGCGAGGATGAGGAGAGGAAGAGGAGGAGTGAGGAGGAGGAGGAGGAGGAGGAGGAGGAAGAGGAGGGAGGGAGGGCGGATGGGGGGGGGGGTCGGAGGGAGGAGGAGGACGGGCGGGGAGCGGAAGGAGGAGAGGGAGTAGAAAGAGGAGCGGGAGGAGGAGGACAAGGGGAAAGATGGCAGAGGAAGGAGCAAGAGGAGGCAGAAGATGAGGGAGAGGGGAACGACGGAGAAGAATAATGATCACCTGCTTTCTGAAGGCCGACGGGACCACGAGCCAGTCCCTCAACTTCTCGGCGAAGCCAACGTCGAGCTCGCACTGGGGCGCATCGAAGAACTCGCGCGCGACGGCGTCCAAGTCGGACCCGGGCAAGGTAGCGCGCAGCAACCTGACGGGCCAGCGGTCGAAGTAGCACTCGAGTCGGTAGTGAACGCCCGCCGACAGTTCCAAAGCGGCGCCTCGAACCAGACCCGAGAGTCGTTTGGCGCTCTCGTCGGCCAACTGGAAATGGGTCGCAACCAACGCGAGCGAGTCCGACTCTGGGCGCAGCTGGTCGAAGAGCTCTCTCTGGCACTTCGCGATCGGGTTGACCGTAGGAGAGGCTATGTCCAGGAGGAGGCGCCCGTGCGTGTCCTGGCTCAGTAGCTCGAGAGTGAGATCGTCAAGAGGCTCGGACAACAATGGAACCAACACCGACACGTGCATGTCAGACTCCTGCTGCAGGAACCTCGTGACCTTGACGATCCGCCGAGAGAGCAACACGTGGAAGTCCTGGAGGCCAGCGTCGTCGGGATCACCAGCCTGCATGGGCGGCTTCTCCTTTCCGAACGCCAGCGCCCAAGCCCGACGGAACACGTCGTGAATCATCAGGCTGAGGCCGAACCAGGCAGTGCAGGGCCCAAGAGTAGTCCACCGACTGAAGGATGGAGTTGCAGGCATCGTGTCCATCAAGACCCACGTGAGGAGTTGGGCGACATGCGCAACGGCACCTGTCGCGGTCCCGCCGCACCTGCACTGCGGCCCGCGGCAATAGTGCAGCAAGTCGGGCGACCACCACGGCCCCTGCAGAGCATCCAGCACGGCGTCAATCTTCTCCTTCACGACCTCGTCGCGCCTGGAAGCGAAAATCCTGCCAGGCTCGTCTCTGACCTGCCGTCGCCACAGCAACTTCTCCAGGACCTGCCGAGAGTGCGAGCGATGTGGCGACTCCTCCGGCGGCGGAGGCACCCCGAGGAGGAAGCCCCCGCCGGACTCCAAGCTGGTGCGCACGACAGCCACGATCGCGCGGCGAAGATCCTCCTGGCGCGAGGTGATCTTCAACACGTTCGTGATGCAAAAAAGGCTCTTTATCACACTGAACCGTTGCAACACCACGACGACGCACCTGAAGAGCTGATGCATCGCGCACCGGCACGCGAAGTACAAGGCGCTGCCCTCGGCCGCGAGCTGCACCAACTGGAACGCCTGGGCCTTCCTGTTGGTCACCGCGGCATCGGCGACGTCCAAGAGGAGGGCCAAGTCATGGCCGCGACGTGCGATGCTGTGCCCGCTCCAGTCGCCACCCAGCGCCGCGGACAAGGCCTGGTGGACGTGCGCGGCCGTCTTGCCCCGCAAGACCCTGCACGGCACGTGGAGCTCGAAAGCCTCGCCACCAGAGTACACCTCCACGGACTCCACGAAAATGTCGAGCACGCCCTTCTGGCCCGCGCGGAGCCCGATCTCGCATGCCCGTTTCCAGTCCACCATCGCGCTGCCGACAAGCGGCCGCATCGCGCTCGGGACGAAAAACCTCGGGGCGCCACCAAAAAATGAAGCAGGGGGAGGAGGAGGAGGAGGAGGAGGAGGAGGAGGAGGAGGAGGAGGAGGAGGAGGAGGGAAGGGAAGGGAAGGAGGGGGGGGGGGAGGAGGAGGAGGCGGAGGAGGAGGAGGAGGAAATGGAGGAGGCGAAGGAAAGGAGGAGGAGGAGGAGGGAACCAGGGTGAGGAGGTGAGAAGAGAGGAGAGGGCAGGAGAGGAAAGGTGAGGAGACGAGAGGAAACGCCCGCCGTCGACGCCGTCATCAGCCGTCGTCGCATCCTTCCTCCTCCGCATCCTCCGCCTCTTTCCTGCCCCTCAGCCGCTTTCCTCGCCACCCCCCTCCCCCCGTCCCATCCCCGCCCGCCCATCGTCGTCGCCGCCGTCGAGGCCGCCGCGGAAATCGAACCTGGCACAGGGGCAGAGATCTTCAGACATCTGGCCGAAGAGCATCGTGTGCGGCGTCTCATCGTAGGACCTCTGAACGACGAGCCACTTCGCCTGCGCGTCGCGCAAGGCCGTGCCGACGTGCTGCCGGGCGCTGCTCACCGCCGACTGCATCGCGATGGACCTAGCGTCGAGGTATCGGGCGCTGTGCTGCAGGCTCGACGTGAGCTCCGAGAACGCCATGCTGAGGCAACCGAACGGGGGGAGGAGGGGAGGGGGCTGATGGGGGAAGGTCGAGGCCGAGGCGGGCTAAGAGAAGGAGGAGGATCGGCAGCTGGGGGAGAGACGGGGGACTGGAAGGAGAGGGGGAGGTGGAGGAAGGGCAGGGGGCGGAGGCAGAGCTTGAGGCTGGAGGAGGAGGAGGAGGAGGAGGACGAGG